>CM042411.1:1443012-1763012 GCA_023634145.1 Thymallus thymallus | reverse complement strand
CCACTGAAAACCTCCGCTCTGAGCCAACTACAAACAAGACAAGGGTACTATAGGATTCGTTGAGTTAATATGTGCTTTCAACCTAGTTCCATAATGAGAGGTAATACAGAAGATACATTTAGAGAGAACACTCTCCTATCCCTGTTGACTACAGAGAGTAAGACCTCATCCCTGGAAAGACCAGACGTAGGGTCATACAGACAGAGAACATTATTTAAGACCTAGCCTGTATCTCTACTTAGCCTTTATCCCATAGAGAGCACCGCTTGGCTAGGGGTCCAGTTGTCACTTTTTGAGGTGTCTGAGAGACCCACAGTAAGCAGGGAGGAAAAGGCATGCAGAGAACGTTACTCTATCTAGACTCTGTGGAGGCTTTTGCATCTCTAGGGAGACAGCAGCAGAGGAGTATTGGTGGGACAAGGCTGTATCTTCTGCATATTCTCATTAACACAATAGGCACTTTGGAGAGAGCAGAGATGGAGAGAGATGGAAGTAAAATGGGTAGGTGTGAAAATGGATCCCTAGGGAGGACGGAGATGCAATAGAGAGTGAAAGCGACTGAGGCACACACACACACACACACACACACACACACACACACACACACCACAGCGTCTAAAACCCAGGGGACGTGATGAAAGGGTAGAGCAGGTGATGGAAGGGAGCCCCTACTAAGAACAGATAGAACACAGAGTACAAGTTAGTTTAGGCCTAAATGGAAACATTGATTGGAGGAGATTGCAGACTATGCAGTCAATAAAGGATAGAGATGTAGGTTGAAACCCTGGGGGACAAGGGGAGATGAAACTCTAACATGGTGATAAGAGGGATAGCTGCATTGATGTTGTTGGTGCTTCCCCAGAGGGAACATATATTAATGCTGAGTGACTTGACTTACTGTAAACATTCAGGAAGTAATAAACCAGCAGCCCGTTGTCATGGTGACGGGCAATGTTGGTTGACCCGGCGAGGTTACACAACTCCTCCCACCTTCACCAGCAATTATCTAGGAGTAGGGAGGAGTAGGGAGGGGGGAGTCTGTAACCTGTAAACAAGGCACTATGGCTTACACAGCAATCACAATAACCTGTCCCCATCCCTCCCTTCCACTTCACTTCTCCCTGTCATTCACAGTTAATCAAAAGAGACAATATACCATGCAATATACCATACAATATAACCTTACAATATACCATACAATATACCATACAATATTCCATACAATATAACCTTACAATATACCATACAATATACCATACAATATACCATACAATATACCATACAATATACCATACAATATTCCATACAATATTCCATACAATATAACCTTACAATATACCATACAATATACCATACAATATACCATACAATATACCATACAATATAACCTTACAATATACCATACAATATACCATACAATATTCCATACAATATAACCTTACAATATACCATACAATATACCATACAATATACCATACAATATACCATACAATATAACCTTACAATATACCATACAATATAGCATACAATGTACCATACAATATACCATACAATAAACCATACAATATACCATACAATATACCATACAATATAACCTTACAATATAACCTTACAATATACCATACAATATACCATACAATATAACCTTACAATATACCATACAATATACCATACAATATACCATACAATATAACCTTACAATATACCATACAATATACCATACAATATAACCTTACAATATACCATACAATATAGCATACAATATAGCATACAATATAACCTTACAATATACCATACAATATACCATACAATATACCATACAATATACCATACAATATACCATACAATATAACCTTACAATATACCATACAATATACCATACAATATACCATACAATATACCATACCATGGTGATTTAATCAGATGCACAACATGTTTTTGTTCGATCCGAGTTGGATCTTTCTCACTTCAACGTTGTCTTTTTTGTGCGTCTAATTTAATCACCATAGGAGCATACCAGAGTTGCGGACTGAGTGGCTTTCATCTGGCCACTCTACCATAAAGGCCTGATTGGTGGAGTGCTGCAGAGATGGTTATCCTTCTGGAAGGTTCTCCCATCTCCCCAGTCGAAATCTGTCTATCAGAGTGACCATCGGGTTCTTGGTCACCTCCCTCACCAAGGCCCTTCTCCACCGACTACTCAGTTTGGCCGGGCGGCCAGCTCAAGGAAAAGTCTTGGTGGTTCCAAACTTCTTCCATTTAAGAATGATGGAGGCCACTGTGTTCTTGGGGACCTTCAATGCTGCAGAAATGTTTTGGTACCCTTCCCCAGATCTGTGCCTCGACACAATCCTGTCTGTCGCGGAGCTCTACGGACAATTCCTTCAACCTCATGGCTTGGTTTTTGCTCTGACATGCACTGTCAACTGCTGGACATTATATAGACACGTGTGTACCTTTCCAAATTATGTCCAATCAATTGAATTTACCACAGGTGGACTCCAATCAAGTTGTAGAAACATCTCAAGGATGATCAACGGAAACAGGATGCACTTGAACTCAATTTCAAGTCTCATAGCAAAGGGTCTGAATACTTACATAAATAAAGTATTTCTGTTTTTTATTTGTAATACATTTGCAAAAGTTTCTAAAAACCTGTTTTTGCTACGTCATTATGGGGTGATGTGTGTAGAATGATGAGGATTTGTATTTATTTTTATCCATTTTAGAATATGGCTGTATTCTAGTGAAAGTAAAAAAGTTTTAAAATGTCTCCATAACTGTTTTACAATGAGAGACCAACCAGTGATGTTTATTTGGCCTCATGTGCCCAGATGTTCATAGAAACAGCCACATGCTCTCTCTCCTTTCTGCAAGGTCACAATGACAAACAAATATATTAGCATAGTATAATGTTACAGTTCCACCAATAACAGATTTTAGGACGGTTAGCTGAATAGTCCATCAACAAAAAATCTCAGCTGCGCCCAAATGCAGGCTAATAGGCAGAATGTGCTTTGATTTAAATAAAATACAGGAAAGCTATATAGTTTGTTCACCATCTGCTCTAATTTGCCCCCGAAAAAGTAATTCAATTGCAAGAACATCTATATGCAAATAAAAAATAATGTAGGCTACACTGTGCTGCTCTGTTGACACAGAATATGTCACCTTACCCATAATCTATGTTGTTTTTTAAAGAGGATGCTAGCCTTGATCACCTGCTATATTTCACAACATAACCTCTGGTGTCAACAGAGTTGTTTAAAGCAGAGACCGGTCTGGTGGACAGGCGACCAAATTTTAGGTGTAACTGTTTTTCCGTTACAATCTTGGAATCTTAATGGGTTCTGTTGCTATCGCTGTGGAAGCTTTGGGGCCTTATCTTTCCCGCTGGGCTGCAGCGAAACTAGTTTAGTTCAGGTCACAACCTTTCACCCATAACAACTCATATTTTCCCACTCATCTGAATCGCTAAAACATTCCCAAATGCATCCCAATGGAATGGCGATCCCGGCTTCATCCCTGCTCCTCGGTCCTCATCCCATCTCGGTTAGGAGGGACTCTAAGGGAACTCTAAGGGATAGTGACAGGATAATAACATCCCTGCTAAACAGAGACACTCCCACTGTTCTAGCAGTGGAAGCCTCATCCCTTCCATTGAACAATGAGAGCGCTCAGTACAACAGGCTGTCCCAGAGAGTGGGACGTTAGCCAGCGCTCACTGCTCAGGGCTGCTAGCTGCTGGCCTTTTAAACCTGAGCTGTCCTTAAAGCTATGAAAAGACAGGTGGAAATTGTGTTCTTCAGGGATTACAACTTTCCATGGAATGTTGTTTGTGTGCTAATGGACACACCCGTTCCCACACTGCCTGGTGGTTATTTATGCATCTGTTTTACACAGATTTGCTAATAATAAACCCATGTTGTAACACTGGGTTAGATCCCCCTCCTCCTGAACACATCACTGTTGCTAACCCTCATTGTCCACCAGAAACGAATAGATACAGTACTTATCCTACTGTCTCTTTTTCTCTCTCACTCTATCTAACACTCCTCCATCTCTCTCTCTCTCTCTCTCTCTCTCTCTCTCTCTCTCTCTCTCTCTCTCTCTCTCTCTCTCTCTCTCTCTCTCTCTCTCTCTCTCTCTCTCTCTCTCTCTCTCTTCAGATTTCTAGATGAAAGCAGCCATTCACCTGCTGTTTGGCACCTGAGGGGTGTGTGCCTTCATATTTGCGTGTGTGTGTGTCTCAACTCTGCGAGTGGGCCAAGTGTATGTGTGTGTGTTCCAACAGTGTGTGAGCGTGTCAGTTTCTGTGTCTATGCTCTCATGGTTTCCATCCTCCCTTAACCCTGAGAGACCAAAGCATAGATCCAAATACTTGTAATATTGTATTTGTAGATACATAGCAAAAAAGTAGCAAAAATACCACATTGGAAGAAAAGAAAAACTGAAGTTAATTTCTTGTAGAGCTTCCCATTATTCTTAAAAGATGCAGCTGGAGAGCCCTTGATTTACAAAAGGAGGGCTTCTGGGAAAAGTCATGAGACGCATATAGCCTTTCTAAAATCAATATTCTATTAATTTTTTGTATTTATTCAGATTTGATGCAAATTATATATTTCCTTTTCTTGAAAGAAGTGGACCCTCTGCTGTTGAATATGATTTTAATACTTCAATTCAAAAGGTTTCATTCAGGAATTCAGTAAACACAATTCTTATTTCACTGTTATTGAAAAAGGACAAAAAATCCTGTGTTATGTTCTAGTGTTTTTCCTTGGTCTCTTATTAATTCATATTTAACGTTATTTTCAAAGGTTTAGCAAAGGTTTCTGAATAAGTATTTGGCTAATCTAATAAATAGAGATCAAACAGGATTTGTTAAGGGTCGCCTTGCATTAGACTATCTTATCATTAGATGCTGAAAAAGCCTTTGATAGGTTAGAATGGGTGTACTTATGGTCAATGTTCCCTAAAAATGTTTCCGGCACTGAGAAAATTTCAGGTCTGCTGAGCGAAAAACTTAAACATTGTGAAACTTCTGTGCAACTTCCGACACTGAGGCTGTACCAGCTTTAAGTTACATCAAAAACAATGGAGGAAAATGCATCCCATAACATTTTAACATGGAAATAGCTGTTCTATCATTCAGCCTACAGTAACAGCAAATGTGTGTTGTTCAATGTAGGCCTACATTCCATGAAATGCAATATGCATATCAAGTCTTCCATATTGCGTTGATTTGAGCACAATTCCCATAGTAGCATGGCCAAAGAGCTTTATTTTCATGTCATCCAACAAATTTAAAGTTTGCTAAATGAAAATAGAGCTCTTTGGCGTCGAAATGAGAATGCATGAGCAGAAAATAACCCAATGGTGGATCTTTGATGTTATAGTGCTCTTCTTAAGGTCAACGGCATCATGAACTTTACTATTACCACAATTTGGTTTTAGTAATATCAATGTATATTGCGGTCTAACAAAATACATCTGGTCGCAATGAATCAGCTCGTCGGCCAGATCTCAAGTGTCTACTAAAGCACCATAATCAATAGCTGATTGATTCAATCAGTCAATCAATTAGTCAGCAGCACAGCCATGGAACCACTTGGCCAAATCAATTTAAATTTCCCTATTGAAAACACCCTGGATGTTTTCAGACACATCTCGCCGTGGGGAGCATTAGGCTGTCAAGCCACACCGACTTGAGATTCATGGTTCTTTCTTGGGTTGGTTGATTGACCCTTACCACATTGTTAGTGATTGACTCCATGACTTTTGGCCCTTTTGTCCTTTATAATGGCCATGTTGCCGTGGCCTTGTAGGTCGCCTGCTGTCGATACAGTGATGTCGTCTGGCCGTAGAGGAAGAGGGATAGGTACATTGGATAGTTTTTTTAGGTACTTTGGGAGTTAGCCCAGTTGGAGGTACTTTGGGAGTTAGCCCAGTTGGAGGTACTTTGGGAGTTAGCCCAGTTGGAGGTACTTTGGGAGTTAGCCCAGTTGGAGGTACTTTGGGAGTTAGCCTAGTTGGAAATGCATTTTTCTGTTGCATGATGGCTTTTGTCATATGATTACATCACACACCATTGTTTGGTTAATTGTCGGGGTCCCGGTTGTGCCATGCAGCTTGTTTGATACATTGAGTATGGAATATTTTGTTAAATTAAGTCATTCAATGCTGAAACATTGTTGCTCTGGGTATTGAATTGCAGAAGCGTGAAGGAATACCTAATTCACAGCTCTAGTGTTTGACTCAAACATACCGATAATTGTAACTCACACAATATTGTAATTAAGAGTATAAATATCCTGTATGCATCCGCATGTGCCTGCCTGATTTGAGAAATGTGTCCAGGATGCAATCAATGTATTTATTTTCAATGTGCTTAATTGATACTGCAACACTGACAATGCAGTTCCATCTGTCCATCGATCTGTATGGTCTGTTCAGGGTTCACCATCCATCCATCTCCTATCCTTTCTTATTCAATAGTAGCTCTGTGAAGGAAGACAGAGGTGAGTGTGTGTGAGCTAGTTGAGACACAGCTAGTGGTGCCCTCTGAGACCTTTCTACGAAGACAGAGGTGAGCTAGTTGAGAGTGGTGCCCTCTGAGACCTTTCTACGAAGACAGAGGTGAGCTAGTTGAGAGTGGTGACCTCTGAGACCTTTCTACGAAGACAGAGGTGAGCTAGTTGAGAGTGGTGACCTCTGAGACCTTTCTACGAAGACAGAGGTGAGCTAGTTGAGAGTGGTGCCCTCTGAGACCTTTCTACGAAGACAGAGGTGAGCTAGTTGAGAGTGGTGCCCTCTGAGACCTTTCTACGAAGACAGAGGTGAGCTAGTTGAGAGTGGTGACCTCTGAGACCTTTCTACGAAGACAGAGGTGAGCTAGTTGAGAGTGGTGCCCTCTGAGACCTTTCTACGCTGGTTCCCTTTCCTGTATTGATGATTTCTGTGCAAAGTGTAACAGTGTAAATTCCTCTAACTGTTAGGTGTGGCTGTGCTCTCTAACGCCTTTAATTGGACCACTGGAGAGACGTGAGTGGTGTAGTTGAGGACACACACGCACTCTCTCGCACGCACACACACAGATCTCTCCTCTCCCGAACATGGTGCTGTCCCTCTAACAGGAAGTGTTACGTTGGCGATAACCCCGGGCACAGGAAGTGACCTCATTGAGGTGGCCTGGGGAGAGGCTGGGTGGGAACGAGTGTGAAATGCATGATTCCTCTGTCTGAAAGCTGGCCTATGATATTATGGTGGTGAAAGAGTTCCTGCCTTCTGCACTGAATACACTACAGTTTGGCCTTGAGGTCCTCAGATGTTTGTGTGTGTGTGTGTGTGTGTGTGTCCAAGACATTGGAAGGTGATACATGAATAAAGAGAGGGAGGACGAGAGAAAGAGCTAGAGACAAAGGTCAGGAAGAAAGAGTCTGCCAGAGAGCAAAAAGGTAGAAAGTGAGAGAAAATGATATGGAAAACAGACATTAGAGAGGTAGGTGACCGAAGTTTGACTTATTGATGCCTTAAGAATATCACATTAGTGTCGTTCCACAGTCAGGTTATTCTCTGCATACAGAAGTTATAAGTTATAAAACAATGTGAATAATTCTGTTTGTCATCACATACAGTTATGGATGCTCTCCCACTCTGAAGACAGAACACTATACACTCCTATACACTCAACCCACACATTAGAAACATTGTTATTTCTCTCAACTTTATTTGATCTAAATTCTGGGAGGAGCCTGTATGTCCTGTTGGGCCTGTATGTCCTCTTGGGCCTGTATGTCCTCTTGGGCCTGTATGTCCTGTTGGGCCTGTATGTCCTGTTGTGTGTCCTCTAAATTACTTGTTAAGTGAAGCTACATACTGTACATTCTGAAAGCTTCTGGCCATTTTTCAACGTAGATCTGTAAGGAAGCAACACACGTAACTTGGACATTCTTAGTGGCCACATCAATCGCTGAAAGGTATTTGTGTGGTTTCTGCTGAAGCAGTATTTTACAGTCCACACAGGATAGCTAGTGTGTGATGTCCCTGCTGTAACTGGTACTGGGCTGTGTTAGCTCATAGCTCTACTCTGGCTCCTAGTCTACTTACAGACCATGAACTCAGCTCCCTCCTGTTCTCTCACTCTCTCATCCCTTTAGCGTTCTTCTTCCTCTTCCCCTGCTCTCTCTCACACACAGGATAAGTCAGCCGTGTATTTGTCTCCTTCTCTCTCTCCCTCTCTGCTGTTGATAGATACCATCTAGGCCATTGCACTTCATTGAGGTTGATTTAGGGTCGATCCCATCAGAGGGCAAAAGCTACTTTACAGAGACCAGGTGTGTATGTGTGTGTGTGCATGCGAACACATGTGTATGCCTTTGTGTCTCTCCTATGCTCCCCTGTCCTTTACCTCTCCTCAGTGAGAGCAAGTGTTTAGATAAGCCCTTTAAGTGTCCTATCTTTAAGCTCTCTACATCTATCAGCTCTCTGGCTTCCCCTCTCTCTGCTCCTCCGTGAGCTGTAGTTCCCAGGTTTTTAGTGATCAGACCCCAGATTCCCATTGAAGTTCCTCAGCCCTCCGTTCCTCTCTGATTCAGCCAGGGAATTACAGGCAGATGTGCCTCAGTCCTTTAAACCACATAGTAGGGCCTCCCCTTTAAACCACATAGTATGGCCTCCCCTTTAAACCACATAGTATGGCCTCCCCTTTAAACCACATAGTATGGCCTCCCCTTTAAACCACATAGTATGGCCTCCCCTTTAAACCACATAGTATGGCCTCCCCTTTAAACCACATAGTAGGGCCTCCCCTTTAAACCACATAGTATGGCCTCCCCTTTAAACCACATAGTATGGCCTCCCCTTTAAACCACATAGTAGGGCCTCCCCTTTAAACCACATAGTAGGGCCTCCCCTTTAAACCACATAGTAGGGCCTCCCCTTTAAACCACATAGTAGGGCCTCCCATTTAAACCACATAGTATGGCCTCCCCTTTAAACCACATAGTATGGCCTCCCCTTTAAACCACATAGTATGGCCTCCCCTTTAAACCACATAGTAGGGCCTCCACTTTAAACCACATAGTAGGGCCTCCCCTTTAAACCACATAGTAGGGCCTCCCCTTTAAACCACATAGTAGGGCCTCCCCTTTAAACCACATAGTAGGGCCTCCCCTTTAAACCACATAGTAGGGCCTCCCCTTTAAACCACATAGTATGGCCTCCCCTTTAAACCACATAGTAGGGCCTCCCCTTTAAACCACATAGTAGGCCCTCCCCTTTAAACCACATAGTATGGCCTCCCCTTTAAACCACATAGTATGGCCTCCCCTTTAAACCACATAGTATGGCCTCCCTATCCCTTTCATTTTCTCTCTACATCTCCTCTCTTTTTGTCTCTTTCTTCTCACTTTCTTTTTTCGGTCTGTACTTCTTTCTCTTTTCTATGTCTTTGTCTTGTTCTTTCTCTGTGCTATTTCAGTTATCATCTCTTTCTTTCTTTCTTTCTTTCTCTCTCAGTCTGAGGGTTAATAGCTCTACATCTTACCTCTGTAATGGTCCTAATCCTCTTAGCGGTCGTAATGTAGCTAACTTTTACCTCATATTCCTCTGTGTGACCGTGTGTGTGTGTGTGTGTGTGTGTGACCGTGTGTGTGTGTGTGTGTGTGTGTTTTATTTTTTTGTCACTTACAGACATGGTGTGCATCAAACCCCAGGGAAAGTCATAATCATCCAACACATTCTCCCCCTTAAGGCTTATTTTAGTGGATTTTCACATAGTTGTTGTTTTAATTTGTTTAATATTGTAAATAGGTAACGCACGCTTCAAACTCTTCTACATTGTATCATTGTTATGTTTTCCTCCTATTGGGAGCCGTCTGATGTGTTAATATGAGATGCACACAATATGTCTGTCCTGCTGTACTCTGCCTCTGTATGTTGGCCTACCCACACAGAGGCAGATAGACTTAACGTGTTCGTATGGTTGTAGTTTCAAAGCTAAAACCCCCAAACCTCCTAAAGGGGCGATTAATCCCCAGACCCTTCTTTTCTTCTTTTCCTTTTTCCTTCTCTCCATTCACGTGAGAGCCACATGTTAAAAGAAAAGTAAGGTGGCTCATAACTCTGTCCCCTCTTTTCTCTTTCTCTTCACAACACTCTCTATTTTCCACTTCCTCTTCCCCCTCTCTCCCTTGGTTTGGGCATTTATCTACCTAACGTTCTGTCCACTTGTAACCTCTGTCCCCCCCCCCCCCCCTCTCTTTCTGTGCCAGTAGAGGCCTCAGGAAGTGGGTGGGTGCTGAGTTAGTTTAGCGAACGGAGCGGGACCTGAAAAGAGGGAGAGGGACAAGGAGGAGGTGTAGAAAGGGAGGATACTGATTAAAACAATAAACAGCTGCTGGAAAGAGCCGAGCTGGCTGGAGTGAGGGAGAGAGAGAGCCGGAGAGGAAGAGAGAAATACCAGCTCGGAGGTTAAGAAAATGCTGAGGAAGAAAAATAGTTGGTACTCAACTCAAAGGTTCCTCAAAGCAGTGTGAAAGCTGCTCCCATTTCCACCCTGCAAGGAGATCTGCACTGAACAGGAACTTCTCCGCAGAGCTCCATGACAGTATCGTGATTCTGATCAGGGGCTTCTCTCCCTGGACACGTGGCCTGGGGCTCCAGAAGAGAAGGAGACATTCTTTCACTAACTGGCCCTGCCTTGGCTGTGAATAGAAGTGTGTGTGTGAGAGGGAGTCCAGGCTGGGGCAGGGGGCTGGTTGTAGGGCAAAGACTGCATGCCTCTGTCTCTCTCACACAGTGTGAGAGTGTGTGTTTGTTTCCTCTGCAGTGTGTTGGTTTTACCTTAGTAAGTGAGGAATGAGAGGTCAGCAGACCATATGCCTCTGTATTGACTCCTTTCCCCTGAGATGTGTGTGTGTATGTGGGCATGGATAATGTTTTTTATTCTGGGTAATTGAGAACAAGCGCCCGGCCCGGCCCCGAGTTGGAGTGTAAACTGCTTCTTTAGTGACCGGAAAAGCAGTGGAGGAAGGGTTAGAAGGAAAGGTAAGGAATAACCCCCAGCCCTTCAGACTTTCCACGTCAGTCTACAAACCTCTCTCTTGACAGCACTTGGATAGTTCCCTCCAGACCTCCACGCTGATCCCTGCAATTCTACTCCAGCTCAAGGACTTCTTCCCCAGCCTACAGACCACCTCAGACAGCCTCTCGCCTCCTACCTCCAGGACCCTCAGCCTCAGCCCAGCTCTCTGGACATCTAACCCCAGGCTTGAGGCATGACAGCAGGCTAGCCCTGGCTCCCTTCTTAGCCTGTGTTCCATCTAGGAGGATGCTTCTACCATGTAGCCGAGCAGGGCGAACACACACACTGACACAAAAACAACGGCGACGAAGGGTGTGTGTAGTGTGTATGTCGCCGCGTTGGATAGCCAGAATTGGTGTTTTGAGCGCTGGATTTAATTGTATTTGTATTTTGAGAACTGGATTCAACCATATTTGGATTGGATTTCACTGTGTTTCAAGTACTGACCTTGACCCTGTTTTGAAAGCTGGGTTTGACCGTAACCACTGGAGGACTACCCTAACCCCCGCGACCCTTCTCTGCCTTTTGCCCTCT
Organism: Thymallus thymallus; assembly: GCA_023634145.1. Taxonomy (NCBI): domain Eukaryota; kingdom Metazoa; phylum Chordata; class Actinopteri; order Salmoniformes; family Salmonidae; genus Thymallus; species Thymallus thymallus. The sequence continues at coordinate 1,751,395 of CM042411.1, read as the reverse complement.
GTGACCTCAGAGACGATGTAGAGGGGAGGGGGAGGAGACTCATCCTGGAGCCGAAGATGATTGGCTTGAAGTTCAGCTTGCAGGAGCTGCTCAGGAAATTTGAAGAGGTAGATTTGAGATGTTTGAGATCTATTTGAGCTCCTATTGAGACAAACTGACCGGAAAGGTTGTTTATTTTGAATGCCACACATGAGAGCCCAGCCTCATACTAATTCGCTGTAGTCTGTAGTCAAACACGTAAAGGTCGGCTCACCTGTTACTGTCAACAAGAGAATGTCACCTCTCTTCTATCTAAACACTCTACTGAAATCTACTGCCTCCCTCTTGTCTCTCCCGTTCTCCCTCCCTCCCCCTCTGTCTGTGTAGTATTAAGTGGGGCAATCTGATTGAGTCTGAGGTTTATGTATGAGGAGTAATTATTGAACTCATTAAAGTTTTTATCACGGCAGCAACATTATTAGAGTGCCCAGAGCGTGGAGGGGTACAGCTAGTCTGCAGCGGATTCCTTAAATTGATCTGGTCTCAGATGTCTGGAACACTGTAGTGTTTTATTATTAGTCTTCACCACTTCTGTGTTCAAGGTGCATTTGTGTGTCCAGTATTCATTTACCAAAGCTGCTAGTTGATGTCCAGCAATAAGCTAGCTTTCTGACAGCTCTTTTAGTTTCCTGTGTGCGTGTTTGTCAGTCAGCCATTCCTCTGATAGGTACAGTTCTAATGCCTAGTTCCTCTGCAAACCAAAATAGGTGTAACATTTGGCCCCCTGGGGACAGTGTCTCACAGCCAGGCAATCTCCCATTCATTACTGGGTGTGTGACAGGGACAAATCCACTATCCTTATGCTGATGCTGCTCTGTGTCTAAAGAGCGAGAAAGAACATGGCTTTGGTAGAGGGGGTGTGTGTGCCACAGCTATCATATGGACATGGTTCATCTATTCCTAAACACAGTGGAGGTATTGTCACGTTTTTTTATTAGCAGTTTAGCCATGGGATGTCTAGAGGAATGGCTCTGTGTGTGTGTGTGTCCTCACTGCCGAAATTGCAGACCTACAGAGCATTCAGAAAGTGTTCAGACCCCATGACTTTTTATTACTTTACAGCCTTATTCTAAAATGTGACCGTTCGACTTGAATCGGTCTTATGTAGCAACATTTTAAATTGTGTTTTTTACATTGGATAAAAGCAGAGACACAGAGCTACAAAATGGTATATCGTACACTGCATTTAAGGGAACAATGGGAAAGTAATTCTGCTTTGAAAGTTGATAAACTTGTAATCTCACTTTTGAGAAAATGGCCTTTGAATGTTTTGGTACCTAGTGAACAACTCTTCTTTGTCTACACCCAATCAACATCGTTCACACCCTCTTAAGCTTTAGCCCCACCCATCTCGTTTCGCTCTCGTTCAGAGTACACACTCGATGCTCTGGTCGATGAGTAGGGTTTATCCGAGCGTTCTGACCTCACAACGGCAGGAAAGCACCCAAGATAACTGGCTAACATTGGCTAGCTTGCTATTTACTTTCAGACACAAAAATTGGGTTATGGTTCATTGTTTACCTCTGGATAACATGAAAACAGCCTAACCAGCTCTGCTGGAAACAATTCAATTACATTTTTTTGCCGCCGTTTATTGACATCGGCCATATTCAACAGGAGTTGTGTGTTCGTAAATGTATCAGTTATTCTGCACTCTGGCGTACTCAGACTGAATTTACGAGCACACCTGAAATGATTACTTGCATAGTGGAGTCTTTTATTTAGCTAGCTAGGTAAACAATGACATATAGCTAGCTAGGTAAACAATTAACCTAGCTAGGTAAACAACTTGTAAGATCATATATGTCACATAACGTTAGCTAGCGAGCCAGCCAGCAATTAACCATAATAGATAGATAGATAGATAGATAGATAGATAGGTACTTTATTGATCCCCCGGGGGGGAAATTTCATTATCAAGCAGCTACAACAAAAACACAGGGCAGGTGCAAAATGCCACAACGAAAGTACACAAAAGACAGATACACGGTACATGATACATAGAGCGGCAGTATGAAAAAGTATAGAAATACAAGATATCTGGAGTGCAAAAAAAAGCTATAAAAGGACATTGCATAGTATGAGTGGTTGGCTGAATATGTACACTATACATTGGTGGATGTTGGATGGTTAACTATACTATACAGGTTGATGGCAGAGAAATACTTCAGTAGCTAATGCGTATGATATGATATAATCCCAACGCATGACGCGTTACTACCCTGCATGAATCTGCTGGTAGCTAACCAACCAGGTTCAATGTTAGCTAGCTAACATTAGGCTTTAACGAGCAAAGAAAATGTATCTGAGATATGAATAATAACATCATACACGTGACGTTAGCTAGCAAGCCAGCCAGCCAGCTAACATTAGCTAGTTAAACAATGAACCGTAGTTCCAACTCATGACGTTACAACCCTGCATGAATCTGCTGGTAGCTAACCAATTAGGTTCAATATTAGCTAGCTAACATTAGGTTCTAACTAGCCAAGCAAACGACTCTGATTTACAAATAACAATATCATACACATACTGCTAGCTAGCGAGCCAGGCAGCTAACGTTAGCTTACTAGCTAACAGGACACTTTAACTTGAAATAAACAACTAGGCTCGTATTTTAACAATTTTACATTGTGTTCCAGAAGGCATTAATGCCAAAAAACACATTTTGATAAAAAAAAAAAGTTTATGTTTATGTTTATGTTCAAATGGCTCTCCTGTGAAGTAGTGACCCGCAACACACACCTAGTTTCCTGAAACAAGTCACAAATGGATTAAAGTTTTTTTTTCCCTCATCAATTTACACACAATAACCCATAATGACAAAGCAAAAACAGGTTTTTAGACATTTTTGCAACTGTATAAAAAGTACAAAACTGAAATATCATATTTACATAAGTATTCAGACCCTTTACTCAGTACTTTGTTGAAGCGCCTTTGGCAGCGGTTACAGCCTTGAGTCTTCTTGGGTATGACGCTACAAGCTTGGCACACCTGTATTTGGGGGGTTTCTCCCATTCTTCTCTGCAGATCCTCTCAAGCTCTGTCAGGTTGGATGGGGAGCATCGCTACACAGCTATTTTCAGGTTTCTCCAAAGATGTTCGATCGGGTTAAAGTCCGGACTCTGGTTGGGCAATTCAAGGACATTCAGAGACTTGTTCCGAAGCCACTCCTGCGTTTTCTTGGCTGTGTGCTTATTGTCGTTGTCCTGTTGGAAGGTGAACCTTCGCCCATTCTGAGGTCCTGAGAGTTCTGGAGCAGGTTTTCGTCAAGGACCTCTCTGTACTTTGCTCCGTTCATCTTTGCTTCGATCCTGACTAGTCTCCCAGTCCCTGCCGCTGAAAAACATCCACACAGCATGATGCTGCCACCACCATGCTTTACCATAGGGATGGTGCCAGGTTTCCTCCAGACGTGACGCTTGGCATTCAGGCCAAAGAGTTAAATCTTGTTTTCATCAGACCAGAGAATCTTGTTTCTCATGGTCTGAGAGTCCATGTGGGCTGTCATGTGCCTTTTACTGAGGAGTGGCTTCCATCTGGCCACTCTACCATAACGGCCTGATTGGTGGAGTGCTGCAGAGATGGTTGTCCTTCTACAGGGGAACTCTGGAGCTCTGCCTGACCAAGGCCCTTCTCCCCTGATTTCTCAGTTTGGCCTGGCAGCCAGCTCTAAGTAGAGTCTTGGTGGTTCCAAACTTCTTCTATTTAAGAATGATGGAGGCCACTGAGTTCTTGGGACCTTCAATGCTGCAGACATTTGTTGGTACCCTTCCCCAGATCTGTGCCTCGACACAATCCTGTCTCGGAGCTGTACTGACAATTCCTTCGACCTCATGGCTTGGTTTTTGCTCTGACATGCACTGTCAACTGCGAGACCTTATATAGACAGGTGTGCCTTTCCAAATCATGTCCAATCAGTTGAATTTACCATAGGTGTACACATATTAAGTTTTGAGTCTCATAGCAAAGGGTCTGATTACTTATGTAAATATCATATTTCTATTGTTGGTTTTTAATAAATGTGCATGTCATTATAGGGTATTGTGTGTAGATTGATGAGGCCATTTTTTTTTTTTTTTTTAATACATTTTAGAATTAGGCTGTAACGTAACAAAATGTGGAAAAAGGGAAGGGGTCTGAATACTTTCCGAATGCACTGTATGTGTCCCTCATCTCCAGTGTCCACGTAAGAATAAAGCTGAAAGGTGTGTGTGTGTGTCTCGTTATGTGTGTGTTTAGGTTGGGTTGAGGAAACATGTTCTCTCTCCTTCATATTTCCTCTCTCAAAGTAGTCATTCACGGTGGTAGAACTCAATGACTAGACTATCTGATGCCAATATGTTTGTTTGAGTATGCATGTGCACGTGTCACCTTTGCCACCACTCAATGAGAAGGCTATTTCATTGCACTAGTGTGTGTATGTGTGTGTGTGTGTGTGTGTGTGTGTGTGTGTGTGTGTGTGTGTGTGTGTGTAATTCAAGCATCCACAACTTCCCCTGGAAGAAAAAATGTTAAAGAGGAAAATCACTTTGGGAATGAGCTGGAACACATCCAACTGACTCACTGGCCCAACGTCTCTCTCTTTCTTTCTCTCGCTCTTTCTCCCCCGGTTTCTCTCTGAATTATCTCTCCTTACGACCTTTACTAATTTGATTTGTGGAGGTGAGAGAGAGCTAAGGATTCATAGTAGGGCCATTCATCTCTATCCCTTGTGAAAATAACTGACTTCCGTACCCTAGGCTAGTGTAGAATAATCTGCTGCTGGTCCAATGAATTAGTTTATTTTTCTAGCGCTTCTGCATGGAATTATTACGTTGTCTTAACCTTTGTTATTTTCTACCTAGACCCTGTTACTGGAGAGATACCCTCCTCACTCCAACCCTAATATAGCACTCCTATTCTAATAATTAGCTGGTTGATAAACTGAACCAGGTTTGTTACAACTGGGGTTGGAGTGAAAACCTACAGGAGGGCATCTCTCCAGTAACAGGGTTGGAGAGCCCTGCCCTAGGACCTTACATGTGAATGACAGGGGTTACACTTTGGGTATGGCAGAGAGACAGGCTACCACTTGAGACATGTATTCTAGCCTTTCTGGAACATACTCCCAAAATACTTGTTGTTGTCATGTGCAGTCAGTCACCAGTTGGCCTGTTTGTGTGTAAGAGATGTTTTGCCTGCTTTCTGTTGGTGCTTAGCTCTGTATGCATGGCAGTTTGGCAATATATTAGTCCACAGTGTGAGCTCTTTTAGTGTGTGTGTATCTCTGTCTGAGTGCTCATAGTGTGTGTATGTGAGTCTTTTTCTCTCCGACTTAAAAATGACCTGAGTTCACTGAGAAATGAGGCAGTTTGACAAGATCCTCCTCTTGCATCAGCCTCTGGTGGTACACACACACACACACAAAACTGGCCTGTACTGATGGTGGTGGATGAAACCAGCTCCTAAGGGGAACACACATACACACACTCTCACAGATGAGTCACACACACACTCAAAACACACTCTTCCAAATTCTTAATCTGTAGGACCTATATAGAGAATTAGCATGGAAACCTGCAACGCTTGGTTAGGGTGTGGAGGCGGATCGAATGAATTGGTGCTCTATTGAGAGGCAGAGGAGTATGGAAATAGTATAGTCCAGAGTACATTTCATTTTGAAACTGCTCTGCTCCAGACATACACTCATGTGACTCTCTCTCCATCATTCTCTCTTTCTCTCCCCCTCTCCATCCCCACCATTTTTAAGCTAATAGAAAGTGACAGTATTTTGTTGATTGGATTTGACTTTTTAATGATGTGTGTGCAGCTTTTAAGCTCTGTATTTTATGTACCACTGTAATAACAACACAGATTTGTTCAAACTTAAACCTTTCTCTGTTTCTTCTGTAGGATATCCAGGCAGAGATTGATGCCCATAATGATATATATAAGAGTGTGGACGGGAACAAGCCCAAGATGGTCAAGGCCCTGGGGACCTCTGAGGAGGCAGTGTTTCTGCATCACAGGCTGGACGACATGAACCAGCGCTGGAGTGACCTCAAGACCAAATCTGCCAACATACGGTTAGTACCATAACACTAAACAACACATCTTTGCTAACATAATACGGTCAGTACTGTAACATACTGATAATATATGGTCAGTACTGTACAGACCTGGGTTGAAATACTTTGAAAATGCTTTCAAATAGTCGGCTACTCATAGGACATTTGACGATGTGCAGCTGAAAACTAGACCTAAACTAATTTCATACATAATAATAGAATTAGACATGACTAAATTGACAATAGTCTGATGGGTGACAATATTATCATTTGTCAAATTGTACATTACGAGATGCAGGGAAAGGAGCATCACTTTTTCAATTTGTAGACTGCAACTTGAACGCAAGAATCCCGAACAGATATTTGACTAAAAAATAATGATTTCAAACCTTGCTTGCATTTGAATACGATAACATATCATTTATGCTAATGAGAAAGACGTTGAAAATGTTCTCTAGTGGATACTTATAGGCTGAAAAGCCCAGCGGTTCCAGTGTTAAATAACAAATAATCAAATACACATTTATTTGAACCCAGGTCTGCTACTGTAATATATACTGCCATATGATCAGCATCGTAACCGTAACCCTGTAGAATTTGGAAGTCTAAATACAATCAGTACTGCAACATTCTCCCAACATGCAGTACGCTGATGCTCTCTAAAGAAGAAAAGTGCTGTCCAAGACTTTCATATCCTAATCATTCACTGCAACTCCATCCGCTTGACACTCACTCCTCCCTGAAACACACTCATGTTTATAGTTGACCATTTATAAGTCATTACAATCAATGATCATTCCCCATTTAGATATGCAGGGACTGTATGTCATAACCATTAACTGTAGCTAGAGCATGGAGTTGGAACCAACATGGTGCCACAGAACTCTTCAGGGCCCGGGCAGCGGAGGAGTGGCCACAACCTTGGAAAGAAAGATGGAGGCAGAGAGTGAAGGTGGCAGGGGCAAGTTAGAGATGTTGAACGGAGGGAGGGTTGTGAAGGGGAAGAGAGGAATAGTGTGAGGAAGGTTACAACGTGCTAGGAGAGGAGAGGTAGAGGTTGATGCAGAGTGAGGGTAAAATATGTTATGAGAGGAGAAACAGGTGAAGATCAACACCTCACAGCCTGAAAGCCCTAACTACTACTCTGGGGAAAAAGAGACACAGATGGAGTGAAACATGACTGAAACAAAGTTACATAAAGAAAGGAGTGAGATAGAAGGTAACAGCATATTCATAGCACTATTATCCACAATTACACCATGAAACTCAGTGTATCTCTATGGGAGGGAGGAAAGGCTGTCAGCACATGGGTGTGTGTGCTGCAATGTGTTTATTATTTAGAGCACATTATGCCTTAATTACTGTACATGATAATAAGAGAAGCTGCTATGGGACTGTGCTGCTGTACATACCGGACAGACGCATTACGGTGAGCAGAGGATGTCAAAACTAAAAACACACACACTGAATAATAATACACATTATGCTGTATATCCACACGCTTTGACGCACACACACACACACACACACACACACACACACACACACACACACTCCGATAGAAGTGGTTTTGGCTTCCCTCCAGATAAAGGAGATTGTCCTGGTCGTAATGCTTCCAGATGTTGGACAAGAGTTATCCAGCCAACTTGCTACTTTGAAATGCGGCCAACTGTAATGGTTGGCACACCCACCCACCCCAACCTCACCAGTCTAGTCATGATCTAACCAGGTTATTCTGTTGTAGTATCCACCTGGAGTTGTATGGCTGGTCAAACCTTCTGCTTATATGGAGATACCAGCTCAGTGGCCTTGAGGTTTGAGTGTACGTCATACCATCTAATGACTCTTTAAATGGGACCCGGTGTGTCTCTGCTTGCTTACTCAGCATTAAGGAGATAGATTGTGAATAATTAATTGTGAATAGTGATGGCTGCCGTTTTACGGGCTCCTCACCAACAGTGCTATTAGTTTTTTCGCATTGTTTGTAACTTTTTTGTACATAATGTTGCTGCTACCGTCTCTTATGACCGAAAATAGCTTCTGGACTTCAGAACAGCGAATACTCACCTCGAACTGGATGGGTAAGGATTTATGTTCAGAGAGGTCTCTGGAAACCTTTATGGTGTTCAGGTTTAGTGTCCAGAGACCTCTCTGGATAACTCTATGTTTAGTTGGGGTTGGTCCCCAGTTAGATCAGCTGCGCCCCATTGCCTCTAATTGGGGAGACTATTTAAGTTCAGTTGTTCCACCTGTGTTTGTGGGTTTGTGTGTGTGCTTTTTTTTTTTTTTTCATCGCCAGTTCATGGTCGATGTATTATCATAATTGTATTATGTGTGTTGAAAATGAGGGCTCTTGGCATATGGATATGAATGTTAATTATGTGATGTCATTAAAGTTTAAATGAAGGTGTGATTCTGAAGTTTTCGAACTGTCTTTATGACGTCTACATTCGTTTACGTTTGGTAAGAAATATCCCGATTGAAGATAATGTTTTTGTAATGATAAAACTGATTTTAGCTGTTTACACGAGATCATAGTAAATTCTCAATACCCTGCTTGCCAAGCCATGTTCAGGGAAATCAGATAGGTAGGTCATAAACAGAAACACCCTCTTCTGCCCGAAAGGTATAAAACCTTTGAGGCTCCCTATTTCTCTCTTGACTGGAGGACATTGGTGCTGTAGCCGGAGATCTACGATAGGTCACGACCTCCACAAAAAGACAACACATGGTTCCCACAGAAGAACTCTGAAACAATCAATGCTATTTAAGAAGGTGAATTAGAGCAGAACCACCCGGTTATTCTCTCAAAAGTAATCGCTTGTCTACACTGATCGACACGGCTGATTAGCCGTCTCCAGGAACGAGTCCTATAGGAAGCAGACACCGAAAGGAAAGGACAACGTGACATCTTGTGGACATTCAGAGACTTACACCAGAGACCGGTACCCATCAGAGGTGGTGCAAGCCAGCACCGAACAGAGGGAATCAGCGCGCAAGTAAATACATGCATTATATTCTGACCCATGAGCGCGGCAGTGCGGGCAAGGTATTAAGGCTAGGCTCAGGGTAGTTCCAAATGTATTGAATTTTGTTGCTCTCTCTCTCTCTCTCTCTCTCTCTCTCTCTCTCTCTCTTTCTCTCTAAATCTCTCTCTCTAAATCCGTGTAATATTGAGCAGATCTGCTAGGGACCTGTTATCCTATTAAGTGCATTGTATTAGAACCATTTTTCTATAACCATTACTGTGTATCCTGTATTATCATTTAGTTAGTAAATAAATAATTTAAACCAATTAGTGTATACGGAAGGATCAGTCTGTGCATATTGACGGACTCATGACCGTTCTAGGATGAGACTGATGAGGCAACATTCATTGAATAAGGGCGGCTATATATTGGAAGATGGGACAAACATTTGAGTTAAATTCAGAGAGTAGCAACTCAGTAGAATACATGTATCTCCATGGTGACCCTGGAATCCTAATGAGCTAATTATTGCAGGATTAATTTAAATCCCATAATTAGACGTAGGTAATTATTCAATAAATAGTAGTCACCATTTTAATGATAGACAGCATGGATTACAGACAACATCCGCAACGAGCTAAAGGCTAGAGCTGCCGCTTTCAAGGAGGCTTATAAGAAATCCTGCTATGCCCTCAGACAATCCATCAAACAGGCAAAGCATCAACACAGGACTAAGATTGAATCCTACTACACCGGCTCTGACACTCGTTTGATGTGGCAGGGCTTGCAAACTATTACGGACTACAAAGGGAAACCCAGCCGCGTGGACCCAGAGCATGCGTGGACCAAATGGCAAGTGTCTTCACTGACATTTTCAACCTCTCCCTGACCGAGTCTGTAATACCTACATGTTTCGAGCAGACCACCATAGTCCCTGTCCCCAAGAAAGCGAAGGTAAGCTACCTTAATGACTACTGCCCGTAGCACTCACGTCGGTAGCCATGAAGTGCTTTGAAAGGCTGGTCGTGGCTCACATCAACACCGTCATCCAGGAAACCCACTCCAATTCACGTAGACACACTCCAATTCACATACCGCCCCAACAGATCCACAGATGATCGCACTCAATCGCACTCCACACTGCCCTTTCCCACAAAAGGAACACCTATGTGACTACTTTTCATTGACTACAGCTCAGCGTTCAACACCATAGTGCCCGCAACTGGATCCTGGACTTCCTGACGGGCCGCCCCCCCAGGTGGTAAGGGTAGGTAACAACACACCTGCCACGCTGATCCTCAACACTGGGGCCCCTCAGAGGTGCGTGCTTAGTCCCCTCCTGTCCTCCCTGTTCACCCATGACTGCGTGGCCAAGCACGACTCCAACACCATTATTACGTTTGCTGACGACACAGCAGTGGTAGGCCTGATCACCGACAACGATGAGACAGCCTATAGAGAGGAGGTCAGAGACCTGGCAGTGTGATGCCAGGATAACAACCTCTCCCTCAATGTGAGCAAGACAAAGAAGCTGATTGTGGACTATAGGAAAAGGAGGGCCGAACAGGCCCCCATTAACATCGACGGGGCTGTAGTGGAGCAGGTTGAGAGTTTCAAGTTCCTTGATGTCCACATCACCAACAAACTGTCATGGTCCAAGACAGTTGTGAAGAAGGCACGACATGGTGAAATCCCTGAACGGTTTCGTTCTTCTCCGGCAAACTGAGTTAGTAAGGACACCTGTATCTTTGTAGTGACTGGGTCTATTGATATGCCATCCAAAGTGTAATTAATAACTTCACCATGCTCAAAGGGATATTCAATGTCTGCTTTTTTTTTTTTACCATCTACCAATATGTGCCCTACTTTTCAAGGCATTGGAAAACCTCCCTGGCATTTGTGGATGAATCTGTGTTTGAATGTCACTGCTTAACTGTGGGGTACAGAGAGGAGGTAGTCATACAAAAATAATGTTAAACACTATTATTGAACACAAAGTGAATCCATGCAACTTATTATGTGACTTGTTAAGCACATTTTTACTCCTGAACGTATTTATGCTTGCGTTAAAAAAAGGGGTTGAATACTTACTGACTCAAAAATTTTCATAATTCTACTTTGACATAATGGGATATTGCGTGTAGGCGAGTGACACAAAATCTCAATTGAATCCCTTTAAAATTCAGGCTGTAACACAACATAATGTGAAAAAAGTCCAGGAGTTTGAATACTTTCTGAAGGCACTGTATCAGTGGAGGCTGGTGGGAGGATCTATAGGAGGACGGGCTAATTGTAATGGCTGAAATCAATTGGTGCTACTGAGAACCCAGGAGATCGGAGGCTCCTTCTCCTATGAGCCGTTCCGGCAAGCACTAGCCAAGCCAAGACTCATGCAACTTACTTTTTACATGGGGATGGTCCAGACTGTCATAACATTCTTGTAACCATGTTTCGACCATGCTATAACTGGATTGTAAACATATTTTAACCGGGTTGTAACTGTGTTTTAACCATGTTTTAACCATGTTATGACCTTGTGTTTCCAGGGCTCACCTGGAGGCGAGTGTGGAGCATTGGAGTGGTCTGTTGAGCCTGCTGGAGGAGCTGTGGAGGTGGATCTGTCTGAAGGATAAGGACCTGGCCAAACAGATGCCCATAGGAGGAGATGTCCCCACCCTGCTGCAGCAGCACAACCACTGCACGGTCAGTACCATAACACAACCACTGCACGGTCAGTACTGTAAATCAACCACTAAACCGTCAGTACCATAACACAACCACTAGATGGTCAGTACCATAATCACACATCACACTTTTCCACAAGTAACACGGTAAAAGAACTACTGTCAGAATCATGAAACACGTTCAATACAACCATAGCCACAACCCCTGTAGCCAAAATGACACCATCTATAATAAACAAAACCACACCTATGGTAAATGTAACAAAACTAGTTTGTGGTTCTTTAGTATAAACAGAAATGTGGTTACGGTGCATCAATACATGTAATTACCCTTCTGAGTTGTGATTCAGCCTCTGGTCATGTTTAAGCCTGTCTGTAGCTGCTGTAGTTGTGACTGTTGTTGCTGTTGACACAGTAATGTCTTTCTCTGGCCTTTTTCTCCATTTAATTCAGAAGGCTATAATTTCATTCACACAAACGCCTGGAGAGTACACACACTTCCACCGCTGAAACTCTAATGGTATGTGTGTGTTTGTGTGTTGGTTTTTGTGTGTCAGTGCAGAGGTCAAATCGACGTTTATTGGTCACGTACACAGATTTCAAGTGCAGCGAAATGCTTATGTTTCTAGCTCCAACAGTGCAGTAATATCTAGCAATACAATAACAATACACACATTATCCCAAAAATACAAGAAATAAAGAAACCCTAACCTCCCAGCAAGCAATATCAGAAAGACCAATGTCAGAATATATACAGTGCCTTTGGAAAGTATTCAGACCCTTTGACGTTTTCAACATTTTGTTACGTTACAGCCTTATTCTAAAATCAAAGAAAGATTTTTTTTTAAATCCTACACACAATACCCCATAATGACAAAGCAAAAACAGGTTTTTAGATATTTTTGCAAATGTATTAAAAATAAAAAACTGAAATACCTTATTTACATAAGTATTCAGACCCGTTGCGATGAGACTCGAAATTGAGCTCAGGTGCATCCTGTTTCCATTGATCATCCTTGAGATGTTTCTACAACTTGATTGGAGTCCAGCTGTGGTAAATTCAATTAATTGAACATGATTTGGAAAGACACACACCTGTCGGTCCCTCAGTTGACAGTGCATGTCAGGATAAAAACCAAGCCATGAGGTCGAAGGAATTGTCCGTAGAGCTCCAAGACAGACAGGATTGTGTCGAGGCACAGATCTGGGGAAGGATACCAAAACATTTCTGCAGCATTGAAGGCCTTGGTGAGATGGGAGAACCTTACAGAAGGACAACCATCTCTGCAGCACTCCACCAATCAAGCCTTTATGGTAGAGTGGCCAGACTGAAGCCACTCCTCAGTACAAGGCACATGACAGCCCGCTTGGAGTTTGCCAAAAGGCGCGTAAAGTCTCTCAGACCATGAGAAACAATGCAAATCGTCACGTCTGGAGGAAACCTGGCACCAATCCATACAGTGAAGCATGGTGGTGGCAGCATTATGGGGATGTGGGGATGTTTTTCAGCGGCAGGGACTGGGAGACTAGTCAGGATCGAGACAAAAATGAACGGAGCAAAGTACAGAGAGATCCTTAATGAAAACCTACTCCAGAGCGGTCAGGATCTCAGACTGGGACAAAGGTTCACCCTCCAACAGGACAACGACCCTAAGCACACAGCCAAGACGACGCAGGAGTGTCTTCGGGACAAGTCTCTGAATGTCCTTCAGTGGCCCAGCCAGAGCCCGGACTTGAGAGACCCGAAAATTGCTGTGCAGCAACGCTCCCCATCCAACCTGACAGAGCTGGAGAGGATCTGCAGAGAAGAATGGGAGAAACTCCCCAAATACAGGTGTGCCAAGAGTGTAGCGTCATACCCAAGAAGACTTGATACTGTAATCTCTGCCAAAGGTGCTTCAACAAAGTACTGAGTATAGAGTCTGAACACTTATGTAAATGTTTATTTTTTATTTTTATAAATTAGCAAACATTTCTAAAAAACAGTTTTTGCTTTGTCATTATGGGGTATTGTGTGTAGATTGATGAGGCTAAAAAACAATTAAAAAAACATTTCAGAATAAGAATGTAATTCAAGGGGTCTGAATACTGTCCAAAGGCACTGTATAAAAGATACTCGATACTCGAGAGATGAGCCTTGCCGGTTCCTGCTCGACATAGCTTTCTTGGGCAATTTTTGCGTTAATTATTACTTTGTTTATTCAGAATGTTTGTGCAATAAATACAAACGACAAACACTTCTGGATCATGAACCGTAAGCTATCTATCTATCTATCTATCTATCTATCTATCTATCTATCTATCTATCTATCTATCTATCTATCTATCTATCTATCTATCTATCTATCTATCTATCTATCTATCTATCTATCTATCTATCTATCTATCTATCTATCTATCTATCTATCTATCTATCTATCTATCTATCTATCTCCACACTCAACTCAACTCAACTGTACAAGATCATTAGACAGCAAAAATCTGCTAATCCGGAAGCAGTCTTTATTGTCATGGTTTATTTTAACCAAGCATGTTTAAAGCATGTTTACAGTGCTTGGTTAAAAAGTATTCACCTCCCTTGGCATTTTTCCTATTTTGTTGCCTTACAACCTGGAATTAAAATAGATTTTGGGGGGGTTTGTATCATTTGATTTACACAACATCCCTACCACTTTGAAGATGCAAAATATGTTTTATTGTGGAACAAACTAGAAACAAGACAAAACAGAGAACTTGAGCGTGCATAACTATACAACAGCGGTGTGCAATTACAGTCGCAAGTCACTTAGGATGTGTCTCTATAAGCTTGGCACATCTAGCCACTGGGATTTTTGCCCATTCTTCAAGGCAAAGCTGCTCCAGCTCCTTCAAGTTGGATGGGTTCCGCTGGTGTACAGCAACCTTTAAGTCATACCACAGATTCTCAATTGGATTGAGGTCTGGGCTTTGACTAGGCCATTCCAAGACATTTAAATGTTTCCCCTTAAACCACTTGAGTGTTGCTTTATCACTATGCTTAGGGTCATTGTCCTGCTGGAAGGTGAACCTCCGTCCCAGTCTCATATCTCTGGAAGACTAAAACAGGTTTCCTTCAAGAATTTCCCTGTATTTAGCGCCATCCATCATTCCTTCAATTCTGACCAGTTTCCCTGTCGATGAAAAACATCCCCACAGCATGATGCTGTTCTCGGGGTGATGCTGTTCTCGGGGTGATGCTGTTCTCGAGGTGATGCTGTTCTCGGGGTGATGAGAGGTGTTGGGTTTGTGCCAGACATTGCGTTTTCGTTGATGGCCAAAAAGCTTAATTTTAGTCTCATCTGACCAGAGTACCTTCTTCCATATGTTTGGGGAGTCTCCCACATGCCTTTGGGCGAACACCAAACGTGTTTGCTTCTTTTTTTCTTTAATCAATGGCTTTTTTCGGGCCACTCTTCCGTAAAGCCCAGCTCTGTGGAGTGTATGGCTTAAAGTGGTCCCATGGACAGATACTCCAATCTCCACTGTGGGTTATCTTTGGTCTCTTTGTTGCCTCTCTGATTAACGCCCTCCTTGCCTGGTCTGTGGGTTTTGGTGGGCGGTCCTCTCTTGGCAGGTTTGTTGTGGTGACATATTCTTTCCATTTTTAATAATGGATTTAATGGGGCTCCGTGGGATGTTCAACGTTTCGGATATTTTTTTATAACCCAACCCTGATCTGTACTTCTCCACAACTTTGTGCCTGACCTGTTTGGAGAACTCCTTGGTCTTCATGGTGCCGCTTGCTTGGTGGAGCCCCGTGCTTAGTGGTGTTGCAGACTCTGGGGCCTTTCAGAACAGGTGTATATATACTGAGCTCATGTGATAGATCATGTGACACTTAGAACTTAGAATGCACACAGGTGGAATTTATTTAACTAATTATGTGACTTTTGAAGGTACAGTTGAAGTCGGAAGTTTACATACACTTAGGTTAAAGTCATTGAAACAAATTTTTCAACCACTCCACAGATTTCATGTTAACAAACTATAGTTTTGACAAGTCGGTTAGGACAATTGTTTACAGACAGATTATTTCACTTATAATTCACTATATCACAATTCCAGTGGGTCAGAAGTTTACATACACTAAGTTGACTGTGCCTTTAAACAGCTTGGAAAATTCCAGAAAATAATGTCATGGCTTTAGAAGCTTCTGATAGGCTAATTGACATAATCTGAGTCAATTGGAGGTGTACCTGTGGATATATTTCAAGACCTACCTTCAAACTCATTGCCTCTTTGCTCGACATCATGGGACCCAAGTTAAACATTTTAAAGGCAATGCTACTAAATACTAATTGAGTGTATGTAAACTTCTGACCCACTGGGAATGTGACGAAAGAAGTAAAAGCTGAAATAAATCATTCTCTCTACTATTATTCTGCCATTTCACATTCTTAAAATAAAGTGTTGATCCTAACTGACCTAAGACAGGGAATTTTTACTAGGATTAAATGTCAGGAATTGTATGTATATAGATATATATATATTTTTTTGTTTATTTGCAAAGAATATGTGGGGGATTGGAAGTAATGCAGACAATTACATTGATGGAAGTTACAATCTATCTGCACTATTAAAGCTGATCTACCAACTAATAAAAGATATACACACAACAAATCAAAAGTTTGGGGTTTTTGAAAGAAATGCACATTTTTTGTCCATTAAAATAACATCAAATTGATCAGAAATACAGTGTAAACATTGTTAATGTTGTAAATGACTATTGTAGCTGGAAACGGCAGATTTTTTATGGAATATCTACAGAGGCCCATTATCAGCAACCATCACTCCTGTGTTCCAATGGCACGTTGTGTTAGCTAATCCAAGTTCATCATTTTAAAAGGCTAATTGATCATTAGAAAACCCTTTTGCAATTATGTTAGGACAGCTGAAAACTGTTGTGCTGATTAAAGAAGCAATAAAACTGGCCTTCTTTAGACTAGTTGAGTATCTGGAGCATCAGCATTTTTCGGTTCGATTACAGGCTCAAAATGGCCATAAACAAAGAACTTTCTTTTGAAACTCGTCAGTCTATTATTGTTCAGAGAAATGAAGGATATTCCATACGAGAAATTGCCAACACTTTGGTCAGGATATTCTGAATCACTCAAAGAGAACGATATAACCATTGAATTTTTATCGGGGCGTATCAGTCCTTATATCACCAAGTCAACAACATAATTTATCCAATTTGTTTTTTAATACAGCTAGTTGTTTACAGTACATATAGATTCATGTAAACAAATGAAACGGAAAAGGAAAAATGGAAGACATTTTGTTATTCCGGGGCGGGAGTTGTCCGACAGTGCTCTTCTCCTCCAGTAAGTGTCTGTGTTTTTGTCTGCTGATAATAGCTTTTATTAATTAACATTAAATTATCCAATAAAAGCCCTGTGTAAGCGTCCCACTGATTAAACTAATCAATCAGCTCTGTTACATTTTAGAGCAGGAGAGAGAGAAGTTGGGAGAGAGAGAAGTTGGGAGAGAGAGAAGTTGGGAGAGAGAGAAGTTGGGTGGGAGAGAGATGTTGGGAGAGAGAGGTTAGGTGACAATCCCTCTCTCTACTTTTATCTCCCTGCTGCAGTTGTCTTTTTCTTCTCAGTGTGAAAAGCTACAACAATATGTTGTATATAATTAAAACTGAGTGAAGTATATAATTAAAAGGAGTGATTAGTAGTGTGCGTCTGAAATGTTCTGGTTTAGAAAGGGTTTAATTAACTCACTGTTCGCTTAAGTTTCGAGAATTTTGTTGTCCTCATTTGACTAATATTAGCGTCAGTTGAGAGGCTAGGCCAAGATAACATATTTACACAGCCTAGGTTAAGCTATGAAAGCCAAAGTTGAAGCGAATATAATCCGAATGGCTACGCTAAGGTAGTTTAATCACACTGTCTGTGTGATTGATTTGCACCATTTGTACCTGGATGGGCAGGTCGTAAAGTCAAATGAAATTAAAACCGCTGTGTCGCCACAACCTTATCTCCCTCAGAGGGAGAAAGAGAGGGAGAAAGAACCAGAGAGAGCAGAGAGAGACTTTCTGACTTTGAACTTCTGTGAATAATTACCTATCATTGATGACTTAACTTTTAATTTGTTTATCATGTTTACCACGTATTTATTTTAGTGCCCAGAACCTCTGTAGGGACCAGTTTACATTGTAGGTGTGCCGGTCCTAACGCAGGTGATACATTCAATACAGCAAAAAACAACGTGAGGAGAAGCTACACTCAGTGGCCAGCTCATTAGATACACCACCCTGTTCACGGAAATGGTTCGCTCCTACAGACAGCAAGTCACGCAGCCGTGGCTTGCTACATAAAGCAGGCAGACAGGAATCAAAGCTTTCAGTTACTGTTCGATTGAACGTTACAATGGACTGTTCTGTGGTGAAAACAGCTTGTTGATGAGAGGTCGAAGGAGAATGGAAAGTATCGTGCAAGCTAACAGACGGAGCCTCAAACAGACAAAATAATGCCACAGTACAACAGTGGTGTGCAGAACGGCAACTCGTCGGTCCTTGTCACGGATGGCCTATCGCAGCAGACGACCACACCAGGTTCCACTCCTATCAGCTCTGTCTTCCAGAGTTAGCATGACTCTTCTTCATTTCACACTGACTGCCTTGGGGAGAGGAGAGGAGAAGGGGAGAGAGAGATGTGGACAGGGAAAGTAAAAGGAAGGAGAGGCCAGATTCATGGAGGTCTGGAAATAGCCTTCTCTCCTCTGCTGTGTTGTAATGCTATCTTCCCCTCATATCTCCTCATCAGCACAGGGCAGGGGCCGATAAGACTGTCTGCTCTGCTGTTTTCTACACACACACACAGCCAAGGTCACGTCTCACAGCTACAAGATGCATTCCAGGCTTGCAGTGCATTGAAAAATGTCCTCCTGGGGGGCTTTATTCTCTTATTCTGCTCTTAGTTAGAATAAAAATTTTATGAAGAGTCACAACTCTGTCACTAACCAATGTTAGTGCCAAAACCAATACTGCAACTACTGTATCAGAGAGGGGAGAAGTAAAGGGAAGACTTGTTCAGCCTCATTGACTTTCATGCATCTTGTTTTCCTGTATTCTCTTCCTCAGACAGATAGTAATCTCTTATCTCATACTGGAAAGTTGTTTTATTTCCTGTTGAAAGGGGATGAATCAGCTTGTGTTTAATGTTTGTTTTCCACATTGTGTGTTTTTCCTCAAGGCCCTGTCCGTTAGGCAAGACAAACACATTTTCACAATTTCAGTAAAATCATCAATATCAATAAATCATTCAGAAGTTTTTACCTGATTAAGTAGAATCATGTTAAAAAATTATGTTAAAGCTACCATTTATATTCCTAAAACATAAGTTGAAACTGATACTGTTGCTGCTTCCTGTTGTCATGTTTTTTTTATTTATAGCCGAATGTCCAAATTCATATCAATATGCTGAAATAAGTTGTGATATTTTGAAGACAAAGACATAAAAGTTACTCCCAACACACGTGTTAGACTTGTACTGAGATGACTTGTATTAGTACCTTGTTTATTTCCCATGTGTAACTCTGTGTTGTTTTTTGTCACACTGCTTTGCTTTGTCTTGGCCAGGTCGCAGTTGCAAATGAGAACTAGTTCTCAACTGACCTACCTGGTTAAATAAAGGTGAAATAAAATAAAAAACTGCCTACGCACCAATATTTACCAAGCGGTCACTCTAGACTAAAATGTATTGGCTTGTTCTACATGAATCAATATCGAGCACAAATGTATCACTCATTATCGATATTGTATTGAAATCAAGGGAACTCGGACTAACTGTGGCAACATGTACCGTTTGCACTCTTCTAACAGACAAACCTCAAATAACTTGGGTACCAGTCGATAGATGAGAACCTGTAGTATCCATTTATCAACTCATATCTCTGTGGGGAGATGTTTACGAGAGATGTCCATTTATCAACTCATATCTCTGTGGGGAGATGTTTACGAGAGATGTCCATTTATCAACTCATATCTCTGTGGGGAGATGTTTACGAGAGATGTCCATTTATCAACTCATATCTCTGTGGGGAGATGTTTACGAGAGATGTCCATTTATCAACTCATATCTCTGTGGGGAGATGTTTACGAGAGATGTCCATTTATCAACTCATATCTCTGTGGGGAGATGTTTACGAGAGATGTCCATTTATCAACTCATATCTCTGTGGGGAGATGTTTACGAGAGATGTCCATTTATCAACTTGTGATATTGCGAGGGGTGAAAGTGAGTGATGAGGCTAAGAACGAGCGAGAGAGAGGAAATTAGCGTATATAGGAATTTAATAAAGAAAAGACAGCAATACACATAGAAAGACTAATAACCCGCAAGGGTTGAACAGAAAACATGGAGTTAAATAGTGACCCTGATGACCGATGAGGAACAGGTGTGGGTCATCAGGGTGTTGCTACCATCTTCCCCCGACCGCCGGTTAGAACGCCGGCGAGGATGATCGCTGGAGAGGAGGAGGGACCGGTGCTCTGCGCGGGGCATTCGTTACAGTACCCCCCCCCCCCTAGGCGCGGCTCCCGACGTCGCCACTCGCCGGCGCCCTGGACGACCCCGAGGGCGAGGTGCTGGTCGATCCGGACGGCGAGCATGGAATTCTGTGGTAAGCGACGGATCGCAGATGTCCGCCGCCCAAACCCAGCTACGCTCCTCAGGGCCGTATCCCGCCCAGTCCACCAGGTACTGGATCCGACCCTGCCGTAGCCGAGAGTCCAGCACCTTGTCCACTCGATATGCCAGACCCCCAGCTACCTCCGTTGGTGGTGGAGGCGCCACTGCAGGTCCGGACCCCCCTAGTGGACCAGGAACCACCGGTCTGAGGAGAGAGACATGGAAAGAGGGAGACAGGTTGTTATAAGGTGGTGTGAGTCTCAACCTATAGGTGACCTCGTTCACTCTCCGAAGGACCGTGAATGGTCCCACATACCGGGGTTCTAGCTTATGACTGGGCAGCCAGGCTTTATCCCCTGGGTGGAACACTGGAGCCTCACTCCGCCGCCTGTCCGCCTGTGTCTTTTGCTGCAGAACTGCCTGCTGCAGACGGACCCTAGCGGCGGACCAGACTCCCTCAGCCTTCCCAAACCACTCCTCCACCGCCTGAATTTCACTAGAACCCCTCCCCCAGGGGCACAAACGGGGCTGAAAACCCAGTACCACCTGGAAGGGGGTCAGACCAGTGGAGGCGTGGCGCAGGGAGTTCTGAGCGTATTCCGCCCAGGGAAGGAAACGGGTCCACTCACCTGGCTGTTCCATGCAATACGCCCGAAGGAACCTCCCCAGTTCTTGGTTGGTGCGCTCCGCTTGCCCATTCGCCTGAGGGTGGTACCCGGATGTGAGACTGACCGCGACCCCCAGTTTGGACATGAACGCCTTCCACACACGAGAGGTGAACTGGGGACCCCGGTCAGACACGATGTCCTCCGGAAGTCCATACTGTCGGAAGACCTGTTGAAAGAGCACCTCAGCGAACTGTAGAGCAGAGGGGAGGCCGGGTAGTGGTATGAAGCGCACCATCTTAGAGAACCGGTCCACTACCACGGCGATGGTGGTCTTCCCCTCTGCTGGCGGTAGATCGGTGAGGAAATCTACCGCGATGTGAGTCCAAGGCCGCTGAGGTACTGGTAGGGGATGGAGCTTTCCTGTTGGAGCCGTTCTCGGCGCCTTGGACTGTGCGCACACCACACAAGACAGTACATAATGACGCACAGTCCTCCCCATGCCCGGCCACCAATACTTCTCCCGGAGCGCCTCCAGGGTCCGACTGATACCTGGGTGCCCGGTGGCAGGTGTTGTGTGTGCCCAGGTTACCAGCCTTCCCCGCACTCTCCTTGGAACGTAGACCTTCCCCGGAGGGCAGGTTGCTGGGGTAGGATCCCGTCTCCCTGCTCGTTGAATCTCTGTGTCGATGTCCCAGGAGACGGGTCCTACAATACATGATGGAGGCAGGATGGGGACGTCCTGCCTCGTCTCTGCCCCCCGGTCGTGGATGCGGGAGAGTGCGTCCGCCCTGCCATTTTTTGTTCCCGGGCGATAGGTCAGGGTGAACTGGAAGCGCTCAAAAAACAAAGTCCAGCGGGCCTGTCGGGGGTTAAGGCGCCGGGCTGCCCTGACGTATTCCAGGTTCCGATGATCCGTCAGGACAGTGAACGGCTCATGAGCGCCCTCTAGCCAATGTCTCCACTCCTCCAATGCCAACTTTACCGCCAGTAGCTCTCGGTCACCCACGTCGTAGTTCCTCTCTGCAGCAGTCAGCTTTTTGGAAAAGTACGCACAGGGGTAGAGCAGGGGAGGGTTCCCCTGCTGCTGAGAGAGGACCGCCCCTACCCCGACCTCCGATGCGTCTACCTCGACCGTGAAGGGCTTCAGCGGGTCTGGGTGGCGGAGCAGAGGAGCTGTGGTGAATCGGCCCTTCAGGTCGAGAAAAGCCTTCTCGGCACTCGGGGTCCAGGTGAGGCGTTGAGGGTTTCCTTTCAACAACGACGTGAGTGGCGCTGCGATGGAGCTATAGCCCTTAATAAACCGGCGGTAAAAGTTGGCGAAACCGAGGAAGCTTTGGAGCCCTTTAATGTCCCGAGGGACTGGCCATGACCTGACTGCCTCTACCTTCAACTCTTCCATCTTCACCCCCTCCGGAGAAATACGATACCCGAGGAAGGAGACGGCCGTTTGGTGGAAGGCGCATTTTTCCTCCTTGACATACAGCTGGTTCTGTAATAAACGGCGGAGGACAGCACGAACGTGCGTCACGTGTTCTGAGAACGTCGGGGAGTACACTAGGATATCATCGATATATACCACTACATACCTCCCCGACATATCCCGAAATACCTCATTCAGAAAAGACTGGAATACCGCGGGGGCATTGGCGAGTCCATATGGCATCACTAGGTATTCATAGTGACCTGACGCCGTGCTAAATGCGGTCTTCCACTC
This sequence comes from Thymallus thymallus, assembly GCA_023634145.1. Lineage (NCBI taxonomy): Eukaryota > Metazoa > Chordata > Actinopteri > Salmoniformes > Salmonidae > Thymallus > Thymallus thymallus. Next base: position 1,728,677 of record CM042411.1, on the reverse strand, counting down.
ATCTCCCTCCCGGATTCGTATAAGGTTGTATGCGCTCCGGAGGTCTAGCTTGGTGAAGAAACGCGCTCCCCGTAGCTGCTCTATGGCCGCAGGAACGAGGGGCATTGGATATCGGAACTTCGTTGTCACCTCATTTAGTCTGCGATAGTCAATGCACGGCCTTAATCCCCCGTCCCTCTTTTTCACAAAAAAAAAGCTAGCTGAAGCAGGGGACGTAGAATGGCGAATATGCCCCTGCTCCAGTGCCTCTCGGATATACGTCTCCATATTATCCGTTTCGACCATAGAGAGCGGATATATACGTTTCCGGGGAGGCATGCCACCAGGCATCAGGTCGATGGCACAATCCCAATCACGGTGTGGAGGGAGACATTTGGCTTTTTCTTTGGAGAACACTCCGCGTAGATCTTCATATTCGGGCGGAATGTTCCCCGGGAGGGCACTTTCCGGACTCTCCACCGATGTTGCCCCTACCGTCGTTGGAATACAGGTCTTCCTACATTTATCCGACCATCCCAGAATCCTCTGTGCGCTCCAGCTGATGGTAGGGTTGTGCTGCTGGAGCCAGGGAAGTCCCAAGATGACCGGATGTATGGACGACGAGATCACCAACAATTCCAGCCTCTCTCGATGGCAGCCGTGAATGGTGAGGGTGACTGGACGGGTAACGTGGGTAATAGAACCGGAACCCACCGGCCTTCCATCCAGAGCCTGAACTGGCAGGGAGGACCTCAAACGGCGCAACGGCAGCCGGAGAGCGTCAACTAAAGTCCGGTCAATGAAACTCCCCGCCGCTCCGGAGTCAATCAGGGCTGTGGATACATAATCGGGGAAGTTACCAGACAGCACAACTGAACAGCAGAAAGGTCTGGCGATTTTCTCAGCCCGTAAAACACTTACTGTGCCCACCTGAGCCATCCGGCCACTTACCCCTTTCCTGCGTCCTGCTGGCACAGAGGGGCATGCCCTCCTGACATGACCCCTCTCCCCGCAGTACAGACAAAGTCCCTGACGACTCCGTCGCTCTCTCTCCTCTGCGGAGAGTCTCGTGATCCCCACCTCCATCGGCTCATGTTCCGGCTCGGATCGAGGAAGGGGAGAATGCGCGCGGCGCGCCAGTTGGTCACGGTCTCGGAGCTGACCGTCGATGGCAATGGCCCGGGCGATGTAGGCGTCCAGGGGCATAGATTGACTCACACAGGCCAGCTCCATTTGGACCTCCACCCGCAGCCCCCTACGGAAGGCGGTCCTAAGAGCCGGCTCGTTCCACCCACTGGACGCCGCCAGCGTCCGGAATGACAGGGCATAGTCCGAGGCCGTGCCCTTCCCCTGGGCAAGGCGCATAATCCGCTCGCCCGCATCTCTCCCCTCCGCTGGATGGTCAAATACGGCTCGGAACTGAGCGACGAATTTAGGAACCGACCGTAACTCTTCGGATCCGCTCTCCCACAGTGACGTTGCCCACTCGAGTGCACGCCCCGTGAGGAGAGTGATCATCGTGTGGACCTTCTCCGAATCGGGCACTGGCTGATCGCCCAAATACAGCTCGCACTGAAGAAGGAACCCACGACAACCCTCCGGATTGCCATCATATTTGTCTGGGGTGGCTCTCCGGAGTTCTCCTCTCGGGACGTGCCGAGACTCCACACGATCGGGTGCTGGGGGCGCAGTAGCTCCCTGTGAAGCCACCGGGTGTTCCCCGCTCGATCGTGCCGCCATGAGAGACATCATATCCCCGAGAGCCTTAACCAACCCGGCGACCTGTGTCTCCATGGCCTGGAGCCTCTCCTCCAGCTCTGGAGACCTACCGGGTGTCCCAGCTCCCCCCACGTGCCCGTCCATGGAGACCTAGGGATATGAGTGAGAAAAGAAAAGAGTTAACGGTGAAGATGACAAAAAACAGGTAAGTGAAAAAAAATAAAAGGTGCCTCTGGTTGGGCGGGTTATTCTGTGATATTGCGAGGGGTGAAAGTGAGTGATGAGGCTAAGAACGAGCGAGAGAGAGGAAATTAGCGTATATAGGAATTTAATAAAGAAAAGACAGCAATACACATAGAAAGACTAATAACCCGCAAGGGTTGAACAGAAAACATGGAGTTAAATAGTGACCCTGATGACCGATGAGGAACAGGTGTGGGTCATCAGGGTGTTGCTACCATCTTCCCCCGACCGCCGGTTAGAACGCCGGCGAGGATGATCGCTGGAGAGGAGGAGGGACCGGTGCTCTGCGCGGGGCATTCGTTACACAACTCATATCTCTGTGGGGAAATGTTTACGAGAGGTGTCCATTTATCAACTCATATCTCTGTGGGGAGATGTTTACGAGAGATGTCCATTTATCAACTCATATCTCTGTGGGGAGATGTTTACGAGAGATGTCCATTTATCAACTCATATCTCTGTGGGGAGATGTTTACGAGAGATGTCCATTTATCAACTCATATCTCTGTGGGGAGATGTTTACGAGAGATGTCCATTTATCAACTCATATCTCTGTGGGGAGATGTTTACGAGAGATGTCCATTTATCAACTCATATCTCTGTGGGGAGATGTTTACGAGAGATGTCCATTTATCAACTCATATCTCTGTGGGGAGATGTTTACGAGAGATGTCCATTTATCAACTCATATCTCTGTGGGGAGATGTTTACGAGAGGTGTCCATTTATCAACTCATATCTCTGTGGGGAGATGTTTACGAGAGATGTCCATTTATCAACTCATATCTCTGTGGGGAGATGTTTACGAGAGATGTCCATTTATCAACTCATATCTCTGTGGGGAGATGTTTACGAGAGGTGTCCATTTATCAACTCATATCTCTGTGGGGAGATGTTTACGAGAGGTGTCCATTTATCAACTCATATCTCTGTGGGGAGATGTTTACGAGAGATGTCCATTTATCAACTCATATCTCTGTGGGGAGATGTTTACGAGAGATGTCCATTTATCAACTCATATCTCTGTGGGGAGATGTTTACGAGAGATGTCCATTTATCAACTCATATCTCTGTGGGGAGATGTTTACGAGAGATGTCCATTTATCAACTCATATCTCTGTGGGGAGATGTTTACGAGAGATGTCCATTTATCAACTCATATCTCTGTGGGGAGATGTTTACGAGAGATGTCCATTTATCAACTCATATCTCTGTGGGGAGATGTTTACGAGAGATGTCCATTTATCAACTCATATCTCTGTGGGGAGATGTTTACGAGAGATGTCCATTTATCAACTCATATCTCTGTGGGGAGATGTTTACGAGAGATGTCCATTTATCAACTCATATCTCTGTGGGGAGATGTTTACGAGAGGTGTCCATTTATCAACTCATATCTCTTTGGGGAGATGTTTACGAGAGGTGTCCATTTATCAACTCATATCTCTGTGGGGAGATGTTTACGAGAGATGTCCATTTATCAACTCATATCTCTGTGGGGAGATGTTTACGAGAGATGTCCATTTATCAACTCATATCTCTGTGGGGAGATGTTTACGAGAGATGTCCATTTATCAACTCATATCTCTGTGGAGATGTTTAGTACGTAAAAAGGAAATTACACTTTGTTGACTTTGAATTCCCACATCAGTTTCTAAATAGCAACAGGAGTTATTTTTCATTTGAGTGATATTTTGAGCTTCAAATCCATGTGTGGTATTGAGGCCGGAGACATTTGTATGAAGAGCGCACACATTTTTACTGCCACCATGGTCTGGAAAAATACAGGAGCGTTCAAAGTTCTACCACATACAGGCGCACATGACAAAAACACTGGTACCAAAACAAATACATTGATCTGTTTCAAGCAATCGATTTTGTGTAATCTTGACGACTATAAACTTGTATAATATCATCACCAATATGAGGTAAAAAAAAATAAAGTGTGTATTTCCTGTGAAAATGTTAGTCTGTCTAGTGTAGAAACACGTTCTGTCCACCATAGGAACATTTGCATAATGTAACATGTTTGACGACCCTATGAACTGAAGTTACTCTGGAGATGCTGTTAGATTTGTTGTTCTTTTATGGAGCTGTCTGTCATAGTTGATTGGTTACTGAGGGAGGGTGACGACAAAGCGTGACTGACTGACAGGTTTGACAGTCCATGCTATCCAGAATGCTTGGGACATCCCTACCCCATGGATGTTGAAGTTTAAAATGGTTAAGGTTAGGGTTTAGGGTAGGGACATCCCAAGGATTCTGGATAGCACTAACCCAGGGATGACCGTGGCGTGGATGACACTGAGCATTGCCATGGTGCCGAGTTGGCTTGCTCTCCTTTTTTGAGTCGTTTACTGGCAGGGACGAGTTGTCGTGGAGAAGGGAAGATGTTTAGAAGACGCTGCTATTTTTATAACCACTGCCAATGCCAACACTCTTATATTCTTTTTATCTAAAGACACATGGATGACCTCGGTCTTTGTTCTCCTTTTCATTTATTTCCTCAACTCTGACAAAGTAAAAAAACAAAAACGTTATGAACAACAAAAGATCCGGTCGGTGTTTCTCTCTCAAAAAGAGTTTTCAATTATGAATAAGAAAATATATATCCTCAAATCTAACTGTTAATGTTTACTTTTTTGCAAGTATTTCCATATGTCTGTTAAGAAATGTATCCTGCTACAACAACCCAGCATGCTGTCATAAACTCTTCAACGGACTTGTTGCGTGACAATTGGAACCCTCAGAAATCCCACCACCCTGTCTTCCTCATCTCGTCCTGTCTGATAAAACCAAAAGCCTTCATAAAAAACCAAGACTCACAATATAATGTAGTTCCTCTTTATTTATCTCTAAAATCGTCCCTTGGGTCCCGGCTGCTTTATCAAAACAATAATATTTCCTCTGGTACATGTAGTCCTGCTTTATCAAAACAAGAATAATTCCTCTGGTACATGTAGTCCTGCTTTATCAAAACAAGAATAATTCCTCTGGTACATGTAGTCCTGCTTTATCAAAACAAGAATAATTCCTCTGGTACATGTAGTCCTGCTTTATCAAAACAAGAATAATTCCTCTTGTACATGCAGTCCTGTTTATCAAAACAAGAATAATTCCTCTGGTACATGTAGTCCTGTTTATCAAAACAAGAATAATTCCTCTGGTACATGTAGTCCTGTTTATCAAAACAAGAATAATTCCTCTGGTACATGTAGTCCTGTTTATCAAAACAAGAATAATTCCTCTGGTACATGTAGTCCTGTTTATCAAAACAAGAATAATTCCTCTGGTACATGTAGTCCTGCTTTATCAAAACAAGAATAATTCCTCTGGTACATGTAGTCCTGCTTTATCAAAACAAGAATAATTCCTCTGGTACATGTAGTCCTGCTTTATCAAAACAAGAATAATTCCTCTGGTACATGTAGTCCTGCTTTATCAAAACATTAGATTTGATTAGATGATGTTGAAGTTGAAATGGTTCTGGAATAGTGGAGGCCGTTCCTGTTTTCTTTTCGATTTGCACTAACTCTACGTGGTTCTAAATCCATAGTTGTTTACTTGTCCGAAAATGTCGGAAACATTACTTTGCTTGACATTACATTGTGTAGGTCATGTAACTGTTTGTTGTTTTGTGGACTTTTGTTACATGTTACATATGAACAAACAACGCTATTATCACATCACATACTGTGGGTTATAATATTTTGGGGGGGTGATTTTACCCACGCACCACTACTTCTGATGTGGTCCACAACACTTCTTGATGAAATCAGGCAAAATCCAAACTTTTCTATGAGTTTTAGGATTAAGACATTTTGAGTAAGACGTTAAAAGGATACCATCAAATGACCAGTCCCTGTGTGTGTTTCTCCCCAGGTGTTGCGGTCGGAGCTGAAGGACCGTGAGCATGTTGTGGCCAGTACACTGGACCAGGCACGTATATTCCTGGCTGACCAGCCCATCGAGGGACCGGGAGAACCCCGCAAGAACCTACAGCCCAAAACAGGTGAGTCTCCTGTCACTGCCTATTCTGAACACGCACAGACACACACAGGTAGTCAGTCAGTCTACGGTCACTGCCTAGTCTGAACACACACACCAAAGTCAAACGACATCAACCGCCACTTAGTCTTACGATTTATTTTAAGTGAACTCCTTTTAAAAAAACTACTATATGCTATAATCTATGCAACTGATTTCAGTACTGGTCAGTTTATGTTGACCATTCAGTTTAACCTGCATTCACAGTTTCCCTCCAAAACCAGATCTGGGAAACCCTGTATCAGGGTTGGTGTGAATGTCCTTGAAAAGCACCTCTGAAGTTCCCCAATCCACTTGATTTTTATGTGCTGTGTAATATGAGGCTCAGAATACACCCAAACCCTAAATACGCAGTAATTCTGTCTCTAAAGGCTGCTGGGCCTAAGAGTATGAAACAGTGAAGTCATCGCTATGTCAGCACATTTCTTCTTTAACAGAGTCGGGCTCTTAAATAATGTAGCAGGCCGCATGAGACAAACTGGATGGGTGTGGCCAGAGCTCCGAGCAGGCAGAGATCTGGCCCTTCTGTGTGATCTTTGATGTACTTATCAAAGGGGCCTCTTGTCGAATCGGTGGTTAAGAACTGGTCTAAGGGCTGTGATGTGTAGGATGGTTTCATAGTGGTGCGTGGTACAGTGCATTCGGAAAGTATTCAGACCTCTTCCCTTTTTCCACATTTTGTTACGTTACAGCCTTATTCTAAAATACATACTGCTTATTTTTTAAATGTCCTCATCAATCTACACACAATACCCCATAATGACAAAGCAAAAGCAAGTTTTTATATTTTTGGGGTAAATTTATTACAAATACTTTTCCATTGATCATCCTTGAGAGGTTTCTACAACTTGATTGGAGTCCACCTGTGGTAAAAACAATTGATTGGACATGATTTGTAAAGGCACACACCTGTCTATATAATGTCCAGCAGTTGACAGTGCATGTCAGAGCAAAAACCATGCAATGAGGTTGAAGGAATTGTCCGTAGAGCTCCGAGACAGGATTGTGTCGAGGCACAGATCTGGGGAAGTGTACCAACAAATGTCTGCAGCATTGAAGTTTGGAACCACCAAGACTCTTCCTAGAGCTGGCAGCCCAGCCAGCTGGTCACTCTGACAGAGACTCAAGTCTGTAATCGCTGCCAAAGGTCCTTCAACAGTGTACTGAGTAAAGTGTCTGAATACTTATGTAAATGTGATATATTTTTTTTATACATTTGCTAAAATGTCGAAAAAACAATTTTTGCTTTGTCATTATGGGGTATTGTGTGTAGTTTTGATGAGGGAAAATACAATTCAATCAATTTTAGAATAAGGCTGTAACGTAACAAAATGTGGAAAAAGTCAAGGGGTTTGAATACTTTCCGAATGCACTGTATATCAGAGGGTAAACTTAATCTGAAATCAACCCTGCAATGACCTCGGATACTTTCGCAAGGGTTGTATGTGCCTGTAGAGGGTATATCTGATGTCAATCTGATCTTAGACCTGTGCTCAGATGCTTTCACAGAAGGGACAAGTGGCTTCACAGGGTAAAACTGATCTGAGTTGGTTCGCTTGTCAAACGTCTTATTTTCAAAGCAGACAGCTCCCACGCTGGTCCTGTCTGGGGTGTGTGGCATCTATGACTGGCAGACTAACAGACAGTCACGCTGGTCCTGTCTGGGGTGTGTGGCATCTATGACTGGCAGACTAACAGACAGTCACGCTGGTCCTGTCTGGGGTGTGTGGCATCTATGACTGGCAGACTAACAGACAGTCACGCTGGTCCTGTCTGGGGTGTGTGGCATCTATGACTGGCAGACTAATAGACAGTCACGCTGGTCCTGTCTGGGGTGTGTGGCATCTATGACTGGCAGACTAACAGACAGACAAACCCCTGATGTGTGCTTGCTTTTCTCTATAGAGTACAAGTCTCGCTTCAAGTTGAAATGCTTTGTTTTATTCTACAACCAACTTTGAAGATGTTAAAGTCTTTGCGCCCCCTTTCTCCCCCCCTCCCTCTCCCTCTCCCCTCTCTCCTCTCTCTTTCTCCTCTCTCTCTCCGCTCTCTCTCTCTCTCCACTCTCTCTCTCCCTTTCTCCCAGACCTGTCTCCAGAGGAGAAGGCTCAGGGTGTGGCCAGGGCCATCAGGAAGCAGACAGCGGAGGTGCAGGAGCGTTGGGAGCGTCTGCAGGATCACGTGGGTGGATGGCACAGCCAGGTAGAGAGGGCCTTAGAGAGGCTACAGGAGCTCCAGAGCAACATGGACCAGCTGGACCTGCGACTAGCCAGGGCAGAGGAGACCAAGGCTGGTTGGCAGCCTGTAGGAGACCTGCTCATAGACTCACTGCAGGACAACATAGAGAAGACCACGGTGAGGGGGTCACTGGGGTGTTTCTGGTTTATTACGTCCTTACTGGTGTTTGTAGGTAGTGATTAACCTGTACATAAATCAGTGTCAAAAATATGATCACCGTTGGTACAGGTATCACCCCTGCAGCAAAACACTGACCTGTGTGTGTATCCTGTGTGTGTTCCAGGCTTTCAAAGAGGAGATTGCCCCTCTGAGACAGGACGTGCATGTGGTGAATGAGCTGTCTGGTGAGCTGGCTCCTCTGGATATCCAGCTGTCCTCCACCTCCTCCAGACAACTGGATGACCTCAACATGCGCTGGAAACTACTACAGGTGGGCTATGGGTGTTGCACCTAAAACCTTCCCCCTTTTACAGGTGGGCTATGGGTGTCACTCCTAAAACCTTCTCCCTTGTATGTATCATACTTAAGAAGAGGTGTCAACAGCTACAACCCTCCTCCCTTTTAGGAGTTGTCATACTTGGGTGTACGTGTCACGGGTAAACTGATAAATGAATAAAATGTACAACCTTCCTCCTTTTTTCCTCCTTCACTTCTTTCTATTCTTTTTTTCTCACCCACCTTCTTCTCATCTCTGCCTGTCTGTGTGCTCATGTTAATCTCTGCCTGTCTGTGTGCTCATGTTAATCTCTGCCTGTCTGTGTGCTCATGTTAATCTCTGCCTGTCTGTACGCTCATGTTAATCTCTGCCTGTCTGTACGCTCATGTTAATCTCTGCCTGTCTGTGTGCTCATGTTAATCTCTGCCTGTCTGTGTGCTCATGTTAACCTCTGCCTGTCTGTGTGCTCATGTTCATCTCTTCCTGTCTGTGTGCTCATGTTAATCTCTGCCTGTCTGTGTGCTCATGTTAATCTCTGCCTGTCTGTGTGCTCATGTTAATCTCTGCCTGTCTGTGTGCTCATGTTAATCTCTGCCTGTCTGTGTGCTCATGTTAATCTCTGCGTGCTCATGTTAATCTCTGCCTGTCTGTGTGCTCATGTTAATTTCTGCCTGTCTGTGTGCTCATGTTAATTTCTGCCTGTCTGTACGCTCATGTTCATCTCTTCCTGTCTGTGTGCTCATGTTAATCTCTGCCTGTCTGTGTGCTCATGTTCATCTCTTCCTGTCTGTGTGCTCATGTTCATCTCTGCCTGTCTGTATGCTCATGTTAATCTCTGCCTGTCTGTACGCTCATGTTCATCTCTTCCTGTCTGTGTGCTCATGTTCATCTCTTCCTGTCTGTATGCTCATGTTAATCTCTTCCTGTCTGTATGCTCATGTTAATCTCTTCCTGTCTGTATGCTCATGTTAATCTCTTCCTGTCTGTATGCTCATGTTAATCTCTTCCTGTCTGTGTGCTCATGTTAATCTCTGTCATTTTGTTATTCTACTTTCCAACATGATTCCTTCCGTCTCTCTCCGTCAGCCTGCTGTACTTTAGCTCAGAAACATAGAGGGGTGGGGAGAGGTGGCCCTCCACTTGTCTGCCTCTACTGAGTTCTATATTGGCACAGTGGACTTCTGTCACTGTAGATAAATAACACTTTTTGTCACAGCAGACCAGTGTCCTGGTCCAGCCTGCTGATGTCTGGGATTAGAGCTTCACTCTTCCACACCTCAGGCTCAGTTGTCACTATACTGTTTAGATGAATATGTGTTTGTACTGGATGTGTGTGTGTGTGTGTGTGTGTGTGTGTGTGTGTGTGTGTATGTGTGTGTGTGTGTGAGAGAGACATCAAGAGAGAGATCTTAGATTCCATCCCTTCACTTCTCCACGCCCCCCACCCTGGTACTGACATGCTGGAGTCGATAATGACCACTGAGATCGGACGCCGTGCCACTTTGGTCTGATCAAACAGAAGGGCCAACAGTCACCAGTAAACCCATAGAGAGTCACAGCCTTATATCCTCACTGTAGGGAGGATGACTGAGTCACTGCACACATTGAGGACCCTCATCAATGCGCACACACACACACACACACACACACACACGCACACACACACACACACACACACTCAGCTGGGACGGTCAATATAGTGCTGGCGGGGGGCAGGTGTGTGTTTGTGTGTCTAACTTTGTCTTCTTTGTGGTGTGCAGGTGGCCGTTGAGGAGAGATTGAGGCTCCTTCAGGAAGCCCACAGAGACTTTGGCCCTTCCTCCCAGCACTTCCTATCCAGTGAGTAGCCAATGACTGTCCTTGATTTTTATACAGTAGATTCAGCCTATGAATGTCTTGGAGGTAGCCTATCCATGATGGTGTTTTGTTGTTGTTACTGTTGTACTTTTTGTCAGGGTTGTTTGAAGTCGGCCTCCATCCACTGCCTCCTACACACACAAACACACACAAACACACACTCAAGCAGGCCGTTTGCAGGCGGCAAGGTTCTTCACTCTTGAATAATTCAAGGCCTAATTACAACTCTCCTCTGACTTTTCTCCTTTCAGACCAGTGGTCATTAACGAAAGAACAAGGGGGAGGGGGAGAGAGGGAGGGAGAGAGAGATCATTAGCAACAGACAAAGCCACACCTCTCCCTCCTCATCTCCTCCTTCCATCCCCATTTACAAAAGCTGATACAGTAGTGTTCTATTTCATTGCTTTGTCCCTTTCCTCTCTCCATCTCATATCCAACCCCTCTCTTATCTACCCCGTTTGGCTCCAAAATGCCCTCCATGTGATGATAACATGGAGAGGAAAGTTAGCTGTGGTGTGTCCATAGACCTGAGTGGTGCTGACAGCTGAGTTATTGTACCAGCCAAGATGCCATTCTGGCTCCCCTTTCATCTCTCATAGACAGAATCTACCATTCCTTCTCCTAGTAACAAGTTTCACCCCGACTTTGCTATTTAGTTACTTTTTTCGTGTTTATTTTTAAAAATAAATTGTACATAAAGTTCATACTATTATCACATATGACCGACACTTTTTGACATTAGATCGACAGTCAATTTGGACTTCAAACCCGACTCCGACAGCTGTACCTTTGTTTACACCAGATCCTGTTTCTTTATTTAATGTGCTACCAAAACACTGCAGTTGTAGACGTGGCACACGGATTGGATTCCTGGTGAGACTGAGACGAAGAGAACATCGACTGGCACTCCCCTCCGTTCTACTGGCAAATGTCCAGTCACTTGAGAATAAGATGGAAGAGCTTCGTTCCAGAGTCTCCTATCAGAGAGACTTGAAAAGCTGCATTATTACTGCCTGGCTACCCAGACTCCTTGCTTCTGCCAAATGCTATGCCACACCCACGGACGACAGTTTCTTCTCTGCAATAAGTCTGGATCTGAGTACATCCCCGACCCTTCACTGAATGCGAACACATTCGGGGCTGTCTGATTGGTCCAGAAACTGATGGGTTGGGCCAGAGCCAGAACACACGTGGGTAAAGCGGCAGTTCGAAAATTCGGTATTGGCTATGATATTCTGATTGGTTTGACGATCCACCAATCGCTGATGACTTTTTTTGTACAACACCCCTATTGCTCCTCTTTATCACAAACGACTTTAATATGCCATCTTTGTTTTGGTATAGAGTGTTGTGATGGTATCGATTATTCAAGATATTAAACCTGGTATCGGTATAATCCTGAGGCCTAGTTGCTTTACCCTCCCTCAATGTAAATAAGTGTATCTACCTCAAATACCTGGAACCCCTGCAGTGATATATAACTGGTACTGGATATACAGTTGAAGTCGGAAGTATAAATACACTTAGGTTGAAGTCATTAAAACTCATTTTTCAACCACTCCACAGATTTCAAGTTAACAAACTATACTTTGGGCAAGTCGGTTAGGACATCTACTTTGTGCATGACACAAGTAATTCCTCCAACAATTGTTTACAGACAGATTATTTCACTTATAATTCACTATATCACAATTCCAGTGGGTCAGAAATGTATTTCAAGGCCTACCTTCAAACTCAGTGCCTCTTTGCTCAACATCCTGGGAAAATCCAAAGAAATCAGCCAAGACCTTCACAAGTCTGGTTCATCCTTGGGAGCAATTTCCAAACGCCTGAAGGTACCACGTTCATCTGTACAAACAGTAGTACGCAAGTATAAACACCATGGGACCACGCAGCCGTCATACCACTCAGGAAGGAGACACTTTCTGTCTCCTAGAGATGAACGTACTTTGGTGCAAAAAGTGCAAATCAATCCCAGAACAACAGCAAAGGACCTTGTGAAGATGCTGGAGGAAACAGGTAGAAAAGTATCTATATCCACAGTAAAACGAGTCCTATATCAACATAACCTGAAAGGCCTCTCAGCAAGGAAGAAGCCACTGCTCCAAAACCGCCATAAAAAAACCAGACTACGGTTTTGAACTGCACATGGGGACAAAGATCGTCCTTTTTGGAGAAATGTCCTCTGGTCTGATGAAACAAAAATAGAACTAAAGCGTGGTCGCAAATGGGTCTTCCAAAACATTTATTACTACAATTATTCTGACATTTCACATTCTATAAATAAAGTAGTGATCCTAACTGACCTAAAACAGGGAATTATTACTAGGATTAAATGTCAGGAATAGTGAAAAACTGAGTTTAAATATATTTTTCTAATGTGTATGTAAACTTCCGACTTCAACTGTAGTTTAATTATTGTGTATTCTATTCCTCGTGTTACTATTTTTATTTTTCTTATTTTTAACTGCATTGTTGGCTTCAAGTCTACACCCGTTGTATTTGGCACATGTGACTATTATTATTATTATTTTAAATGTTTTTGTATTTTTTAGTTTGGGGTCACTTAGAAATGTCCTTGTTTTTGAAAGATGTCCTTGTTTTCTGTCCATTCAAATAATTACCAGATAGATCAATAAAGTATCTATCTATCTATCTATCTATCTATCTATCTATGTATCTATCATCTATCTATCTATCTATCTATCTATCTATCTATCTATCTATCTATCTATCTATCTATCTATCTATCTATCTATCTATCTATCTATCTATCTATCTATCTATCTATCTATCTATCTATCTATCTATCTATCTATCTATCTATCTATCTATCTATCTATCTATCTATCTACTGAGACGTGGTTAAGGAAGAGTGTTTTGAATACTGATGTTAAGCTTTCTGGTTATAACCTTTTTCGTCAAGAGAGATCTTCCAAAGGTGGGAGAGTGGCAATTTTTTACCAAGGATCACTTTCAGTGCTCGGTTGTATCCATCAAGTCTGTCCCCAAACATTTTGATTTGCTGGTTTTAAGTATTAAACTTTCAAATAGCTCTTCGTTGACTGTTGCTGGGTGCTATCGTCCTCCATCAGCACCAGCCTGTACCCTACCTGCCATAAGCTCTCTCTTGGCCCCTTACACTAAATCTGAATTTGTCCTGCTAGGTGACCTAAACTGGGACATGCTTAAACCACCTGACCAAGTCCTAAAGCAATGGGACTCCCTAAACCTTTCTTAGGTTATTAGCAATCCCACAAGGTATGACTCCAAACACCCAGATAAAAGGCTACTCTTCTTGATGTTATCCTCACAAATAATCCTGATAGCTATCAGTCTGGTGTTTTCTGTAATGACCTTAGTGATCACAGTTTTACAGCATGTGTTCATAATGGCTGCTCAATGACGTTTGCTAAAAAACTTGATCTTGCAGAGTTACTCCACCTCAAGAATTACATTTGGCGAAAGGCCAGACACACGCTTACTCAGGCTGACTGACTCTCGTTCAGGCAAATGAGAAATAAGTGCACTCAGGCTATCCGTAAGGCCAAAGTTAGTTACTTTAAGGAAAAGTTCTCTCTCTGTGGGTCTAACCCAAGAAGTTCTGGAAAATGGTTAAAGACCTGGAGAATAAACCCTCCTCCTCCTCACAGCTGCCCATGTCCCTTAAAGTTGATGATGTGGTTGTTACTGACAAGAAGCACATGACTGAGCATTTTAATAAACACTTCATTAAGTCAGGATTCCTATTTGACTCCTTGGCCGTCCAACATGTCCTCATCTCCCACCCCTTCTAATGCAACTATCCCTGATGCTCCTCCCTCTTTTTCCCCTGGAGGCAGTTACTGAGTCTGAGGTACTAAAGGAGCTCCTGAAACTTGACCCCAAAAAACATCTGGGTCAGATGGTTTAGACCCTTTCTTCTTTAAGGTTGCTGCCCCTATCAACGACAAGTCTATCTCCGACCTTTTTAACCTGTCTCTCTGTTCTGGAAAATGCTGATGCTCCAGATACTCAACTAGTCTAATGAAGGCCAGTTTTATTGCTTATTTAATCAGCACAACAGTTTTCAGCTGTGCTAACATAATTACAAAAGGGTTTTCTAATGATTAATTAGAAATGAGATATTCCACAATTAGATATTCCATTAAAAAAATCTGCTTTTTCCAGCTACAATAGTCATTTACAACATGAACAATGCCTACACTGTATTTCTGATCAATTTCACATTCATCTACCGTTTCAATCTAGCTAATATCCAGGGAATGTGTGTAGGGTAGGAAAGTCATCCATCAACAACTTCTGAGTGCCTCTCTGTGAATGGCTTACGACAGCTAGTAAAGTCTTATGTCATCACATTTGACAGCTTTTATTTCATGTCCTGTCAGTCTATTGGTTGTGTTTGGGCTTTGAAGTTCAGCTAATTCATCCGATTCCATCTCTGTTTGCTCTGCCCTTTGTCTGTGTAGTCTAACAATAACATGCCGTTAGAATATATTAACCGGTTATTTAGACGACACAGCACCTTTTTACAGATACGGTCGTCTTAAATCGCTCTCACTGCCCAAGAGTTATACTCATTACTTTTTCAATTTCATGCGTAGTGGGAATCGTATTTGTACAACAAGCCCATTACGTTATGGAACTATTAGTGGATATTTGCAGAAGCATACGGTTTGAGAGACTAAAAGGATTATTGTGCTCCAAATAACGCATATTTTTATATTTACATGGTGTATTTTCCTTCTTCTTTTTGTGAACAGCCTCTGTGCAGCTCCCTTGGCAGAGGGCGGTCTCTCAGAATAAGGTTCCATACTACATCAAGTGAGTAACACTTACTGAAAACATGCTGCTATTAGAATCACTTTCCTTCTGCTCGTTGTATGTTAACTACGTGTTTAGCAGTGTTTGACAGAGGAGTGTGTGTGTGTTTATGTACATGATTGTGGTTCATTTGACTTGTGAGTGGGATTCTATTAATACTCTAAAGTTTTCTTTAAAGATTGAATCTGCATTTGGGGAAGCAGTGCCCCTGTTTGGGGAAGCAGTGCCCCTGTTTGGGGAAGCAGTGCCCCTGTTTGGGGAAGCAGTGCCCCTGTTTGCCCCAGTACCGTTGTTATTGTTATTGTTGATGAGAGAGAGGAGAAACTGAGGACTGTATGTTGTTTGTATAAAAACCTCTTTGTTGTTGCGTAGTAATCCCAAACGGACGTGGCAGTTTCACCAATTAAATATTCTGCTTTGAGGGTTGGATTAAATTCTTGGAACCTTTCCACAAGCATACTATTGAATTTGAAGTGATTTGAGGTTTAATGTCAACTGTTGCTCATTCATTTTGCTGGGGGTCTTTACGATTTACATAATACCTGTGATAATGACAAAGTATCCATGGCCCATTTCAGTCAGTCTATAGCAGCGGTATTACATCTTAAGATAGGTGTCGTATTGCACATCGTAATACATTCACAGTCAAGCTAAGCAGCAGACAGTTGGTCCATTAAAAAAGCAGAGAGAGATGAAGAGGTTTGTGCTGATAGCTACTCAGGATGGCTTTCAGACTGTCTCAATGCACATTGGACACATGCAGAGAGAAAGAGACCGAGACAGGTGGACAGAGAAAGACAGGTGTATAGAGAGATGGGAGCAACTGAGAGAGAAATAAACTGAGAGAGAAGGTTATGAGAAAAATAGTGATTAATAGGAAAGGACAGTCGGAGAGAGATGGGGTGAGGATGAAGGAGGGAGAGAGGGAGACATCCCTGTGAACACCTGGACAGTCGGAGAGAGATGGGGTGAGGATGAAGGAGGGAGAGAGGGAGACATCCCTGTGAACACCTGGACAGTCGGAGAGAGATGGGGTGAGGATGAAGGAGAGAGAGAGGGAGACATCCCTGTGAACACCTGGACAGTCGGAGAGAGATGGGGTGAGGATGAAGGAGGGAGAGAGGGAGACATCCCTGTGAACACCTGGACAGTCGGAGAGAGATGGGGTGAGGATGAAGGAGGGAGAGAGGGAGACATCCCTGTGAACACCTGGACAGTCGGAGAGAGATGGGGTGAGGATGAAGGAGGGAGAGAGGGAGACATCCCTGTGAACACCTGGACAGTCGGAGAGAGATGGGGTGAGGATGAAGGAGGGAGAGAGGGAGACATCCCTGTGAACACCTGGACAGTCGGAGAGAGATGGGGTGAGGATGAAGGAGGGAGAGAGGGAGACATCCCTGTGAACACCTGGACAGTCGGAGAGAGATGGGGTGAGGATGAAGGAGAGAGAGAGGGAGACATCCCTGTGAACACCTGGACAGTCGGAGAGAGATGGGGTGAGGATGAAGGAGGGAGAGAGGGAGACATCCCTGTGAACACCTGGACAGTCGGAGAGAGATGGGGTGAGGATGAAGGAGGGAGAGAGGGAGACATCCCTGTGAACACCTGGACAGTCGGAGAGAGATGGGGTGAGGATGAAGGAGGGAGAGAGGGAGACATCCCTGTGAACACCTGGACAGTCGGAGAGAGATGGGGTGAGGATGAAGGAGGGAGAGAGGGAGACATCCCTGTGAACACCTGGACAGTCGGAGAGAGATGGGGTGAGGATGAAGGAGAGAGAGAGGGAGACATCCCTGTGAACACCTGGACAGTCGGAGAGAGATGGGGTGAGGATGAAGGAGGGAGAGAGGGAGACATCCCTGTGAACACCTGGACAGTCGGAGAGAGATGGGGTGAGGATGAAGGAGAGAGAGAGGGAGACATCCCTGTGAACACCTGGACAGTCGGAGAGAGATGGGGTGAGGATGAAGGAGGGAGAGAGGGAGACATCCCTGTGAACACCTGGACAGTCGGAGAGAGATGGGGTGAGGATGAAGGAGAGAGAGAGGGAGACATCCCTGTGAACACCTGGACAGTCGGAGAGAGATGGGGTGAGGATGAAGGAGGGAGAGAGGGAGACATCCCTGTGAACACCTGGACAGTCGGAGAGAGATGGGGTGAGGATGAAGGAGAGAGAGAGGGAGACATCCCTGTGAACACCTGGACAGTCGGAGAGAGATGGGGTGAGGATGAAGGAGGGAGAGAGGGAGACATCCCTGTGAACACCTGGACAGTCGGAGAGAGATGGGGTGAGGATGAAGGAGGGAGAGAGGGAGACATCCCTGTGAACACCTGGACAGTCGGAGAGAGATGGGGTGAGGATGAAGGAGGGAGAGAGGGAGACATCCCTGTGAACACCTGGACAGTCGGAGAGAGATGGGGTGAGGATGAAGGAGAGAGAGAGGGAGACATCCCTGTGAACACCTGGACAGTCGGAGAGAGATGGGGTGAGGATGAAGGAGGGAGAGAGGGAGACATCCCTGTGAACACCTGGACAGTCGGAGACAGATGGGATGAGGATGAAGGAGGGAGAGAGGGAGACATCCCTGTGAACACCTGGACAGTCAGAGAGAGATGGGGTGAGGATGAAGGAGGGAGAGAGGGAGACATCCCTGTGAACACCTGGACAGTCGGAGAGAGATGGGGTGAGGATGAAGGAGGGAGAGAGGGAGACATCCCTGTGAACACCTGGACAGTCGGAGAGAGATGGGGTGAGGATGAAGGAGGGAGAGAGGGAGACATCCCTGTGAACACCTGGACAGTCGGAGAGAGATGGGGTGAGGATGAAGGAGGGAGAGAGGGAGACATCCCTGTGAACACCTGGACAGTCGGAGAGAGATGGGGTGAGGATGAAGGAGGGAGAGAGGGAGACATCCCTGTGAACACCTGGACAGTCGGAGAGAGATGGGGTGAGGATGAAGGAGGGAGAGAGGGAGACATCCCTGTGAACACCTGGACAGTCGGAGAGAGATGAGCCTTGCACTGGAAAGCATCAGAGATGAAAGCAGCAAGAGTCTGGGAAAAGAGGAGAGGACAAGGCTTAGAACTCTGGAATCAACAACAGCTTCCTCTGATCACAGGTGTTGGCCCTCCTTGAGCGGCCGACCACTGAACCCTGGCCCCCCTACACCCACACACACACACACACACACACACCCACACACACACTTTGAATGCCACCTCCGGGAGCTACAACACTGAGCTATTGCCACTGTTGTGGTCTGTGGTTAAACATTTCTCAAATCTCTTTGACTGCCCTCCCTGACCACTCTGAGTGAATCCAAAACTCTGACACAGCCTTCGCAGGGCTAATCGTAGGTCACTTACAGTGCAGTGACATTACTGTGACTCCAACATCAGGCTTTGACACATTCATTTGGCTCTGGCCCCGCACCTCTCTCTCTCTCATCCCACTTCTTGTTGGCCCGATTGCGCAAAGGCCGCTGATTAAACCATGCCTTAACCCCTCCCACGCTGGCGAATCAAACAGTTACACACGGACGCCTCGCCACCCGCCACTCTGCCATCCTAGTTGACCCCCAGCTGACCTCTGGCATTTCAGTGGGCTCAGACATCCAGAACGCTGTCAGGGTGTAATATTGGACTGCCACTCTCTTCTGCCAACGATAGAACAGAGGAGAAGAGGAGAAAAAAAATTATAATGTGTTGAAGGGAGGAGGAGTAGAGGAAAAATATATTTGAATATGTAAATTGGAGAACGCAGGCACTTCTGGTTGGAGATAAGTCTACCACAAGGACTGTTACAAAAGAGGCAGGAAAAGTCTCCCTCAGTCGCAGATATTTCCCTAATTCTATTTCCCTAATATTTTTAAATGTTCAGTCATGATTATTCATGAACGTGTCCTGGGTGACAGAGACAATGTCCTCCTTAGGAAAGAAAATGCTGCTCTCCACACTGTGACATACATCGCTCAGTGTTTTCCCTTGCTTTACATAAACTGAGGCTTTTCACGTACACTTAATTTAAAATGAAAATGTTTGGGTTGACTGCCCTGGATGTTTGCTTTTTGTGCATTTTATACCCAATATACAGTATATCTTCTTTGCAACTAATTATATACAGCGAGGTCCAAAAGTATTTGGACAGTGACAAATGTTTTGTTGTTTTGTCTCCAGCACTTTGGATTTAAAAAGATACAATGGCTATGAAGTAAAAGTGCAGACTGTCAGCTTTAATTTACATCCATATCCAGTGAACCGTTGAGAATTTACAGTACTTTCTGTACACAGTCCCCCCATTTTAGAGAACTACAATTATTTGGACAAATTTTACTATACTGTAAATTCGCATTGTCTCAAATAGCTGCTTGTCCCTTTAATAGCTGGGCAATAGCACAGATTTGAGCAAATAAATGTCTGTTTCAAGTAAATGCTGGAAGTAAATAATTAACTAAGCAAATGAGCAAAAGCTGTGTGCATGTATAACATATTGTGATTTATTTCCCATCAGTACAAAACATTGTTTAGATGCTTTGGTCCCTTATTCTTAGCACGCAACGGCTACATCAAGCTTGTGACTCTTCAAACTTGTTAGATGCACATTTTCAGTTTGTTTTAGTTGTGTTTCAGATTATTTTGTGGCAAATAGAAATGAATGGTAAATAAATATTGTCATTTTGGATCACTTTTATTGTAAATAAACACTTCTACATGAATGTGTATGCTACCATGATTACAGATAGTCCTGAATGAACTGTGAATAATGAAGTTACATAGGGACCAATATCATGCTAACCTCTCATCACCACCAATAACAGGCGATTTTAGCATTTTGGAGGGGTATGATATTAATGTATCCTTTATCTTCTCTCTGGTCTGTGATGTGAATGAAGTAGCCAAGCCAAACAGGAAATGCCAGGGGAAGTAGTCGTTATGCAGATTATTCTAAACACTCTAATAATGCACCTTGTATCCAAGGCAACCTGGAGCCAGGGAGAAGCAGAGTAGTAGACTCACCTCCGTCATTCTATTCACACAGCTTGGCCACAAACCCTTGTAAACAGCACTTTCCTGTAGCTTATTGGTTTTAGGCAGTATTCCTTCCCAGAGGCTCGTTTTAATGATGTTGACTCAGAGATGTAATTTAAGGATGTTTTCAGGGAAAATTTAAAGTGCTGCTCTCTACGTCGCTCACTCCCTCCCTCCCTCCCTCCCTCCCTCCCTCCCTCCCTCCCTCCCTCACTCACTCACTCACTCACTCACTCACTCACTCACTCACTCACTCACTCACTCACTCACTCACTCACTCGCTCACTCGCTCACTCGCTCACTCGCTCACTCGCTCACTCGCTCACTCGCTCACTCGCTCACTCGCTCACTCGCTCACTCACTCGCTCACTCGCTCACTCACTCACACACTCACTCACTCACTCACTCACTCCCTCCTTGCTGAGGACAGATTCAGTAATAGTAGTATTTATTAAGATTCCCAATTAGCTGCTGCCGAGTCTTTGGCTACTCATCCTGGGGTCCAAACAGGAATCAAAACACAACAAGTAAAATACACTATATACAGTACCAGTCAAAAGTTTGGACACACCTACTCATTCCAGGGTTTTTCTTTATTTTTTACTATTTTCTACATTGTAGAATAATAGTGAAGACATCAAAACTATGAAATGACACGTATGGAATCATGTAGTAACCAAAAAAGTGTTAAACAAATCAAAATATATTTTATATATACGACTGATGAACTGCACTTGAAGAAACTTTCAAAGTTCTTTAAATTTTCCGGATTGACTTCATGTCTTAAAGTAACGATGGACTGTTGTTTCTCTTTGCTTATTTGAGCTGTTGTTGCCATAATATGGACTTGGTCTTTTACCAAATAGGTCTATCTTCTGTATACCACCTCTACCTTGTCACAACACAGCTGATTGGCTCAAAAGCATTAAGAAGGAAAGAAATTCCACAAATTAACTTTTAACAAGGCACACCTGTTAATTGAAATGCATTCCAGGTGACTACCTCATGAAGCTGGTTGAGAGAATGCCAAGAGTGTGCAAAGCTGTCATCAAAGCAAAGGGTGGCTACTTTGAAGAATCTAAAATATAACATATATTTTGATTTGTTTAACACTTTGTTGGTTACTACATGATTCCATACGTGTTAATTCATAGTTTTGATGTCATCACTTTTATTCTACAATGTAGAAAATAGTAAAAATAAAGAAAAACCCTGGAATGAGTAGGTGTGTCTTAACGTTTGAGTGGTACTGTACGTACCAATACATTTACATTACAATTTAGTAATTCAGCAGACGCTCCCATCCAGAGCGACTCACAACCAGTGCATTAATCTCAAGATAGCTAAGTGAAACAACCACATATCACAGTCGTATCACAACCACTTATCCATTTCACTACATAATGCAATGCAAAAATGAAATGCAAAATAAATAAAAATGTCTGTCTCTCTTCACAGTCCCCGTTGTGCCGTAAGGTGTTCTTTCATCAGTTTCTTGAATCTGTTTTATTGCTAGCTTGAGTTACCAAGGTAGTCATGGGCTCTATTTACTACTGTGCGTTTCCAAGCCTCTGTTCTGGACCAGGGTATTATGAAGATATCTCTGGTTGCAGGTCTTGTGTGGCACCGATGAGTGTCCGAATGTGTGCCAACTGCTTGAACAGACAGTTCGGTACCTTCAACAAATCAACACCAGTGGTGCTGATCTCTGAGTTCCTCTCTGAGTTTATTACCCAAAGCTTTTATATCCTCCATGTTGGGACCAGATATTCCACAACAATTACATTCCAATAGGCATTACAAGTAGAATATAATTGACTCGGAACCATTGGTGCACACATGGAAAACAATACATCTATAATGCCAAATTCTATATGGCATTACCAAGTCCCTTTGGCCCTTTCAGGCAGTAGCTTCAGAACAGCCAACCTTAACCGCTTCTTTAGGAAGATGCATCTCCGCGTGGTTCTTCAAATCAGAGAGATTCTTGGCTTGTCACTAGTTACCGCAAAGTCAAAATTGGCGATATCATACAAACTCATAAACAAAAATGTGCTTTTTAATCTTAATTTCAGGTTAGGCATAAGGTTAGCAGTGCGGTTAAGGTTAGGGTTGAGTCTCAAATGTGATTTTAAGAAGATACATTTTAGAAATAGGTGGGGTTTAGCCATAATTATGACTTGGAACCATCTCTTTCACATTCTGGGACCTGAATGTCTGTGTATTCTTCAAGCCTTAACATGTGTACATGCATCACAGCCTTGTCCTTGTTAAGGTTACTACAGTATAAGATAAATGAGGACGGATGACAGAGGGAGAGGGTAGGGATGATTGAGGAAAGTTAGAACCTGACAACTTGGCTGGTTATCTTCATTGAGCCAGTGCTATGTTTCTCAATCTGCTTCTTTAGTCTGAATACATTGTGGCAAGACACAGGCGGGTTGCCAGATCAGTCAACTCCCCTTGTTTCATCTTTGGGGCTAAGGCTGGTTTCTCTTTGATGTGCCTCCTACACACTTAGCGGAATTGCAACATTTATTGTAATTACTCCGACTGCTGTTGGCAGGAGTTTTGTGCACGCTTGCATAGCCTAGGCGTGTTTGTGTGTGTGTGTGTGTGTGCATGTGTGTATACATGCTTATGCCACAACCGCAGCTAAATCCTCAAGCTGTTCGAATAAGAGGAGATGTGAATCCATTTCTGACGGCTTGGTGTCCAAATCATCACAATGACACAATAGTATCCGCTCAGCAGTAATCCAGTGATATCTGTAATACACACTGAGCCGTGCTCCAGTGATATCTGTAATACACACTGAGCCGTGCTCCAGTGATATCTGTAATACACTCTGAGCCGTGCTCCAGTGATATCTGTAATACACTCTGAGCCGTGCTCCAGTGATATCTGTAATACACACTGAGCCGTGCTCCAGTGATATCTGTAATACACACTGAGCCGTGCTCCAGTGATATCTGTAATACACACTGAGCCGTGCTCCAGTGATATCTGTAATACACACTGAGCCGTGCTCCAGTGATATCTGTAATACACTCTGAGCCGTGCTCCAGTGATATATGTAATACACACTGAGCCGTGCTCCAGTGATATCTGTAATACACACTGAGCCGTGCTCCAGTGATATCTGTAATACACTCTGAGCCGTGTTCCAGTGATATCTGTAATACACTCTGAGCCGTGCTCCAGTGATATCTGTAATACACTCTGAGCCGTGCTCCAGTGATATCTGTAATACACTCTGAGCCGTGCTCCAGTGATATCTGTAATACACTCTGAGCCGTGCTCCAGTGATATCTGTAATACACTCTGAGCCGTGCTCCAGTGATATCTGTAATACACTCTGAGCCGTGCTCCAGTGATATCTGTAATACACTCTGAGCCGTGCTCCAGTGATATCTGTAATACACACTGAGCCGTGCTCCAGTGATATCTGTAATACACTCTGAGCCGTGCTCCAGTGATATCTGTAATACACTCTGAGCCGTGCTCCAGTGATATATGTAATACACTCTGAGCCGTGCTCCAGGGATATCTGTAATACACTCTGAGCCGTGCTCCAGGGATATTTGCAATACACTCTGAGCCGTGCTCCAGTGATATTTGCAATACACTCTGAGCCGTGCTCCAGTGATATCTGTAATACACTCTGAGCCATACTCCAGTGATATTTGTAATAAACTCTGAGCCGTGCTCCAGTGATATTTGTAATAAACTCTGAGCCGTGCTCCAGTGATATTTGCAGTACTCTGAGCCGTGCTCCAGTGATATTTGCAATACACTCTGAGCCGTACTCCAGTGATATTTGCAATACTCTGAGCCGTGCTCCAGTGATATTTGCAATACTCTGAGCCGTGCTCCAGTGATATTTGCAATAGTCTGAGCCGTGCTCCAGTGATATTTGCAATACACTCTGAGCCGTACTCCAGTGATATTTGTAATAAACTCTGAGCCGTGCTCCAGTGATATTTGCAATACTCTGAGCCGTGCTCCAGTGATATTTGCAATACTCTGAGCCGTGCTCCAGTGATATTTGCAATAGTCTGAGCCGTGCTCCAGTGATATCTGTAATACACTCTGAGCCGTGCTCCAGTGATATTTGCAATACACTCTGAGCCGTACTCCAGTGATATTTGCAGTACACTCTGAGCCGTGCTCCAGTGATATTTGCAATGCAAGAAATGAGTGTTTGTGGAGGAAGGTGTGAAAGTGTCAGCCATTTCAGAGCATGATGAATAAGGATGAACACCTGCTGATGGCTTCTGTAGTCCGTCTCCCCTGTGTTCTACTGTCAGGACTTCACTAGCTGTCTTTTCTCACTATAGATTTCTCTTTAATTCTCTCTCTCTCTCTCTCTCTCTCTCTCTCTCTGTGGAGACAGTCTTCTCTCTGACAACCTAATCACAGAGACACTGGCGTTCACAACAGAATAGACATCTAATTTTAAACCCACACCTCCTTTTTAAAATGTTAAAACATTGCAGTCCCTTGATACCAGTGTGGGTACAGGCAGGTAAATCAGCTCCCTGATCACATGAAGCAGTGCAGCAGACAGACTGACACAAACCCCACTCCTGCTAATCAATGCTGTCTTCTAGAATACTGAACTCAACTCCGCACTCTCTCTCCTTGATCAGAGACTCAACTCCGCACTCTCTCTCCTTGATCAGAGACTCAACTCCGCACTCTCTCTCCTTGATCAGAGACTCAACTCCGCACTCTCTCTCCTTGATCAGAGACTCAACTCCGCACTCTCTCTCCTTGATCAGAGACTCAACTCCGCACTCTTTCTCCTTGATCAGAGACGTTGTTTGTTGTTTCTTTGTGATTTTAGTTCAAATGTTTTTTATTTGAGTTGATTTGGGTTATTTTGTCTATACAGTCCGTTCCGGAAAGCGGTTCTCAGAAGCTGAAATGCAATCAGAACTGGGGCAAGATGCCAACACGCTCCCCTTGTAGCCCAGGGGACCTGGCAGTGTGTTTTATTGACATTTTTAACCGTTATTTGCTAGGTACCATATTGAGAAGGGGCATGTGGAGATGAGAGGGGTGTGTGTGTGTGTGTGTGTGTGTGTGTGTGTGTGTGTGTGTGTGTATCTTGTGCGTCACATCCTGGATGATTTGTATGCTTTGGTAATCACAATCAAATCCGCGTTTCAGATTTGTATACATGTGCCTCTATCTTTGAGCTGATAAGATAACAGGTAGACAAGGCTGTCTAGACTGTGATTGCACAGAGCAATTTATGTGTGTGTGTGTGTGACAAAAGCCTTATCGTTATCCTCTGTTGTTTTCCAGTCACCAGACTCAGACTACCTGCTGGGACCATCCAAAGATGACAGAGCTCTACCATTCGCTTGGTATGAAACACATACACAACCAGACATGCACACACACACACAGACTCCCCTCATATAATCATAAAAAAATGACTTTCACTTCACACACATTTTACAGCCCTCCCTGTCTCTCTCACTCTCTCTCACATACACACACATACATTAGTAATAAGCTGTGAAACTCTGGAAATGATTCCTGAAGGCCAACACTCAACAAATAGGACCACACTCCTCCTTGAGAGGGCTCACTAAACCAGTTACCAGTCATTTCCAGCCATCCCTGTGTCACCACATATAAATGACGCTACAGCGTGTCTTTTCAACAGGTTTCAACAGGTTTCCTTATTTAATGTGTCAGATTGCTGTTATACATTCTGTATAACTCATTTCCTCCCTCTGTTTTCTCTTTCTATCTTTCTTTTAGCTGACCTGAACAACGTGAGATTTTCCGCTTACAGAACAGCCATGAAGATCCGCAGGCTACAGAAAGCACTATGCTGTAACTTTCCTTCTCTCTCTACACACACACACACACACACACACACACACACACACACACACACACACACACACACACACACACACACACACACACACACACACACACACACACACACACACACACACACACACACACACACACACACACACACACACACACACACACACACACACCTCACCTAAATGTCCTCAGGCTGCAGAGATTCCTGTGCCATCAATATCTTTTCCCTCCTCACGTCTTCACAACATAGTCCAGGTGCAGGCCTTGATGACCTGATCGACTGCCAAACAGTTTGACTCTAGTCTCACATGGAGGGTCTTATTTTGAAGTATGTCCATCCCACTATGCAAGTGTGTGCGTGTGTGCGCAGGTATGTGATTGAGTTTGCATGTACCTGTGTGTATATAATTTTGTTTAGCTGAGAATCCACCTGTGCCGCTGTCTGTTTCATTCCAAAAGGGAACACATTGTCTTCTACAATAACCAGCTGGCTATAGATATCATTGGGTTTAGTTATTCCCTGTTGGCTTCTGACAGTGTGTGGAGAGATATGATCACCTGTTCCTCTGGGTACTGTCTGTACTTTGCTGCTGGGGCTGGGCCAGGCTCTCTACCATAATTGCCCAGGTGTTTGTGTTATTAAGAGAGCTCCAAACTGAAGGCTTTATTTCTCTGTCTGCTTTCTGTCATGCTGTGGGTGGGTGAGGGTGGGTAGGTGTTTGTCATGCTGTGGGTGGGTGAGGGTGGGTAGGTGTTTGTCATGCTGACAGTAGGTGACAGAGTGTGTGTGTTCAGCGTCTTGTAGTTCTATGTGTGTTAATGAGTTGAGGCGATTTGGTTTTATCTCATATTGCGTTCTAATACTTTGCCTCTATTTGCTTGTGATGATGAGAACTCCTAGAACAGCTGAGTCATTTGGACCAGAGGCGTTCAGATTCAATTTCACCCATTAGATTACAAGTCAAAGCCTGAAGCCTGAAGCATAGACACAGCATGTATTTATTAGTTATCACTCTGGCTTAATGTGTGCTCTGAAACAGAGAGGGAGAGAGGGAGTGAGTGAGGGAGGAAGAGAAGGGAAGGAGAGGAAGAGAGAGGGAAGGAACGAGTCGGTATATTTTCCTCAAACCTTCCTGTTAGCAGGTGTTTAGTGTATTGTTGTGTGTCTCCCATACTCTCTCACAGCAAGATTCCCCCTAAGCAGCTAATTAGCTTAACTCTGATCCGAGCAGTATCTGTAACATAAATTGGTTGGCCTGCCACCCTGGTTTCACACCAATGTCTACAGCCACCTCATATCATGTCTACGGCCGTGTTGTGACATTCCAGCCATCCGTAAGTTGCTGTGGCAGTTTCCACTGTTCTTCACCATTTTATAATGCCATTTGATGCAAGTGAGTGGTCTTAGTAAACAACTTTGGGAAATCCATCCCCTCCCTCCCTCCCTCCCTCCCTCCCTCCCTCCCTCCCTCCCTCCCTCCCTCCAGTGGACCTGTTGGACCTGAAGGTGGCCCAGAGCACCTTCGAACAGCACGCGCTGACCCAGAATGCCCAGCTGCTGACGGTGCCTGACGTGATCAACTGTCTGACGTCCATCTATGAGCAACAACACAAGGACCTGGTCAACATCCCGCTGTGTGTCGACCTGGTCAACGTCCCGCTGTGTGTCGACATGTGTCTCAACTGGCTGCTCAATGTCTACGACACGTACGCTGACACACACATTATACTCATGTATTAAACACACACACACCTTGTAGAATTGTTATTTCTTAAATGTTCTCTTCCTATGGACTGTATGTGTGTTCCCTCCGTCTGTAGCGGACGCAGTGGGAAGATTCGTGTCCTGTCCATGAAGATAGGATTGCTGTCGCTTTCCAAGGGCCATCTGGAGGAGAAATACACATGTACGTACCATACACACACACACACACACACACACACACATAACACACACAAACACTCAAACACACAAATAACACACACACACACTCAAACACACAGAAACACTTTAACACACACACACAAAGTAAAGTCATACAACTTTATCACACACTTTGAAACACACGCACTGAGGTGAATTGAGAACAGACCCATGGTGAGAGTTCTAGTAGTTCTTCGTGCCAGCGTGTCCCATAATGCCCTCTGCCAGGCTGTAATCCCAGCTCAGTGAATGGTCCATCTAATGAGAGACCTCCCACTAGTTTTAATTAGATGAGAGACCTCCCACTAGTTCTAATTAGATGAGAGACCTCCCACTAGTTCTAATTAGATGAGAGACCTCCCACTAGTTTTAATTAGATGAGAGACATCCCACTAGTTCTAATTAGATGAGAGACCTCCCACTAGTTTTAATTAGATGAGAGACCTCCCACTAGTTCTAATTAGATGAGAGACCTCCCACTAGTTTTAATTAGATGAGAGACCTCCCACTAGTTTTAATTAGATGGGAGACCTCCCACTAGTTCTAATTAGATGAGAGACCTCCCACTAGTTTTAATTAGATGAAACCTCCCACTAGTTTTAATTAGATGAGAGACCTCCCACTAGTTTTAATTAGATGAGAGACCTCCCACTAGTTCTAATTAGATGAGAGACCTCCCACTAGTTTTAATTAGATGAAACCTCCCACTATTTCTAATTAGATGAGAGACCTCCCACTAGTTCTAATTAGATGAGAGACCTCCCACTAGTTCTAATTAGATGAGAGACCTCCCACTAGTTTTAATTAGATGAGAGACCTCCCACTATTTCTAATTAGATGAGAGACCTCCCACTAGTTCTAATTAGATGAGAGACCTCCCACTAGTTCTAATTAGATGAGAGACCTCCCACTAGTTTTAATTAGATGAGAGACCTCCCACTATTTCTAATTAGATGAGAGACCTCCCACTAGTTTTAATTAGATGAGAGACCTCCCACTAGTTTTGCATTATTATTTTGTGTATTTTTTAAACGCAGGGGGATTAGGGGTGTGGCTTGTGCACTGGGGGAGTGTGCTCTGTCGTTTCTGAAAACATTCAGTCCGTCCTTGTTTTGCTCTCGCTTTTGTGTCCTCTCGTTTTGTCCTTCAGATAATATTAAGTAAGCCTGGTGCTCATGTGATTTTGAGGTCGTTGACAATGATATCCTACGTAGTGGCTAAGAAGGCTTATGAAGCTGATATGCATGGCTGCTCATGAATAAGTATGCCCTGCACAGGATATAGAAGAGACATAGCTACTTAACATCAAGACTGGTTTGTGCGCAGGCAGACACACACACGGTATGGTAGAAGCGGCATTGCCACTCCACTTAAGGCGAGCTGACATCAAAGCAGGGTCTCACACAGAGATCAAAGCCATAGCCAGGCAGAACAGATATATAGGAGAGCCTTTATTGCCCCCCTTTCTCTACTGTATTTCTCTGTCTTTACTGTATTTCTCTGTCTCTACTGTATTTCTCTGTCTCTACTGTATTCTCGCTGTCTACTGCATCTGTAGTTTCTTCTCTTCTCACTCTCTCTCCATCTCTCTCTCCATCTCTCTCTCTCTCCTTTTTTGTTCTATATGTGAGTAACAAGGCAGACAGAGCTTTGACAAGAATAAAATGAGCTCTTGCATTCAATTTGACTTAAACAAAAAAACATTGTGTGTGTACATCTAGACCTATGTCGTCCTTTTAACAATGGGTAGATGCCCCTTCCTGTCCTCTCAGAACAGGGCTTGTTGAGTAATGTATTGCTCTCCTGTGATAGTGAGGCAGAGATTAGAGAGACAGAGGGAGAGAGAGAGATGGAGGGAGAGAGAGAGAGACAGAGGGAGAGAGAGAGAGAAATACTGTTGATTATTTTGGGATGTATTCTGTCAGTGTTTCTCACTTTACCTCCTCCTTCCTGAGCTCTTAGTGACGACTACCCACATGAAGCTATTAATACATACACATACGCTGACTCACACAACACACTGATAAAGAGTGACAGTGGAGTCTTGGATGAGAAAATGTCTCCTAGATATATTCTCTCTCTCTCTCTCTCTCTCTCTCTCTCTCGCTGTCTCTCTCGCTCTCTCACTCTCCCTCTCTCTCTCCCCCCCAGACCTGTTCAGTCAGGTGGCATCGTCGGGGGATACGTGTGATCAGAGACAGCTGGGTCTGCTGCTCCACGACGCCATCCAGATACCACGGCAACTAGGAGAGGTCGCCGCCTTCGGAGGGAGCAACATTGAACCTAGTGTCCAGAGCTGCTTCCAACACGTATGTATACACACACACACACGCACACATGAATGCACGCTGACACACAAACACATACACATTGCTCAAGAACAACTATAAACTTTCACATGGTTGGCCTGCCCTCTAAAGTTTCACTGTGGCCACCCAAGCACTTTCCCTGTGTTGATGTCTGGCCACTGCTCTTGTTTAATGACGTTTTCATTCCTTGGGTTCACGTTAAAATGTTTCTCTTTTCCCATGACTCATGTTTCGTCAGTCATAAACTCTGCGGCAGAATTAAATTAGTAGGCAATAAATATCACCTCCCTGACCAAGGACCTTCTCCCCGATTGCTCAGTTTGGCCGGGCGGCCAGCTCTAAGAAGAGTCTTGGTGGTTCCAAACTTCCATTTGTCTCGGAGCTGTACGGAAAATTCCTTCGTCCTCATGGCTTGGTTTTTGCTCTGACATGCACTGTCAACTGTGAGACCTTACATAGACAGGTGTGTGCCTTTCCAAAATCTTGTCCAATCAATTGAATTTACCACAGGTAGACTCCAATCAAGTTGTAGAAACATCTCAAGGATGATCAATGGAAACAGGATGCACCTGAGCTCAATTTCGAGTCTCATAGCAAAGGGTCTGAATACTTATGTAAATAAGGTATTTCAGTAGCCTCTCTCTGTCTCTCTCTCTCTCTCCCTGTGACCTCCCTGTATCAGCCAGCCAGTAGCCTCTCTCTGTCTCTCTCTCTCTCTCTCCCTGTATCAGCCAGCCAGTAGCCTCTCTCTGTCTCTCTCTCTCTCCCTGTATCAGCCAGCCAGTAGCCTCTCTCTGTCTCTCTCTCTCTCTCCCTGTATCAGCCAGCCAGTAGCCTCTCTCTGTCTCTCTCTCTCTCCCTGTATCAGCCAGCCAGTAGCCTCTCTCTGTCTCTCTCTCTCTCTCCCTGTATCAGCCAGCCAGTAGCCTCTCTCTGTCTCTCTCTCTCTCTCCCTGTATCAGCCAGCCAGTGTAGAGCAGCCACAGTGCAGTAACCCACTCATTTGATTTAATGGGGCTGTAATAAATGACGTAGGGGCCCATAAATACAGCCTGTTCTACGACCTCCCTTTTCCCTCCATCCTCCATCCCTCCATCCTCCCTCCCTCCATCCTCCCTCCCTCCATCCTCCCTCCCTCCATCCCTCCATCCTCCCTCCCTCCATCCTCCATCCCTCCATCCTCCCTCCCTCCCTCCATCCTCCCTCCCTTTTCCCTCCATCCTCCCTCCCTCCATCCTCCCTCCCTCCATCCTCCATCCCTCCATCCTCCATCCCTCCATCCTCCATCCCTCCATCCTCCATCCCTCCATCCTCCCTCCCTCCATCCTCCCTCCCTCCCTTCTTCCATGGGTAATTGATCTGTAAGTGCCGTAACTCTGCCCCTTGGACGACAGGAGGGACTCAGAGGGATGAGGGAGGGAGGGGGAGACAGGCGAGAGGAGAGAGAAAG
This sequence comes from Thymallus thymallus, assembly GCA_023634145.1. Lineage (NCBI taxonomy): Eukaryota > Metazoa > Chordata > Actinopteri > Salmoniformes > Salmonidae > Thymallus > Thymallus thymallus. The sequence goes on along the minus strand of CM042411.1, from coordinate 1,696,768 downwards.
AGAGAACAGGGAGGGAGATTTAGGGAAGGATAGGTGGTGTCTGCTTTCTGGCTCAATGCCTTGCCTTGACACTCCAGAGCTGGTTCTCCATGTCTTTCTATCTGTGTGTGTGTGATCTCAGACATGAATTACTTCTATCTGACATTTAGCCCCAACAGAGGCACTCCGCTAGTTGTCACTGGAAAAGAACAGAGATCAGCTTGCTACACACACACACACAGCACACACACACAGGAAAAGGTTTTGAAGGTCCCCCTCATTGACGAAAACCATTGTGATTCTCAGTGTGTGTGTGCGTGCGAGCGTCTTGTGACCTCCGGACACACCTGGTGCCCAAATTAATGACATATGTCAGACAGCTGAGGCACACGTAGCCTACATATCAATACATATCAATACATATCAACACATATCAACACATATCCATACATATCAGTACATATCCATACATATCCATACATATCAATACATATCAATACATATCCATACATATCCATACATATCCATACATATCAATACATATCCATACATATCCATACATATCCATACATATCCATACATATCCATACATATCCATACATATCAATACATATCCATACATACACACAATATCCAGGTCAAATAGGGGAGAGGTGTTGTGCCGTGAGGTGTTGCTTTATCTGTGTTTTGAAACCAGGTTAGCAGTTAATTTGAGCATTATGAGATGGAACGGAGTTCCATGCAATAATGGCTCTATAGAATACTGTACGCTTTCTTCAATTTGTTCTGGATTTGGGGACCGTGAAAAGGCATCTGGTGGCATGTTTTTTAATTTTTTATTTTTTTATTTTTATAGTTCATTTTTATTTATGATGATCTGCAAATGAGCAGAAATAATAATATGTGGATGAGGTAGTAAGGTGGGCTATTTACAGATGGGCTGTATACAGGTGCAGTGATCGGAAAGTTGTTCGGACAGCTGATGCTTAAAGTTATTGAGGGGGATGTCTGGTGGGGTGTGTGTCAAAGCTGTATGTAAGTTGGCTATGCAAAAAATGTCTTATAAAAAGAAGAAGTGATGCAGTCAGTCTCTCCTCAACTCTTAACCAAGAGAGACTGACATGCATAGTATTTATATCAGCCCTCTGATTACAATGAAGAGCAAGACGTGCCGCTCTGTTCTGGGCCAGCTGCAGCTTAAATAAGTCTTTCCTTGCAGCACTCGACCATATGACTAGACAATAATCAAGATAAGACAAAACTAGCTTTTTGGAGAGTGGTGTCAAAAAAACAGAGCATCTCTTTATTACAGACAGACCTCTCTCCATCTTTACAACCATTGAATCTATATGTTTTGACCATGACAGTTTATAATCTAAGGAAACACCAAGTCATTTAGTCTCCTCAACTTGTTCAACAGACAAACCATTCATTACCAGATTCAGCTGAGGTCTAGAACTTAGGAAATGATTTGTACCAAATACAATGCTCTTAGTTTTAGAGATGTTCAGGACCAGTTTATTACTGGCCATCCATCCACAACAGACTGCAACTCTTTGTTAAGGGTATCAGTGACTTCATTAGCTGTGGTTGCTGATGTGTACATGGTTGAATCATCAGCATACAGGGACACACAGGCTTTGTTTAATGACAGTGGCAGGTCATTGGTAAAAATAGAGAGCTGACATTATTTGTAACTTATTTTGTACATAATGTTTCTGCCACGTCTCTTATGACCAAGGGGTAGTATGTTTGGCCCAGTACATCACTGGGGCCAAACTTCCTGCCATCCAGGACCTCTATACCAGGCGGTGTCAGAGGAAGGCCCTAAAAATTGTCAAAGACTCCAGCCACCCCAGTCATAGAATGTTTTCTCTGCAAACGCACGGTAAGCGGGACGCTAGGTCCAAAAGGCTTCTTAACAGCTTCTACCCCCAAGCCATAAGACTCCTGAACAGCTAATGAAATTGCTTTAAAAAAAGAAAAAAAACTTTCTTAACACTTATTTTTCTTAAAACTGCATTGTTGGTTAGAGGCTTGTAAGTAAGCATTTAACTGTAAGGTCTACACCTGTTGTATTCGGCATGTGACAAATTTGATTTGATTTGATTTAAAGGCCACTTTACCACTCTTGGGTAGCGGAATTACTTTGGCTTCCCTCCAGGCCTGAGGACAAATAATTTCCTCTAGGCTCAGATTAAAGATATGACAGATAGGAGTGGCTATAGAGTCAGCTACCATCCTCAGTAGCTTTCCATCTAAGTTGAGCTATATTTAAAAATGAAACATGTTGCAAGCTACAATTTTTTTTCTAGCTTTCAAATAGGCATATTGTTCTCTTATCCTATGTAACTCTTCCCCAGGTCCTTAGTGTCCAAAAGAAGGTAGTGTTTTCTGTCACCTGGTAAAATGAGTGTTATTTAAAAACTCTTAAAGGGGCTTTATAATATGTGTGAGTGTAATTCCCCTTTAATAGTTATGCTGCTGCTGCTCATTTCATGGCAAAGTTAGCAAATAACAAATAATAGATACAAATAATATACTTACTCATGATATACAGTACGTTCGGAAAGTATTTAGACCCCTTTCCTTTTTCCACATTTTGCTACCTTACAACCATTTTTTCCCCCTCATCAATCTACACACAATTCCCCATAATGACAGAGGAAAACAGGTTTTTAGAAATGTTTTAACGTTTATTAATAGTAAAAAAAATAAACAGAAATACCGTATTTACATAAGTGTTCAGACCCTTTGCTATGAGACTCTACATTGAGCTCAGGTGCTTCCTGTTTCCATTGATCATCCTTGAGATGATTCTAGAACCCAAACCAAAAACAGATTTAATGAGAGCCGTGTTGAGGTTACTCAAGCAAAAAACAAGTTAGCTTTTAAAAAACCATTAAAAATATCACATCGCCTCTCTTCTTTCTAAAGATCTAAATTAACTATTACTCCATGTGTATAATCAGTGGGTAAATAGTGTTTTTGTTGGTGTCTTTCCAATATATGTACTATGTCATGTTTTTGTATGTTGGACCCCAGGATGAGTAGCTGCTATCCTAATAAACTAAACTAAACCAGGCCACACTTCGGCAGACAAGTTTCAAATTCTCGCTAAAGTTTATAGCCACAAGCATGAACTAGCTAGCTGGGGAGGGCTCGCTAAGACGACTGACTGAACTGACACAACCAATTCTGTTCCTACTCAACTCTCGCTGCGCAAAATGCATAATACATTTTGGGCACCAGTCATGTCCGTATAGCCTCTCTCTTCCCTCTTAGAATGTTTACTCACTGACCTTTTGTGGGTAGCCGTGGCAACTGAAAGGTCAGGTGTGTGGGCTGTGTTTTGGACAGCAGCCGTCTCGAGGTGTAAAATTTAATACCTCTGTAAATGCTAGGGAATATCATCTGAAATAGTACACTGCTTTTGTTATGGGTCCTGGTCAAAAGTAGGGAATATATATAGGGAATTGGGTGACACTTTGGACACCTAGATGTTAAATTCACTTTGACTTTTGAAACCCCCAATTCCTCTTTCCTCTTCCTGTCCAGGTGACCAATAAGGTGGAGCTGGAGCCCAGGCAGTTTGTTGATTGGATGAGGCTGGAGCCCCAGTCTGTGGTGTGGCTTCCTGTGCTACACAGAGTGGCGGCTGCTGAGACCGCCAAGCACCAGGCCAAGTGTAACATCTGTAAAGAGTGTCCCATCGTAGGGTTCAGGTAAGCATACACACAGATGCACATAGACATACATGTGCAAAAAACACTCACAAGCGCACACACACATAGCATATTAAAGATCAGCTTTAATATTGCAGCTGGATTGTGGCTTCCATCAATGTAATTGATGATTTCCAATCTCCCATATTTGTTTTGTAAATATACAGTACCAGTCAAATGTTTGGACACACCTACTCATTCAAGGGTTTTTCATTATTTTTAAACATTTTCTACCTTGTAGAATAAAAGTGGAAATATAAAAATATAAAATTACACATATCATACGCATTTTTAGCTACTGAAGTATTTCTCTGCCATCGACCTGTATAGTATAGTTAACCATCCAACATCCACCAATGTACATATTCGTGTACATATTCAGCCAACCACTCATACTATGCAATGTCTCTTTTATAGCTTTTATTTTTTTGCACTCCAGATATCTTGTATTTCTATACTTTTTCATACTGCCGCTCTATGTATCATGTACCGTGTATCTGTCTTTTGTGTACTTTCGTTGTGGCATTTTGCACCTGCCCTGTGTTTTGTTGTAGCTGCTTGACAATGAAATTTCCCCCCCGGGGGATCAATAAAGTACCTATCTATCTATCTAGTAACCAAAAGAGTGTTAGACAAATCAAAATATATTTAATATTTTAAATTCTTCAAAGTATCCACCCTCTGCCTTGATGACAGCTTTCCACACTCTTGCCATTCTCTCAACCAGCTTCACATGGAATGCTTTTCCAATAGTCTTGAAGGAGGTCCCACATATGCAGAGCACTTTTCACTCTGCGGTCCAACTCATCCCAAACCATCTCAATTGGGTTGAGGTCGGGTGATTGTGGAGGCCAGGTTATCTGATGCAGCACTCCATCACTCTCCATAGCCCTTACACATCCTGGAGGTGTGTTTTTGGTCATTGTCCTGTTGAAAAAAAAGATAGTCCCACTAAGTGCAAACCAGATGGGATGGCGTATCGCTGCAGAATGCTGTGGTAGTCATGCTGGTTAAGTGTGCCTTGAATTCTAAATAAATCACTGACAGTGTCACCAGCAAAGCATCCCCACACCATCACACCTCCTCCTCCATGTTTCACGGTGGGAACCACACATGCAGAGATCATCTGTTCACCTACTCTGCGTTTCACAAAAAATCTCAAATTTGGACTCATCAGACCAAAGGACAGATTTCCACCAGTCTAATCTCCATTGCTCGTGTTTCTTGGCCCAAGCAAGTCTCTTCTTCTTATTGGTGTCCTTTAGTAGTGGTTTCTTTGCAGTAATTCAACCATGAAGGCCTGATTCACACAGTCTCCTCTGAACAGTTGATGTTGAGATGTGTCTGTTACTTGAACTCAATGTGAAGCATTTATTTGGGCTGCAATTTCTGAGGCTGGTAACTCTAATAACTCTGGGTCTTCCTTTCCTGTGGCGGTCCTCATGAGAGCCAGTCTCATCATAGCGCTTGCTAGTTTTTGCGACTGCACTTTCAAAGTTCTTGAAATGTTCCATATTGACTGACCTTCATGTCTTAAAGTAATGATGGACTGTCATTTCTCTTTGCTTATTTGAGATGTTCTTGCCATAATATGGACTTGGTCTTTTACCAAATAGGGCTATCTTCTGTACACCATCCCTACCTTGTCACAACACAACTGATTGGCTCAAACGCATTAAGAAGGAAAGAAATTCAAATTAACTTTTAACAAGGCACATCTGTTAATTGAAATGCATTCCAGGTGACTATCTCATGAATCTGGTTGAGAGAATGCCAGTAGTGTGCAAAGCTGTCATCAAGGCAAAGGGTGGCTACTTTAAAGAATCTTTGTTTAACACTTTTTTGGTTATTACATGATTCCATATGTGTTATTTCATAGTTTTGATGTCTTCACTATATTCTACAATGTAGAAAACAGTCTAAATAAAGAAAACCCCTTGAATGAGTAGGTGTGTCCAAACTTTTGACTGGTCCTCTATATAGAAATTATATATATTTTTCAAACATTTTCCTTTATTACTTAATAGTTTTCCCCTAACCCCGCCCCCCCTCCCCTAATTAAAGTAAACTAATGGACAACAATACATTGGCTTCTACTTACAGCTTATACAGACTATATACATTTTATGGACAGTATATTTTACAATAGTTATCTTTGTTTGTTTTTAATCCCATCCTTCAGCCTTCATCAACCCCTCCCATCTATCATCAACCCCTCCCATCTATTACCAACCCCTCCCATCTATCATCAACCCCTCCCATCTATCATCAACCCCTCCCATCTATCATCAACCCCTCCCATCTATTACCAACCCCTCCCATCTATCACCAACCCCTCCCATCTATCATCAACCCCTCCCATCTATCATCAACCCCTCCCATCTATCATCAACCCCTCCCATCTATCATCAACCCCTCCCATCTATCATCAACCCCTCCCATCTATTACCAACCCCTCCCATCTATCACCAACCCCTCCCATCTATCATCAACCCCTCCCATCTATCATCAACCCCTCCCATCTATCACCAACCCCTCCCATCCATCACCAACCCCTCCCATCTATCACCAACCCCTCCCATCTATCACCAACCCCTCCCATCTATCATCAACCCCTCCCATCTATCATCAACCCCTCCCATCTATTACCAACCCCTCCCATCTATCATCAACCCCTCCCATCTATCATCAACCCCTCCCATCCATCACCAACCCCTCCCATCTATCATCAACCCCTCCCATCTATCATCAACCCCTCCCATCTATCATCAACCCCTCCCATCTATCATCAACCCCTCCCATCTATCACCAACCCCTCCCATCTATCATCAACCCCTCCCATCTATCACCAACCCCTCCCATCTATCACCAACCCCTCCCATCTATCACCAACCCCTCCCATCTATCATCAACCCCTCCCATCTATCACCAACCCCTCCCGTCTGTGTCGCAGCCGGCCGCGACCGGGAGACCCATGAGGCGACGCACAATTGGCACAGCGACCGGGTTAGGGGAGGGTTAGGGCCGGCCGGGATGTCCTTGTTCTGGTGGCGGGCCGTGCGCATGCACACTGACACGGTCGCCAGGTGTACGGTGTTTCCTCCAACACATTGGTGCTGCTGGCTTCCGGGTTAAGCGTGCATTGTGTCAAGAAGCAGTGCGGCTTGGTAGGGTTGTGTTTCGGAGGACGCACGGCTCTCGACCTTCGCCTCTCCCGAGTTCGTATGGGAGTTGCAGTGATGGGACAAGACTGTAACTAACAATTGGATATGACGAAATTGGGGAGAAATAGGGGCAAAAAATTTATTTAAAAAGAGCCTTTTCAAAGTCCGCTATAAAAACCAGGCCTGGTTTCCCAGATATGTCATAGTTTTCTATTGTTTCCAGTACTTATATTATCTCCAATGTATCGTCCATGTAAAACCTGTCTGATTAGGATGAATAATATCCGACAATAACTTTTATGTTAGCTCCTTAACACACACACACACACACACACACACACACACACACACACACACACACACACAGTGGGTTCATGGCATGCTGGTCTGCCTGAAAGGGCAGGCCTGCTCTGGAGGGCAGGCATTTATCTAAATGTCAGCAGATGATACACTTCTGGCTATATACCAACTGGAGAAGGACGTCTAGAATCACACTCGCTCTTACACGCACACACACACAGACGCAGGCTTCCACAAACAGTGCATAACAGACCACCCCTGTGATACTGGGGGTCTCAAAGGACTCCAAAAGGTCTTTCTCACACAAACAAACAAACACCACCAGCTGATATGTCAGTAGTTTAACAGAATCACACTGTTATGATTCCAAAGACCTCCCTGTGATGAGCTGAGTTCAAAGATATCCACAGGCTAAAGGCAATATTGTTTGCTGTCCTCCTCTGTTACAGCTATTCACTTAACTCTCCTGTTCTGCCCTGGATGGTGAGGTCAGTCACAGTATCATTATGGGACCAGAGTCTAGTGTATCTCTGGTCCCTCACTAAGTAGTTACACCAGATAGAGAATGTCTGGGAGAAATACCAGCAGACATTTGGCACAACACATGCCTTTGGTCGCCTGTCAGTGATCGATGGCCCAGACGAGGAGAGGGAAGAGAAAATGTATGAGAGAGAGAGAGAGACTCTCCATTCAGAATTCTGCTCAAATATATTCTGTGTGCAAAGTAAAACACAAAATAATGCATGCAGAGCAGAATTAGGCCGATACCCACTAATTATCTAAATCCAGAAAAGAGCCGTTAAATTCTACAACCACCTAAAAGGAAGCGATTCCCAAACCTTCCATAACAAAGCCATCACCTACAGAGAGATGAACCTGGAGAAGAGTCCCCTAAGCAAGCTGGTCCTGGGGCTTTGTTCACGAACACAAACAGACCCCACAGAGCCGCAGGACAACAACACAATTAGACCCAACCAAATCATGAGAAAACAAAAAGATAATTACTTGACACATTGGAAAGAATTAACAAAAAAAATGAGCAAACTAGAATGCTATTTGGCCCTAAACAGAGAGTCCACAGTGGCAGAATACCTGGCCACTATGACTGACCCAAACTTAAGGAAAGCTTTGATTATGTACAGACTCAGTGAGTATAGCCTTGCTATTGAGAAAGGTCACCGTAGGCAGACCTGGCTCTCAAGAGAAGACAGGCTATGTGCACACTGCCCACAAAATGAGGTGGAAACTGAGCTGCACTTCCTAACTTCCTGACAAATGTATGACCATATTAGAGAGACATATTTCCCTCAGATTACACAGATCCACAAAGAATTAAAATAAACAAAAATGCATTTTCCTTATGGGGAAAAAGTTAGTACACCCCTACCTTTACCATCACATAAAATGGATACAATTAGAATTAGGTACCAAAACAAGTGCAAATGATTAGAAAACATTAGAGAGAAACTTAGGAGGGTCCAGCCTTCCATAAAGATAAGAATATTGGTCTGGTTTGGTCTTAACCATATGGGTGTGGGGTAACACATCATTCAAAGATCAAAAGACCTACTGAGGCCCTCAGAAGAAAGATTATTGATGCCCATGAGTCTGGGAGGGTTTAATCGAATTCCAAGCAATTCAAAGTACATCATTCCATTGTCCGACGAAAATTCCAGACCACTGGCAAACTAACTAGGACAGGTCGTCCCACCAAAGTCAGCCCAAGAGCTGACCGATAGATGCTCATAGAAGTCTCTAAGAACCCCAGGGTAACATCAAGGGATCTACAGGCCTCTCTTGCCACAATCAATGTCGAAGTGCATGGGTACACAGTCAGAAAGAGACTGCATAAACTTGGCCTACATGGGAGGTCAGGAAGGAAGAAGCCTCTGCTCTCAAAAAATAATATCAAGACACAACTGATTTTACCCAGGTGTTGTCTGACAAAAGTTCAAACCAAAGAAGAAGGAGCTGGGAGCATCCATCTCCTTGAGCATGGAGAACCTAGCTCTTACAAGTACACCACCATCTATAGCCTGACTAGACCTAGTCTCATCTACACCACCATCTATAGCCTGACTAGACCTAGTCTCATCTACACCACCATCTATAGCCTGACTAGACCTAGTCTCATCTACACCACCATCTATAGCCTGACTAGACCTAGTCTCATCTACACCACCATCTATAGCCTGACTAGACCTAGTCTCATCTACACCACCATCTATAGCCTGACTAGACCCAGCCTCTGCTGCCTGTGTCTCTTGGCCCCTGCACGTTGTCGATCTGTGCTGGCAAACCCCACATAGAGCCCCTCCCCCTTGTAGAGCCCCTTCCCCTGTAGAGCCCCTCCCCTTGTAGAGCCCCTCCCCCTGTAGAGCCCCTCCCCCTTGTGCAGCCACTCCCCCGTGTATATCCCCTCCCCCTGCCTCACTTTAAAATGCACATTTATCTGTTACTCATTGTTCTTCAGAAACATGAACACTTGCCTCCGGAACGAAACAACATGCTGAACGGCATCTTCCTGAAAACCTGCCGACAGAACACGAAAACCTCTAGCAAACTTACCAAAACAAATCAGCTTACAAATATTCATCTAGCAATCAGCCCGCTGAACTCGAGCAGAACCTCCTCCACCTTAACTCCATTCTCAGGAACACACCTGAATCCCTGCCGTAACAACAGCGTCTCCTCAGCGCTTGGCTGCGAAGCCATTACCACTGCGTTCAAACCCCAGAAAACTTCAACTCTGTCCCATTCCTCCCTAACTTTGAACGAAAACAGTGGGTACCTATGGGTAGATAGATAGAGATATATAGAGATGTATATATATATAGAGAGACATTGTCCAGACAACAGGATATTACAAAGTAGAAATATGGATCCCATAGAGTCATTAATTAGTCTGTGTCAAGGATAATGAAAAGATGGATGTGTAGTAACACGCTGAATATTGCTGTGGGATGTACTGTGCTCTACTGTCTGATGTATAACTACGGGCTCTGTCATCACTCAGATCACCTTGGCTGTGGCAGAGGGATGGAAGACATCTTATATATCTCAATTTACAGTTGTCTTATGTATTCTGATTTGAGTACAATGAAAAGGTGTTTTGGGATAGAGCTGCAGGTGCTTCATGTTGATCTTAGCAGAGGAATTGGAGAGAGAAAGTGGTGACAGAAAATCAGTAGCTACCTGGGAGCCCTGGGATAGCCAAGATGAGAGCATAACAGAACACACACATGCAAGACACATGAAAGAACACGATTGGGAAATGGAGGAAACTGTTTGACAGAATCATCACTCTTATTCTCTTGTTTTTCTACCCTTCTCACCTCTCTCTCTTGCTCTCTCTCTCCTCCCTCCCTAGGTATCGCAGTCTGAAGCACTTTAACTATGATGTGTGTCAGAGTTGCTTCTTCTCTGGACGAACCGCCAAGGGCCACAAGCTCAACTACCCCATGGTGGAGTACTGCACGCCGGTGAGGAACACACACGCGTACCTCTGTGCCACCTTATTCTACAAATCACTAGTTGTGAAACTTGTCCAGAGTTGGAACATTTACCTGAGTACTTTTTCCACCACTTTGATGCCATCTTCTTTATTGTATGAAATTGTATAAATATTCAGAGAATACTCAAAACCAACAATAACACATTTACAGCAGCCTCTCTCTCACAGAAACAAAAACATGAAATGTTACTGTTATGTCTCCAAAAACAGATACAGTACATACAGTCGTGGCCAAAAATATTGTCACTCTTGCACCTTTTTCAAATATAATTTCTTCCAGAAAGATTTTGAAATTAAAACATATTTTGGTATCCACATACAGTTGAAGTCGGAAGTTTACATACACCTAAGCCAAACACATTTAATCTCAGTTTTTCACAATTCCTGAAATAAAATCCCCTGTTTTAGGTCAGTTAGGATCACCACTTTATTTTAAGAATGTGAAATGTCAGAATAATAGTAGAGAGAATTATTTATTTCAGCTTTTATTTCTTTCTGACCCACATTCCCTTCCTGACTGATGTCTTGAGATGTTGCTTCAATATATCCACATAATTTTCCTCATGATGCCATCTATTTTGTGAAGTGCACCAGTCCCTCCTGCAGCAAAGCACCCCCACAACATGATGCTGCCACCCCCGTGCTTCACGGTTGGGTTGGTGTTCTTCGGCTTGCAAGCCTCCCCCTTTTCCTCCAAACATAACTATGGTCATTATGGCAAAACAGTTCTATTTTTGTTTCATCAGACCAGAGGATATTTCTCCAAAAAGTACGATCTTTGTCCCCATGTGCAGTTCAAAACCGTAGTCTGGCTTTTTTATGGCGGTTTTGGAGCAGTGGCTTCTTCTTTGCTGAGCGGCCTTTCAGGTTATGTTGACATAGGACTCGTTTTAGTGTGGATATAGATACTTTTGTACCTGTTTCATCCAACATCTTCACAAGGTCATTTGCTGTTGTTCTGGGATTGATTTGCACTTTTCGCACCAAAGTACGTTCACCTCAAGGAGACAGAACGCGTCTCCTTTCTGAGTGGTATGATGGCTGTGTGGTCCCATGGTGTTTATACTTGCGTACTATTGTTTGTACAGATGAACGTGGTACCTTCAGGTGTTTGGAAATTGCTCCCAAGGTTCAACCAGAGGTTTAAAAAAAAAAAATCTGAGGTCTTGGCTGATTTGTTTTGATTTTCCCATGATGTCGAGCAAAGAGGCATTGAGTTTGAAGGTAGGCCTTGAAATACATCCACAGGTACACCTCCAATTGACTCAAATGATGTCAATCAGCCTATCAGAAGCTTCTAAAGCCATGACATAATTTTCTGGAATTTTCCAAACTGTTTAAAGGCACAGTCAACTTAGTGTATGTAAATTTATGACCGACTGGAATTGTGATATAGTGAATTATAAGTGAAATAATCTGTCTGTAAACAGTTGTTGGAAGAATTACTTGTGTCATGCACAAAGTAGATGTCCTAACCGACATGCCAAAACTATCGTTTGTTAACATGAAATCTGTGGAGTGGTTGAAAAATTAGTTTTAATGACTTCAACTTCAAGTGTATGTAAACTTCCAACTTCAACTGTAGGAAATGTCTTCGGTCTGCAATTGAACAAAACAAAAAAAATCGGAATAATTGACAAAATCTTAGCTAATTCCACAAATAAATCCTAAAATGGACCGGACAATATTATTGGTACCTTCTAGAAGTAGTTTGAAATAATTAGATTTCAAGCAGGTGATTCTCATTTACTTTGGAATTGAACTCACCTGTGGTGGGTTATAGGTGCCTGCAATATAAAAATCACGTATTCAACCAGTTTGAATAGAGAAAAGGACTCATTCTCCTGTTGTGTGTCACTGTGTACCACAATGAGCATGGAAAAAAGAAAGAAAACCAGAGAATTATCTGAGGAGGTCAGACACAAGATTGTAGCCAAGCATGGACAATCTCATGCCTACAAGTCCATCTCCAGAGACCTTGATGTTCCTGTTTCCACCGTACGTAATGTTATCAAGACGTTTAAGGCCCATGCCACTGTAGCCGACCTCACTGGACGTGGCCGCAAGAGAAAACTTGATGGAAGGTTGCAGAGAAGGATTGTTAGAATGGTGGAGAAAGCACCTCGGTCAACTGCTACACAGATACAAGCTGACCTTCAGACACAAGGTACGACAGTTTCAACTCGCACCATCCGTCGCCAACTCAGTGAAAGGGTGTTATGTGATAGGAGACCCAGCAAGACCCAATTGCTGAGAGAACGACGTAAGAAAGCCCGACTGCAAATTGCCAAAACACACCTGAACATGTCAAAATCTGGGAGAACGTCCTGTGGACAGATGAGACCAAATTAGAGCTTTTTGGTAAAACACACCATCTCTATGTTTACAGAAAACAAAATTAAACTTTCAAAGAAAATAACACCTTCCCTACAGTAAAACATAGAGGAGGTTCAGTGATGTTTTGGGTTGCTTTGCTGACTCTGGCACTGGGTGCCTTGAATGTCATCATAAATTCAGGAGAATACCAAGGTATTTTGGAGCGCAATGTCGGACCCAGTGTCAAAAAGCTATGTCTCCGTCGAAGGTCATGGGTCTTCCAGCAGGACAATGACCCCAAACACACTTCAAAAAGCACCCAGTAATGGTTCAAGACAAAACGTTGCCAGCAATGAGTCTAGGTCTAAATCCCATTGAAAACTTGTGGAGAGATCTGAAAACAGCAGTTAGGAGAAGGTACCCTTCTAGTCTGGGAGAAGTGGAGCAGTTTGAGGAGTGGGCCAAACTGCCAGTACAGAGGAGCAGGAAGCTCATCGATGGTTATAGGAAGCGCTTGATTGCAGTTATTTTGACCAAACGCTGTGCTACCAAATATCAAGTCTAGGATGTCAATAAGTTTGTCAATACCATTTCTGTTTATTTTCTGATTTAAATGGATATATTAAGTTCTGAATCAAAAACAAAGGTTATGTAATATTAACAGTGAAATAAAGAATTGTGGAGACCAAATACTTTGTTTAAATTCAACTTATTTTAGTGAAAATTGTGAGTTACTTGAAAAAAGTTCAAAGGTGCCAATATTTTTGGCCACAACTGTATTAATACTGAAGCACAGCAGATGCCTCGGAACATAATCTGATTTAGGATCAAAAAATCGAAATGGGGCGATTCCACTCCAGTATAGCCCTAAAATAGTTTTGGTATCTCATTCTGGAAATACCGACTGGTATCCAACTCTGGTACGCTTGTGTGTGTGTTTGTGGAATTTAAATCTCCCTGGTGGTCCTCTGAATGTTCAGAACAGAGGAGTTTCTCTTCAGGTCAGGGCACCGTGTCTTTCGCTGGCGAAGGAGAAATCGCCACTGTGATTGCTAATTAACTTATTAACGAGGCACACTTCCTCCTCTCCTTCTTACAATCGTTCTCCTCTCTCTCTCTCAAACCAGACCACTTCAGGTGAGGACATGCGTGATTTCACCAAGGTGCTGAAAAACAAGTTCCGGTCCAAGAAGTACTTTGCCAAGCACCCCCGCTTGGGCTACTTACCGGTCCAGACTGTTCTAGAAGGAGACAATATGGAGATGTAAGTACCTTGGAGGGACGGGTTCGTTGTGTTGCCCTCCTGTCAAGACTTTAACTCTCTGAGTGTTTATTTACCTCTCTGTAGAGCGTTAATTATCTCCTGTGTAGCACGGAGCTGTAGCACAGGGCTGCTGCTCTGGTGTGGAGTGAGTATGTCTGGATTCAAGCTGTTCGCTCACCCAGACTCACATAAATCCTCAGTAATGGTGTTTAAGTATCGTAGATTATGCAGATACTGGAGTGTTGGGAGGTGTGAGTTATGTCCCCCTCTCTGTCTCCATCTACCAGTAGCTCCCTAGAATATGACACTCTTTCTCCCCACATCTCTTTATCTTGCTACTCCTCTCACAGAATCTTTCCATCTTTGTACGTCTCTCTCTGTCTCTCTCTCACACACACACACACACACACACACACACACACACACACACACACACACACACACACACACACACACACACACACACACACACACACACACACACACACACACACACACATTCCAGATCTACACAGCCACTCCTCAGATAGATTACCCAACCATCCTCATTCCACTCCTCTCTCCACCCTGTCTGTCTTTCCCCCCCATCTCCTCGCTATCCCTAAGACTTATAATACATTACCTAAAGTATATGGACACCTGCTAGTCGAATATCTCATTCTAAAATCATGGGCACTGATGTTGGGCGATTAGGCCTGGCTTGCAGTCGGCGTTTCAATTCATCCCTAAGGTGTTCAATGGGGTTGAGGTCAGGGCTCTGTGCAGGCCAGTCAAGTTCTTCCACACCGATCTCGACAATCCATTTCTGTATGGACCTCGCTTTGCGCATGGGGGCATTGTCATGCTGAAACAGGAACTGTTGTCACAAAGTTGGAAGCACAGAATCGTCTAGAATGTCATTGTATGCTGTAGCATTAAGATTTCCCTTCACTGGAACTAAGGGGCCTGGACCGAGAAATGAAAAGCAGCCCCAGACCATTATTCCTCCTCCACCAAACTTTACAATTGGCACTATGCATTGGGGCAGGTAGCGTTCTCCTGGCATCCGCCAAACCCAGTTTTGTCCGTCGGAGTGCCAGATGGTGAAGCGTGATGGAAACCCATTTCATGAAGCTCCCGATTAACAGTTGTTGTGCTGACGTTGCTTCCAGAAGCAGTTTGGAACTTGATATTGTGTTGCTTGTGTGGCCTACCACTGCGCGGCTGAGCCGCTGTTGCTCCCTAGACGTTACGAACTGACTTGTTGGAAAGGTGACATCCTATGACGGTGCCACGTTGAAAGTCACTGAACTCTTCAGTAAGGCCATTCTACTTCCAATGTTTGTCTATGGAGATTGCAGAACTGTGTGCTGTCGGACCGCAGTGAAGGAAAAGCAGCCAACAAGTGCTCAGCATATGTGGGAACTCCTTCAAGACTGATGGAAAAGCATTCCAGGTGAAGCTAGTTGAGAGAATACCAAGAGTGTGCAAAGCTGTCATCAAGGCAAATGTGTCTATTTGAAGAATCTCAAATTTAAAATATATTTTGATTTGTTTTACACTTTTTTGGTTACTACATGATTCCATATGTGTTATGTCATAGTTTTGATGTCTTTTATTCTACAATGTAAAAAATAGTGCAAATAAAGAAAAACCCTTAGTAATATTCCAAACTTTTGGCCCCCAGTGTATGTTAATTTGAAAGACGCATTGGGGCCTCCTAGCTTGGTGTGTTATGTGTCGTCACCACCTTTTATTAGGAAGAGCTCAGGATAAGAATGTACACTACATTAACTAGCAGGGAGTCTGATGAGTTTAGGAGTTGTGTGGATTAGAGTCAATAACACAACACAGAGATATACATACTCTGACAAACGAACACATACTTCTGTCAACCCGAGCAGAAAGCTCTAGCAGAGGCGGCAGTAACGAGCGTGGGCTAATGATATTCCCCCTGAACATATGGCGGCGTTTCTTCAATCCAGATGCAAACAAACATTGTAAAAGTGAGTGTCGGGAGGAAAGAAACAAACAATGTAAAAGTGAGTGTCAGGGGAGGAAAGAAACAAACATTGTAAAAGTGAGTGTCAGGGGAGGAAAGAAACAAACATTGTAAAAGTGAGTGTCAGGGGAGGAAAGAAACAAACATTGTAAAAGTGAGTGTCAGGGGAGGAAAGAAACAAACATTGTAAAAGTGAGTGTCAGGGCAGCTTGTCCTTCAACACCTGTTGAGATGCTATATGTTATAGCATCTATATATATATATTAAATCAGGATTTAATTAGTTTTAATATCTGTATTGCATTTATATATATTACATCAGGATTTATTTTATTTATATTTTCAATATATTTATTATCAGTCATATAAAGGTAAGATTTCACATTTA
This sequence comes from Thymallus thymallus, assembly GCA_023634145.1. Taxonomy (NCBI): domain Eukaryota; kingdom Metazoa; phylum Chordata; class Actinopteri; order Salmoniformes; family Salmonidae; genus Thymallus; species Thymallus thymallus. The sequence goes on along the minus strand of CM042411.1, from coordinate 1,680,138 downwards.
GAAACATTAAGCATTAAGGGCATGTGAAATGTTGATTTCTCTGTTAAAAATGGATAAGCCGTGCAGGTTTGCATTATTCAGAAGTTCCACTACCAAAAGGGCGAAATTGGGCCCTGTGGTATACTTCTGTTGATACTGAATCTTTTAGATGTTTTAAGGTTTAGTATGACAGAACTATTTATATCTTTATAAAACATGTGAATGACTTTGATACAAGGCTTTACAGAAGTCCAAAAATAAAACAACAGCATCTGAATCATCTAAAAGAGACTAAATGAAGGCCCTTCATAAATCCTGTTTGAGTCTCATTATATATTCCTTTCTTTAATCTTTTGGCATAAACCAGATCAATCAATTAAAGTAAAAAACTGGCTATATAATTCAACTGACAGGCCATCCCTTTTTTCATTGAATTCAGAGCCTTCTGAGTGGAAATCATCCTCAATTACTTCATAATGTGACAAATGTAGCTTTCACGACCATCTTCCTGAAACTGTGAGTTGTAAAGGTTTTCATAAAAGGAATTGACTAATGTTGATATTGTAATGGGATCTTTGCAATAATACCTCGTTACATTTTGAGTGCCGTTATTGATTTTACTTTTGTAGTTTATCTTTTCAAGTGCAAGAAAATAACTGGTGTTTCTTTCCTACTCTTCAATCAATTCTGCTCTTGATCTGACAAAGGCACCCTCTGCACCATCCGTGTAGCTGTTGTAAAGATTTAAATACAGACTCTTCTTCTTGAGATAGATTATTACAACTCTGATTTTATATTTGAAGAATTCCCATCTATGAAAATAGGATCTTTATGTTGTTTAATTTCCAATATCCTTGAATACCTTTAGATGTTTTAGTAGCTTGTAAATTCAGGGAAATCAAATGATCTACATCTATAACAACTTGGAACAAAAAGGTGGAAATTAGGAATAAATCTATTCTAGATTTTCGTGACATGGTTTGTAAGAACAAATTCTTATTTACAATGACGGCCTACACCGGCCAAACTCGGGGGACGCTGGGCCAATTGTGCTCCGCCCTATGGGACTCCAATCACGGCCGGTTGTGATACAGTCTGGATTCAAACCAGGTTGTCTGTAGTGACGCCTCTATCACTGAGATGCAGTGTCTTAGACCACTGAACCAGGTTGTCTGTAGTGACTCCTCTAGTACTGAGATACAGTGTCTTAGACCACTGAACCAGGTTGTCTGTAGTGACTCCTCTAGCACTGAGATGCAGTGTCTTAGACCACTGAACCAGGTTGTCTGTAGTGACTCCTCTAGTACTGAGATGCAGTGTCTTAGACCACTGAACCAGGGTGTCTGTAGTGACTCCTCTAGTACTGAGATGCAGTGTCTTAGACCACTGCGCCACTTAGGAGACAGTTAAAATCCCCTGAGAGAATTAGAAAAGCCTCTGGGTATTTGTTGCATAAATCCTGTAATTTTCTGTTAAATTGTGCAAAAAGGGTCTTATTTGGAGCATGTTAGTTATGTCCATACGCATTACAGATGATGAAAATAGCGAGAAAACACTCCCTCTCACAGCGACGCCATCTTGGCTCCCAAATACTTGTATTGACATTCAGTGATAATATAGAATATATGACACAACACAACATCATGCAAACAATACTGATGAGGACAACCTTCCTCTACAGTATGGAACAATGTGTGTGTGTGTGTGTGTGTGTGTGTGTGTGTGTGTGTGTGTGTGTACCATGTAGGCTAGTTGTAATTGTAACCACTCTAGCAACATCTCTGTATAGTATCACAATTGGCACCACAGTATATTCAGCACTCTGCACACACAGCATCATTTGATCAAGGCTTTGCAAATGAAAATGCCCTTCCTTCCCCTTAACTTTGATTCAGTGTGGGACTCTGTCTCTGAATGTATCTGTCTCCCAGCCAAGGCCCATTACGGTTGGCTCTACTGTTGGCTTTGTACATACCAGCCAGTCCCTTTCTCCAATACACTAATACACACACAGACAAAGTCTCCCTGATGGTGCCAGGGACATGGTTCAATGCAGAGACATGTTTTATTGTTAGGTGTGAATTTAAATTAATATTTTTATTTAATACAATTTGTGTAAGAATAATTTGAAGATTTTTTTTGTCAGAACTTTGTAAAGGAAAGTTATTTTGTCAGAACAAGACTACGACATCAGGGATATACTGGACATTGAACATATACACGTCTGTGTTTGTCATGTGGTTAGTGTGCATTGCTAACTTTTTTCCATAGCTGCTGGTTGTTGACAGTGACAATATCATTCCTATTCATGACTGTGGATACTCAGTATATCCAGGGAGGTTGGCTGTAGTTGGGCTGTCCTTTGGCTCGCTGCCATCCCAGTGAAGGCTCAGCAACAATGACTCTCCAGGCTCCTTACTCCTGCTGCCTCCTGTTGTGACTGCGCTCCATACAGCATCAGCAGCAACATTAGTCAGAGCTAAACGCTCCCAAGGTCTCCCTCTCTCCTTCCTCCCTCACTCTCTTTATCTTTTTCACAAGAATGCACCCTTCCAGAGGTTACAACATGCAGAATGCATCCTTCCAGAGGTTACAACATGCAGAATGCATCCTTCCAGAGGTTACAACATGCAGAATGCATCCTTCCAGAGGTTACAACATGCAGAATGCATCCTTCCAGAGGTTATAACATGCAGAATGCATCCTTCCAGAGGTTATAACATGCAGAATGCATCCTTCCAGAGGTTACAACATGCAGAATGCATCCTTCCAGAGGTTACAACATGCAGAATGCACCCTTCCAGAGGTTACAACATGCAGAATGCATCCTTCCAGAGGTTACAACATGCAGAATGCACCCTTCCAGAGGTTACAACATGCAGAATGCATCCTTCCAGAGGTTACAACATGCAGAATGCACCCTTCCAGAGGTTACAACATGCAGAATGCACCCTTCCAGAGGTTACAACATGCAGAATGCACCCTTCCAGAGGTTATAACATGCAGAATGCACCCTTCCAGAGGTTATAACATGCAGAATACATCCTTCCAGAGGTTATAACATGCAGAATGCACCCTTCCAGAGGTTATAACATGCAGAATGCACCCTTCCAGAGGTTACAACATGCCAGCCTGTCATGAGAAAAATTGTAGGAGAGAAAACTGTCTCATCACAGCAGTGTGTCTGGGTTTTAAAAAATCTACTGAAACCCTAGTTGGTATTCTCCTTTGTAAAAAGACAAACGTCCTAATGGCTCCAGGTAATGGTGGTGCACAACGTGGCAGCACACCGCAGCCAGCAGTCCCAAATAGTGCAATCTCTCCTACACTGAGTGATCTTGTACAATAGGAGTCTCATTTTGGCAGAGAAGCGACTACAGCTTTCTTTCTCCGCTGCGAGACACACATCCACGATTCAGTGTTTTGCATTTGAATGTCTCCATTTTCATGTTGTGAACAAAAACACGAGGAATGATCTAACTTTCAATTCTCTTAGCGTCTCAAACGTTGTCTCCTTTTCCCATCACATCTACATTTACGGGTATTTTTTGCTAGATTATGATTTAATGTTTTCTTGCAGTAGAAGGAGTGTTATCTGTGCAGTACATGTTTAGAAGTAGAAGGCGTGTTATCTGTGCAGTACATGTTTAGAAGTAGATTTTGAAGACTGCAAATGAAATGTAAGTGTAATAAGGGAAAGGCACATATTGGATATGGTATTTTGATCATCTTGGTACTGCAGGCAAATGTTAGTAAGCCTAATAATAGCTGCAGATTTGTCCTTGTAATCAGTGCTGAAACTTAAAAAGCATACTTAACTACTACAGTAAGTACTGGCCTGGGGCTACATAGCCTTGCTTGTAAGTTAATGTTCCACAAAAATGATTTAAGTAGGAACTCAGTTACAATATCACTTGGAAATGAATAGTTGAATCATTAGAAACCATTGGACCATAGGCTTAAGACGAAAGGGGAGATTCTATTTGGATCAGCGTTTAAAAAAAGGATGAACTTGGCCCTGAGGTCAGTTTTTATTTTCCTCTATAATAGTAAAGTTTAGGATTTTGTGTGAGCTAGCTGATCCTAGATCTGTGCCTAAGGGCAACATCTACCTGGTGTGCTGCGTGCTCCTGTTGTCGTCCCCTTCTGGCTATACCAAGCATAGCCCCTCTTAAGTTGTTGGTTGGAACCCTACCCCCTGTAACCTCCTCCTGTTGTATTTGGTTGTTCTTGATGTTCTGTGGTGCCTTTCCTCCCTTCCCTTCCCTCCTCCCTTCCCTCCGTTTCTCTTACAGTCCCGTCACTCTCATCAGCATGTGTCCGGAGCAGTATGAGTGAGTATCTGCACGTGCCCCCTCCACTCATGCCCGTCCTCCATGTCCCTGCATCTAAAACTCACCACCCCAACCATCCGTCATACCGCATGTTGCCTGTCTGCCCGATCTATCAACCAAACTCCTCCTCCTCCTTCCTCCCAGCATCCTCTTCCTCCTAGCATCCTCTTCATCCCACTAGCGGTGCAGTAACTCCTGACCGGCTTATTAGATCATCACAATATTCTGTTGTTTGTTTGTTTATTATATTCTCATTGATTTCTCTCTGCTGATTCTATGTGATTTTTTAATCAGTCTCTGTGGTTGTGTTTCATGTTGTGCCCATCTCCACCCTTCCATTCCCTCTCTCCAGGCTTTCCCAGTCACCCCAGCTCTCTCATGATGACACTCATTCCAGGATAGAGCAGTACGCTAGCAGGTACTGTACGCTTCCATCACACAAACTTCGCACACACTTGGTCGTGTAGAAGTTGAGAATACATAGACTGCATTCAGCAAGTATTCAGACCCCTTCACTTGTTCCACATTTTGTTATGTTACAGCATTATCCTAAAATTGATTAAATCATTTTTTTCCCTCATCAATCTACACTCAATACCCCATAATGACAATAAAATAAAAAATACAAACAGAAATATCTTATTGAGATAAGTATTCAGACCCTTTGCTATGAGACTCGAAATTGAGCTCAGGTGCTTCCTGTTTCCATTGATCATCCTTCAGATGTTTCTACAACTTGATTGGAGTCCACCTGTGGTCAAATCAATTGATTGGACATGATTTAGAAAGGCAGACACCTGTCTATATAAAGGTCCCACAGTTGACAGTGCATGTTCGAGCAAAAACCAAGCCATGAGATCGAAGGAATTGTCCGTAGAGCTCCGAGACAGGATTGTGTCGAGGCACAGATCTGGGGAAAGGTACCAAAACATGTCTGCAGCATTGAAGGTCCCCAAGAGCACAGTGGCCTCCGTAATTCTTAAATGGAAGAAATTTGGAACCACCAAGACTCTTCCTAGGCGAGATTCAAGATGGCGGACTGAACACAGCAGTGTAGATCACCTCAAGATAAAAACGTAATATTCAATATCGGTAAGTTAGACTAAATATTACATGTCACAAACTGATGTGTAATAACCTTCAATCTGGATAACAAAACAAAATCATAAGACCAGAGAAATGTATCGACAAATACTAGGAAAACAAGCAACAGCCAAACATGACAGAGTGTAAAACATAGGAACAATCTCATAACGAAAACGTGACTCTTCTACAGATACAGACAATTTAATCTTTTCAAAACCGTGGAAACCAATCTGTTAAAATCAATAAATGACAAACTGGTAATACTAGGAACTAGTCAGTAAGAATATTGTCACGGTTTGGATTGATGGGACGGTAAACAGAGCGCTGGTGAAGTGTCATCCTTTTTATTGAATGAGGTTTTCTCACAAGGCATTCAATATAAAAGGAGAGTATAAACAAAACAAACACACAAACAAAAACACAGTGACTTACTTGCTGAATGACACAAGGCAGACAAGCAGGAACAATGAAGTGTGTGGAGCCTAAATACTATCCCCAATCAGAGACAACGCTAGACAGCTGTCTGATTGGGGATCATAATCTCCCTAGTTAGGGTGTGAGGACTTGACTGTGTGCCTCTCTCCTCCCCTAGGTGGGAGTAAGAGGCCTCACCACAACCAAGCCCTCACAAATATAAAAGATTTGAAGGCAAGCCTCAAGATGATTGACCAAAAAGCTGCCACATTGGAGAAAGATACAAACAAGCTAAAAGTGACAGTCAATAAGATTTGACTGATGATAGATAGATAGATAGATAGATAGATAGATAGATAGATAGATAGATAGATAGATAGATAGATAGATAGATAGATAGATAGATAGATAGATAGATAGATAGATAGATAGATAGATAGATAGATAGATAGATAGATAGATAGGTACTTTATTGATCCAGGCCTATTTAACTTCTTTAAAAAAAATAAGTTGTGGATTGTTTTAAATCGCATTGTCTATAGTCGGAAGGAAAGGGAGCGCACGCAATTTGGGCAGATTATTGTTGAGTTGTGACGGACTATTATCAGCCTAAATTATTACTATCCAATCTACTCATAACATTATGAATAGTAGGCTATCTTACATAAGTCTGCAAATGTGATTATGCATGTAATGCTTTAGTATAAAGGTTAATTTATATGGTGAACATTATCTTCCCCAACCTTGAAACTCACATGCTGCCTTTACGATAGATAGGCTCTACACCCGTTGTAAAGCGCATTAATGGGCTTCATTTTAAGAATTTATTTGGCCACTTTAGTTGTGATACAAACCGTATCGAATAATATATTTCAATGGGCTAGGCTATATGAGGTGTGCGACTATGATTTGAAAAAGTAGATAAAAAATAAAAAGACGTGCTGTTTCACACACTGGGCATCATTCACAAGTGATAGTATTGTCACCCATCAGACTATTATTGTCTTTACATAGAGTCTCTAGAGGTTTTCACACACTGCAGCAGGGATTTTGGCCCACTCCTCCATACAGATCCTTCAGGTTTCGGGGCTGTCGCTGGGCAATACGGACTTTCAGCTCCCTCCAAAGATTTTCTATTGGGTTCAGGTCTGGAGACTGGCTAGGCCACTCCAGGACCTTGAGATGCTTCTTACGAAGCCACTCCTTAGTTGCCCTGGCTGTGTGTTTCGGGTCGTTGTCATGCTGGAAGACCCAGCCACGACCCATCTTCAATGCTCTTACTGAGGGAAGAAGGTTGTTGGCCAAGATCTCGCGATACATGGCCCCATCCATCCTCCCCTCAATACGGTGCAGTCGTCCTGTCCCCTTTGCAGAAAAGCATCCCCAAAGAATGATGTTTCCACCTCCATGCTTCACGGTTGGGATGGTGTTCTTGGGGTTGTACTCATCCTTCTTTTTCCTCCAAACACGGCGAGTGGAGTTTAGACCAAAAAGCTCTATTTTTGTCTCATCAGACCACATGACCTTCTCCCATTCCTCCTCTGGATCATCCAGATGGTCATTGGCAAACTTCAGACGGGCCTGGACATGTGCTGGCTTGAGCAGGGGGACCTTGCGTGCGCTGCAGGATTTTAATCCATGACGGCGTAGTGTGTTACTAATGGTTTTCTTTGAGACTGTGGTCCCAGCTCTCTTCAGGTCATTGACCAGGTCCTGCCGTGTAGTTCTGGGCTGATCCCTCACCTTCCTCATGATCATTGATGCCCCATGAGGTGAGATCTTGCATGGTGCCCCAGACCGAGGGAGATTGACCGTCATCTTGAACTTCTTCCATTTTCTAATATTTGCGCCAACAGTTGTTGCCTTCTCACCAAGCTGCTTGCCTATTGTCCTGTAGCCCATCCCAGCCTTGTGCAGGTCTACAGTTTTATCCCTGATGTCCTTACACAGCTCTCTGGCCTTGGCCATTGTGGAGAGGTTGGAGTCTGTTTGATTGAGTGTGTGGAGAGGTGTCTTTTATACAGGTAACGAGTTCAAACAGGTGCAGTTAATACAGGTAATGAGTGGAGAACAGGAGGGCTTCTTAAAGAAAAACTAACAGGTCTGTAAGAGCCGGAATTCTTACTGGTTGGTAGGTGATCAAATACTTATGTCATGCAATAAAATGCAAATTAATTATTTAAAAATCATACAATGTGATTTTCTGGATTTTTGTTTTAGATTCCGTCACTCACAGTTGAAGTGTACCTATGATAAAAATGACAGACCTCTACAGGAAAACCTGCAAAATCGGCAGTGTATCAAATACTTGTTCTCCCCACTGTATATATATAATTTTAATAGCTATATATAATACAAATCGAGGTGGGGGCGATGGAAATGCTTTTGGAGGTGGATCTGCTTCTGTTTTGTGGGTGGCACTGTGGGCTCTTATCGAAGGATGGGTCCCGGTCTCTCCTTGGCCATGGGATCCTGGGGTGGCCATGGGATCCTGGCGTGGCCATGGGATCCTGGGGTGGCCATGGGATCCTGGGGTGGCCATGGGATCCTGGGGTGGCCATGGGATCCTGGGGTGGCCATGGGATCCTGGGGTGGCCATGGGATCCGGGGGTGGCCATGGGATCCTGGGGTGGCCATGGGATCCGGGGGTGGCCATGGGATCCTGGGGTGGCCATGGGATCCGGGGGGTCAGGAGTGGTCTGCCGGTCATTGGGATGAAGGGGTTTTAGCGGGAGGAATAGTGGGGACCGATTGGAGGTTTACTTAGTAGCAATGCAAATATCATGGTACAGCTATATAGACACGCAATAATCATGTTACTTTTTAATGTCCAAATAATGATGATCCACTCTTCTTTGAAAATATATATAAGAATGGATAAACCCTACAAGCAACACAAGACTCTATTATTAATGTGGGAGATTATAATACGGTTTTAAATACCCCTATGGACAGTAAAGGAAATCACTATGCAAACTATCACCTTCAAGCACTTAAGGAAATCATGAATGTCATGGATATATTGGAATTAGTGGATATATTGAGGCTTAAATACCCTGGCCTAGTGAGATATACGTACATGGCGGAGGCTTAAATACCCTGGCCTGGTGAGATATACGTACATGGCGGAGGCTTAAATACCCTGGCCTAGTGAGATATACGTACATGGCGGAGGCTTAAATACCCTGGCCTAGTGAGATATACGTACATGGCGGAGGCTTAAATACCCTGGCCTAGTGAGATATACGTACATGGCGGAGGCTTAAATACCCTGGCCTAGTGAGATATACGTACATGGCGGAGGCTTAAATACCCTGGCCTAGTGAGATATACGTACATGGCGGAGGCTTAAATACCCTGGCCTAGTGAGATATACGTACATGGCGGAGGCTTAAATACCCTGGCCTAGTGAGATATACGTACATGGCGGAGGCTTAAATACCCTGGCCTAGTGAGATATACGTACATGGCAGAGGCTTAATCAAGGTAGTCATCTTGATTACTTTCTTATATCATTATCTCCGGCACCAAAAGTTAAACATGTGTTGATAGGGGACAGAATGCGGTCGGACCATCACATTAGTGCCATATACTGTATATTACTCTTACAGAATTTCCATGTGGGCGAGGATATTGGAAATGTAATCTAAGCCTACTGGATGATAACTTGTTTTCACTAGGGCAAAGTAGTTTATAACAGACAAAAGCAATTTAGGTCAAAAGAGTCCATATTAACTAAAGACAGCACAGATAGATAGTAATATAAACGGTACCATAGAGGCTCAGAGTAAGTTAGAGGAGAAACAGAAAGAAATGGAGGAACTTATTGAAGAAAGATCCAGTGTAATATATATTAATAATAAAGAGAACTGGATGGAATATGGAGAAAAATGCATCAAATTATTTTTCAATCTTCAACATAGAAATTAAACTTGTTACAAATGATGGAGTCACTCATGACTCACCGAATGAGTTGTTGAAAGAGAAAGTAAAGTACTTGAAGCCTATGTTCTCGTCTCAGTCTCCTCCACCTCCACTGACTGAAGCTAACTGTATGGATTTTTTTCCTATTGATAATGTAAAATTAACATCTGTACAGAAAGACTCATGAAGGCCAGATTACAGAGGAGGAACTTCTTGATGCTATTAAAGCCTTTACGTCCAGAAAAACTCCAGGGCCGGATGGTATACCAGCGGCGGTAAACCAAACCTATATACTCAGAGGACCATTATTAGCATGTTTTAACCACCTTTATAAAAATGGTAGATTATCAGATACTCAACAAGAAGGTCTGATTTCATTACTACTGCAACAGGATCCAAGTGGTATATATAAAGATCCAGTCCATTTAAAAAATTGGAGGCCTCTTACACTTCAGTGTTGTGATGCCAAAATTCTCACTAAATGCTTAGCGCATTGAATTGAAAAGGTTTTGTCAGATATTATTCATCCTAATCAGACAGGTTTTACATGGATGATACATTGGAGATAATAATGACAAGTACTGGAAACAATAGAAAACTATGAAATATCTGGGAAACCAGGCCTGGTTTTCATAGCTGACTTTGAAAAGGCTTTTGACTGGAGTTTATATTTCAATTCTGGAGAATTGAGTTAAAGTTAAATAAAATGGGTTAAAGTTACAGTTGAAGTCGGAACATGGGATCCTGGGAATCTTTCTTTTGGTGTTTTTCAGAGTCAGTAGAAAGGCCTCTTTATTGTTCTACGTTTTCATAACTGTGACCTTAATTGTCTTCCGTCTGTAAGCTGTTAGAGTCTTAATGACACCATGTTCATGGTTCATTGAACAACATGGGAAACAGTGTTGAACATATATATTTGTATGTATGTATGTATGTATGTATGTATGTATGTATGTATGTATGTATGTATGTATGTTTGTATGTATGTATGTATGTGAAAATTACATCTCTGCAGCACTGCACCAATCAGGCCACTCCTCAGTAAAAGTCACCTATAGGACTCTCAGACCATGAGAAACTAAATTATTTGGTCTGATGAAACCAACATTGAACTCTTTGGTCTGAATGCCAAGTATCACGTCTGAAGGAAACTAGGCACCGTTCATCACCTGGCCAATACCATCCCTATGGTAAAGCATGGTGGTGGCAGCATCATGCTGTGGGGATGTTTTTCAGCGGCAGGGACTGGGAGACTAGTCAGGATTGAGGGAAAGATGAACGGAGCAAAGTACAGAGAGATCCTTAATGAACACCTGCTCCGGAGTGCTCAGGACCCCAGACTGGGGCGAAGGTTCACCTTCCAACAGGACAACGACCCTAAGCACACAGCCAAGACAACGCAGGAGTGGCTTCAGGCCAAGTCTCTGAATGTCCTTGAGTGGCCCAGCCAGAGCCCGGACTTGAACCCGATCAAACATCTCTGGAGAGACCTGAAAATAGCTGTGCAGCAACGCTCCCCATCCAACCTGACAGAGCTTGAGAGGATCTGCAGAGAAGAATGGGAGGAACTCCCCAAATACAAGCTTGTAGTGTCATACCCAAGAAGACGTGAGGCAAAGGTGCAAAGTACTGTAAAGGGTCAGAATACTTATGTAAATGTGATATCTGTTTTTTTTTTTTTTTTGTATAAGGTAAGGCTGTAACGTAACAAAATGTGGGGAAAGTGAAGGGGTCTGAATACGTTCCGAATGCAATGTATTACTGTCTATACTGTTGCACATTAAAGTGGAGACAGTAGGGCTAGCCTCCCCTGCAGATATTACTGTTCCAGCCATTCCATATGCTATACTGAGAGGATTTGACCACCTGGTCTGACCCATCCTTCCCTTTCATGAACCATTAACCCACAGCTAAATGGCTACAGACCCTCACTGTTATCAGTTAACCAGCTGCCTTGACACACACACACGCTAGTATGTATTAACATACTAGCCCTATCCCAATGCCAGCCTTGGGCTAGTGTAGAGATCATAATCTCCCTAGGAGCTACGAAGCTCCTCTCTCTCCCGCTCTTTATTACACAGCTCAGTAAATAGAGCCTTTGATCTGCTGGCCCAATCTAATTACTGTGGATGTGTGTGTGCACCAAGGCCAGGGCCAGTAATCCACTGTTCCAATCCCAACCGCATGGAACTATCACAACACCAACACTCCGCCCGTGCCTAATAGAATTGGACCAGTGTGGTACTGAAAATCTCGTCCCAGTCACTGTACCATAATCCACCTCATGTCATAATTGGGTCCCTTATTGTAAAGGGAGATCCCCTGGCTGTTGGACTGAACTCTGTCTGAATGTCTGATGTCTGCTGTCCACTCGTTATGTTATGTCACATTTCATCCGTTCAGCTAGAATGGTGCACTGGCCAGCAGTGGCTGCTTCTGTACCCAGCCGTGTTTGGTAGGCGTTGACCCCAATGTTAACACTGGCCAGCAGTGGCTGCTTCTGTACCCAGCCGTGTTTGGTAGGCGTTGACCCCAATGTTAACACTGGCCAGCAGTGGCTGCTTCTGTACCCAGCCGTGTTTGGTAGGCGTTGACCCCAATGTTAACACTGGCCAGCAGTGGCTGCTTCTGTACCCAGCCGTGTTTGGTAGGCGTTGACCCCAATGTTAACACTGGCCAGCAGTGGCTGCTTCTGTACCCAGCCGTGTTTGGTAGGCGTTGACCCCAATGTTAACACTGGCCAGCAGTGGCTGCTTCTGTACCCAGCCGTGTTTGGTAGGCGTTGACCCCAATGTTAACATACATTAACTCATCCAGCTAATGTATCTATGTTTCTCAGACTGTCTCAGATGGAACACTCCAATGGTTCTCTGACAACTGACATCAGCTCAGCCACAGGAAGCATGTGAGTAAACATAGCCACAAGTAACCATTAGTAACTATTACCTTTACCCGTTTCCCTACTGTCCACCTACCTGTTAACCTTGGGATGGGGGAGAGGATGGGGGAGAAATGATAGGGAGGAATTACGCATGGGAGAGGAAGATAAGGATGAAGAGAGTGGGTAAGAGAGAAAGTTACAGTGCGTTAAAGATAAGATGGTTTGCTTTGATATAGATTAAAATGAATGATCTTGGAGTGGGGAGATGGTTATGGGAACTTTCAAGAGAAAAGGTAAGGATGACAAAAGATAGAGAGGCGGTCTGTCTGAGGGAGAGAGAGAGTGTTTCTACAGACGTTCCATTAAAACTGCCTGAAGGGCATGTTAAGATCTCTTCCCAACTGAGGTTCTAATCAGGGAAATGCGTTATCTTAGCTCTGACACCCTCTGAGGTCACACACACACACACACACACACACACACTGGTGCTGGTTGGGTCCTGTGTTTAGAGGGAGGTTGGGATTGGATGATCCTTCAACCTGCTCTCATATGAGGGAAATGTGTGTGTATGTGGGATTTGGAAATGGTTTTCATCGAGGACACATTGGCAAAAATCAACCCACACAGGAACTGCGTAAGAGGGAAATATAATCAGGGACACGGTGAGCAGGATGAGATTGGAGAGAGAGAAGAGGGAGAAGAGAGTGATATAAAAAGAGTGAGAGAGACAGGCAGCGTAGGAAACTGAAACGTTTCAGGGTCTTGAGGCTGCCAATGGCTTTTTCTTTGCAACTCTGCCTTGAAGGCCAGCATCCCGGAGTAGCCTCTTCACTGTTGACGTTGAGACTGGTGTTTTGTGGGTACTATCTAATGCCAGTTGAGGACTTGTGAGGCGTCTGTTTCTCAAACTAGAGACACTAATGTACTTGTCCTCTTGCTCAGTTGTGCACCGGGGCCTCCCACTCCTCCTTCTATTCTGGTTAGAGCCAGTTTGTGCTGTTCTGTGAAGGGAGTAGTACGAGATCTTCAGTTTCTTGACAATTTCTCGCATGGAATATCCTTCATTTCTCAGAACAAGAATAGACTGACGAGTTTCAGAAGAAAGTTCTTTGTTTCTGGCCATTTTGAGCCTGTAATCAAACCCACAAATGCTGATGCTCCAGATACTCAACTAGTCTAAAGAAGGCCAGTTTTATTGCTTCTTTAATCAGCAGAACAGTTTCAGCTGTGCTAACGTAATTGCAAAAGGGTTTTCTAATGATCAATTAGCCTTTTAAAATGATAAACTTGGATTAGCTAACACAACGTGTCATTGGAACACAGGAGTGATGGTTGCTGATAATGGGCCTCTGTACGCCTATGTAGATATTCCATAAAAAAATCAGCTACAATAGTCATTTACAACATTAACAATGTCTACACTGTATTTCTGTGTGATGTTATTTTAATGGACAAGAAATATTATTTTCTTTAAAAAACAAGGAACTTTCTAAGTGACCCCAAACCTTTGAACGGTTGTGTGCTGTATATATACTGTACATATCTTTAAAGAATATATTTTCCTTTCCCCTAAACCCCGCCCTCCCTCCCCTAATTATATATGTTCCTTTCCCCTAACCCTGCCACCCCTCCCCTAATTATATATGTTCCTTTCCCCTAACCCTGCCACCCCTCCCCTAATTATATATTTTCCTTTCCCCTAACCCCGCCCCCCCTCCCCTAATTATATATGTTCCTTTCCCCTAAACCCCGCCCCCCCTCCCCTAATTATATATGTTCCTTTCCCCTTACCCCGCCCCCCCCCCCTAATTATATATGTTCCTTTCCCCTAAACCCCGCCCCCCCTCCCCTAATTATATATGTTCCTTTCCCATAAACCCCGCCCCCCCTCCCCTAATTATATATGTTCCTTTCCCTTAACCCTGCCACCCCTCCCCTAATTATATATGTTCCTTTCCCCTAAACCCCGCCCCCCCTCCCCTAATTATATATGTTCCTTTCCCCTAAACCCCGCCCCCCCTCCCCTAATTAAAGTAAACTGATGAACATCAACACTTAGGCTTCTACTTCCAGCTTATACAGACTATATACATTTTATGGACACAGTATATTTTACAATAGTTATCTTTTGTTTGTTTTTAGTCCTTCCTCCACATACCATCTGATTTGGCTCTAGAAAAATAAAGCTTTACCTTTGGCTTAAACCAGGCTTCTCATTGAACTCTGAACTCAATTTACCCGATTCGCATCACAGAGAAAAACAAAACAACAATTCTCTGGAATGAAACCTTCCCCCATCCTCCTCCTCCTCCTCAAACCTCCACGCAATCAACTCCATAGCACCGGTCCCAGTAGAGAAAGGGCTTGAAATCTCATCTGAAGTATGGCATGAAAGAGTTGAGCCGTTTTCTCAGCCTAATTTAGGCTCTCAGCTTCAGTGGGCTGCCTGTGCTTTATGATGTTCAAGGCACAGAGCCCTGAACACATTGTTTCACTAAAGCTGGCAAAACTCTCCCCTACCACACTGTCCTTCTCTAACCCCTGCTATACATAACATGATCTCTTCCTTTCTCGCATTCTCTCTCGCATTCTCTCTCTCTCTCTCTCTCTCTCTCTCTCTCTCTCTCTCACACAGACACTGTTGCTCTCTCTCTCTCTCTCTCTCTCTCTCTCTCTCTCTCTCTCTCTCTCTCTCTCTCTCTCTCTCTCTCTCTCTCTCTCTCTCTCTCTCTCTCTCTCTCTCTCTAATTGGTTGCGCCCAGTGCGGTCAAGGTTTCACCCTGGCCCTATTTGAGCATTTTCTCACTCATCTCTACTTCCCTCCCATGTACGCACGGAGACACAACCACACACACACGCCTGACATACTCCCCTCTCATCTCAAAGACAGTTATCTTCTTCCCGTTACAGAACGAGTGCTATGCCTGAAATCACTGAGACGTAGGCAGAGAGTGGAGGTAAATCCCACCAGGACAGGGTTTATACATATACAGTATATACACTCCCAGTCAACAGTTTGGAATATTAGTTATTCACAGGTTTATTGGTAGGCAATGGTGGCTATTTGAAGAATCTCAAATATAAAATATATTTTGATTTGTTTAACACTTTTTTGGTTACTACATGATTCCATGTGTGTTATGTCATAGTTTTTATGTCTTCACTTTTATTCTACAATGTGAAAAATTGTGCAAATAAAGAAATGAATGAGTAATATTCCAAACTGTTGACTGGGGGTGTATATACTGTATATGTATAAACCCTGTCCTGGTGAGATTTACCTCCACTCTCTGCCTACGTCTCAGTGATTTCAGGCATAGCGCTCGTTCTGTAACGGGAAGAAGATTGATAGATAACTGTCTTTGAGATGAGAGGGGAGTATGTCAGGCGTGTGTGTGTGAGTGTGTGGTTGTGTGGTTGTGTGGTAGAGTGAGCACTAATGAAGCATCAATCACACGGTAGGGAAGAATTTCATACCTTCATAGTTCACAGCTTCATAGTTCATAGCTTCATAGTACATTCATACCTTATTAGCTCATTCAATTCTTACACAACACAGCCCTTAACATTGAGGCAGACAGTCATCGATTTCACTGACTGACAAGTTGGACTCACTTCATCTAGTACTGAATGTCATGGAGAACCTGAATACATGTATGGCTATGGTATGGCAGCCTTCAACACCATAGTGCACTCAAAGCTCATCCCTCTGACTGGATCCTAGACTTCCTGACGGGCCGCCCCCCGGTGGTAAGGGTAGGTAACAACACCTCTGCCACGCTGATCCTCAACACTGGGGCCCCTCAGGTGTGCTTGCTCAGTCCCCTCCTGTACTCCCAGTTCACCCATGACTGCATGACACGACAGTGGTAGGCCTGATCACCGACAACAATGAGACAGCCTATAGGGAGGAGGACAGAGACCTGGCCGTGTGGCCCCCATTAACATCGACGGGGCTGTAGTGGAGCAGGTTGAGAGCTTCAAGTTCCTTGGTGTCCACATCACCAACAAACTATCATGGTCCAAACACACTAAGACAGTCGTGAAGAGGGCACGACAAAGCCTATACTCCCTCAGGAGACTGAAAAGAGTTGGCATGGGTCCTCAGATCCTCAAAAGGTTCTACATCTTCACCATCGAGAGCATCCTGACTGGTTGCATCACTGCCTGGTACGGCAACTGCTCGGCCTCCGACCACAAGGCACTACAGAGGGTAGTGCGTACAGCCCAGTACGTCACTGGGGCCATATTTTCAAGCATAGTGGTGTTTAAAGCATGTTATGGGTATGCTTGTCATTGGCAAGGACTAGGAGTTTTTTAGGATAAAAATAAATTGAATAGAGCTAAGCACAAGCTAAAATCATAGAGGAAAACCTGGTTGTGTGGCGCACAATTGGCCCAGCGTTTGGCCAGTTTGGCCGGAGTTTGGAAAGCGTAGGCCGGAGTTTGGCCAGCGTAGTCCGGAGTTTGGCCAGCGATGGCCGGAGTTTGGAAAGCGTAGGCCGGAGTTTGGCCAGCGTAGGCCGGAGTTTGGCCAGCGATGGCCAGAGTTTGGAAAGCGTAGGCCGTCATTGTGAATAAGAATTTGTTCTTAACTGACTTGCCTAGTTAAAAAACTACAATAATAATAATTCCACAAGACACTGGGAGATTAACATCATCAGCAGGACAATAACCTAAAACACAAGGCCAAATATACACTGGAGTTGCTTACCAAGACAGTGAATGTGGCAGGTTTACAATTTTGACTTAAATCTATGGCAAGACCTGAAAATGGTTGTCTAGCAATGTTCAACAACCAATTTGACAGAAAAGTTTTTCCAGGTGTGAAAAACTCTTAAGAGACGTATCCAGAAAGACTCACAGCTGTAATTGCTGCCAAAGGTGCTTTTACAAAGTATTGACTCAGGGGTGTGAATACTTATGTAAATGAGATACAGTATTTCTGTATTTCATTTTCAATACATTTACAGTAATGTCAAAAAACATGTTTTCATTTTGTCATTATTGTGTGTAGATAGGTGCAAAACAACTACTATTGAATTAATTTAGATTTCTGTCTGTAACACAATAAAGTGTGGAATAAGTACAGGGGTATGAATACTTTCTGAAGGCACTGTAACTAGCTAGCCTAGCCACAGAATAAGAACTGAATTGGCAATAGACTTTGTGAATGGATGGATCGAACGTGTCCAGGGAGAGCCAACATGGCATCCAGTTTCAATTAAAACCACTGCTTTCAGGTTGGCCAAATGGAAACAGTCTCTCTGGCTGTCAGTTTGGCTCTGACGATGGATGGCACTTCCTGTGGTAATGGACAGGTGGCTGAGTCATTCTACCCCACCTTGCATGTGTGTATGTGTGCGTGCGCATGCATGTGTGATGGTTTGTCGTATTTGAATCCCTATAATCCCTAGGGCTGTCTCTTTGTATTTGTGTGTGTGTGTGTGTGTGTGTGTGTGTGTGTGTGTGTGTGTGTTTGAGTGAAGGTGACAGCTGTGGTTTAGGAAGACCTGCTACCGCATCTCAGATTATTCAAATATGACACAGAAAAACCTGGACCCATCCTTCATCCTCTCTTTACATTCATTCATATTCATTTAGGAGACACCCTGCAGAGCGATTTACACTTAGTGTATTCATCTTAGTATACATATAGTATACATATACTTACAGTATACATATACATACAGTATACATATACTTAAATAGCTAGGTGGGACAACCACATATCACAGGCATAGAAAGTACATTTTCAGAGTCAGAGCTAGAAGGGGTAGGGGGGAGATCGTGCTGGTTCGTGGGGGTGGGTGGGCAGTTCCCCTCCCCTTCCCTCTCCCCCTCCCCTTCCCTCTCCTCCTCTCCCTCCCCCTCCCCTCTCCCCATTCCCCTCCCCTCCCCCTCCCCCTCTCTCTCTCCCCTCCCCCTCTCTCTCCCCCTCCCAGATTTAGCCAATAGCTCATTTACATGTGCATTTCCCAGGCAGACATATTAAATATGTCCAAACAGACATATTAGAAACGGAGGTCAGGACATACAGATACATTTCAAAACAGAAGTAAAGACATTACACATAAAAGTCATGCAGTTCATTTATATTCTCTTCTCTCTCCCATAGGGATGATGAGCATGCTATGATCCTGCAGTACTGCCAGACCCTGGGGGGGGAGGTGTCTCCCTGCAGCCAGACCCTGGGGGGGGGGGTGTCTCCCTGCAGCCAGCCCCAGAGCCCTGCCCAGATCCTACAGGTCGTGGAGAGAGAAGAGCGGGGAGAGCTGGAGCGAATCATCCAGCGCCTGGAGGACGAGCAGAGGTACGGGATAGGTCGACGAAGGTGTCTGTCAAATGTCAGCACTACTGTGCTCCGCCCTCTTACCAAATGTGATGCCCAGTGTCTTCCTCTCATAGTCCCTCTTCTTTTCTCGTTCCCTCTTTACCCCAGACAAACTAACACACACACACATACACACTGTCACCTCAGGCTGCCTCACTCAGCTCTCTCATCCTCTCTGAATAGTGAATGGACGTAGTGTAAGGTCAGTGGTGACTGTGCATTCTATTGGAGCTGCTGTGTCTCTGTCTGAGGCAGTGGCTGTGTCTGTTGTTCAGCTTTATGAACCAGGCTGTGAACGCCAGCTAAAGTAATACAGTCAGTCTGGAGCCTACGGCTCTGTACAAACACAGATAAAAACAGGGCCAGGACCTCTTTGTACGGTGGCTTTAGATAAGATTTCACTGAGACAGAGAAGAGGTATAGTGAGATTGTAGTAGTAGTATTGGGCTCATCATACAGTATGTGTGGACACGATTGTGTGGTGACTGTGTGTGTGTGTGTGTGTGTGTGTGTGTGTGTGTGTGTGTGTGTGTGTGTGTGACTTCTGCATCTACCTAAGCCCATCTCTGTGTGTCTCCCCCAGGACTCTGCAGAGGGAGGTAGAGCAGCTGAAGGAGCAGCACGGGGGCCCGTGGGGGCCTGGTTCTGTGGGGCACTGGGGCCCTGAGGGGTCCTCTCACCCCAGGGGTCCTAACGAGGCTGACCTGCTAGATGAGGCCAAACTGCTCCGGCAGCACAAGGACCGCATGCACATACTGGAGGAGCAGAACAAGCAGCTGGAGTCTGAGCTCCACCGGCTCAGACAGCTACTGCACCAGGTGGGGAACACATATAGGGACCCATACAGTATACATATACTCAGACAGCTACTGCACCAGCTTGTTAGAATCTGATCATATTCCTTCCCTATCCAGTAACCCAATCCATCTATCATATGTTAATGCCTCTCCTGATGCTATATTTTTTAGGTGTGTGAAAAATAAAATGTCTCCAACCAAACAGAGTAAATCAGAGCATGTAAATGGCAAGCAGGTATTGACTCAGGGCCCTGGAGCTGAAAGCAGAGTGTTAAGTAACCTCAGCCTGGATAAGATAAAGTGACTTGGCTGATTCTTAGGGGAATAAGGGCTCATTTAAACCTTGCAAGACACACACATATACACACAAACACACCACTTCCTCCAGCCTAGTCCACCCAAAATCTAAGCCCGGCATCTTACAGGAATATGAACACCCATGCATACACACAGTCCTCAGATATCCAGATCCTGACTCATCCACAATTAACAACATTTTTTTTTACTAAGTTGTTTGAACAAGATTATACGTTTTTCAAAAGAGATATTAAGTCGTTCAAACGAGAATTCCAAGAGTCATATTTATTTAAAAAAGATGCCTTCTGTAGTGCTCTGACATTCACAGAATAAATGTTTATTCAGCTTTTCAGCCCATCATTGTCAGTTCATGGCTCAACACATGTGTCTGGATCTCTCAAGTGAGGCGTATGTTCCTAATTCACAGGAGATGTAAAATGTATATATTTTTGTTGCAGAAATTCCTTCTTGAGCATGTGAACTTTCTAGTGCCTTAATAACAAACTCGCAGGTGAAAATGTAAATATGATTAAAAAAAATTAAAGATGGAGAAACAAGGGATTCTTCCTGGCTACCCTTGATTGGCTGAGATAATGGTGGGGCTGGTCATGCCGAGAAATGAGTTCTGATTGGTCTGCCATTCAACAGACTACTGTCTAACAGGGATGGGTGACTTTGATAGGAGTGGCGGCCATAAAAAATCTGAACTCCTCATGAGAAGCCGCAGTGGCTCGCGGATCTGCAAACCCACATCCATACCCGCACATGCAGTCAGAGCTGGCCCTATGTCACGGAATAGGCTTCTCTATGGCCAGAGCTGGCCCTAGCCTTTTGGGGGGCCAACCAACATTTTAGCTGCCCCCGTCTTGACAGCTGAGAGATTTCTATTTTATTAGAGTTGATTCTATAAATTCTTTCATTGGGCAGAGAGAAAAATTCAATTTTACAGCAAATTTCCTGAAATTCTACTCATTTTACCATAGGGTGGAGAGAAATGTTATCAGTTTTAAATATGATATCTGAGTGACAGTGATTGGAGCCTCCCGTTCGGTAATTTGACCATGATTACTGAAAGTTTAGATAGCTAGCTAGACTCTGTGTTAGTTGACATGGGTTAATTGAGTGAAAGTCAGTGACTGACATGACAAGAGAGAAACTGCTGATGCTCAACCACATTTAGAAACGACACCTGGTGAATTCTACTGTTCTCAACTCTGACTGAGTTTAACATTTCTGTTTACTATATGTTTTTGGGGGGGAATTGACCTGGTCTACACTATGTTTTGTTGACTTTTATCAATGTATCTTAAGTATTCAAATGTTGCTATACTGTATTTCATACACAACACTATCTAGCAAGGAGTTGCTAGAGCACGATGAGCCAAGTAAAGCCCCACGCTGTCGTACACATCGATCCAGAGCATCCCAAACATGCTCAATGGGTGACATGTCTGGTGAGTATGCAGGCCATGAATGAACTGGGATATTTTCAGCTTACAGGAATTGTGTACAGATTCTTGCCACATGGGGCCGTGCATTATCATGCTGAAACATGAGGTGATGGAGGCAGATGAATGGCACGACAATGGGCCTCAGGATCTCGTCACGGTATCTCTGTGCATTCAAATTGCCATCGATAAAATACAATTGTGTTTGTTGTCCGGAGCTTATGCCTGCCCATACCATAACCCCTCCGCCACCATGGGACACTATGTTCACAACGTTGACATCAGAACACCACTCGCTCACACGACCCAACAGCTTTGGAGTAGTAAGAAGAGGAGGAGCTGGCTAGTAGATGCCCACAGACTTCCAGGAATTCCGCTAGGCTAACGATATTGAGTAACTTCCTTCAAACTGCACACCGAGACATAAAAATGTATCCATGATTTCGTCTGTAGGAAATTACCCCAAATACTGAAGTACCCCTTTAAATCTGAATCAATTGTAATCAACAATAAACAAAACGTATATATTTTGCATGTTTTAAGTTTTATAAGAATGCTCTGTGTAGTGAGTGCTATTTTCAGTGATTCCAAAAGACGTTGTGTAAATGCTCTGGAGACAATTCCATCACGTTAACCTTCACTACAGCTGGGGACTGAAGAGGACTTAGGAGAGGAGCCAGAGATTGTACAGACAAGGGAGGGAGGAAAGAAGCGAGGGATGGGATAGGCAGGCAGGCTAAATTGATTGTCTCTGGAAAGGTTTAGGGTTATTTTGGACTAAATGTAAGTGGACATCAGGTGCCCTGTTCTCTGTGTGTGCGTGTTCATACATTCATGCTTTTACTACATTGACTGTCAAGTTTGCTTGAGAGGATCCTTAAAAACATGTTGAGTACGCTGTCTCACAGTATTAACTTTATTTATTCCTTTTACTGGTGTTCTGTCTCTTTCTCTTTTTCATGGTAACTAAAATGCCTTAGCCAAGAAAAAAAACAACAACATGGATTCTCAGAAGTTTCTATGCCAGTTCCCAATTAAATAATTTAACTTTTTCATGAATGAAAGTCATCAAATTAAACAAACAAGAATTCAAACCCTTAGATATTTAGCTGAACTCAAATACAGGGAGTGACAGCGTTTGACACAAATTGGGGCAGGATATAGACACATGTAAACATTACTACATGTGATGACATCTTTCATCCCAGCCCACAATGTGTGGTATTCCCTTGTTTGTGACTGATGATTTCTATGTAGAGCAATATTTAGTAGTATGCCGCTATGAATAATAATAATAATAATGGTGAGGTATGACACCTCCTTGTCTCTCTCTCTCCTTATTTTCTACTTTTCTTTCTGTCCTGGTTGTTTCTCTCTCCATTCTTCTGTTCGCCTCTTCTCGTCTGACTTGAACATCACCCCTCCTCTTGATCCTCCCCCCTCCTCTTGATCCTCACCCCTCCTCTTGATCCTCACCCCTCCTCTTGATCCTCACCCCTCCTCTTGATCCTCACCCCTCCTCTTGATCCCCCCCCTCTTGATCCTCACCCCTCCTCTTGTCCCCCCCATCCTCCCTTGTCCCCCCTCCTCCCTTGTCCCCCCCCCCTCTTGTCCCGCCCCCCCTTGTCCTCTTCTCTACACCATCTATCTTTCATCGTTCCTCCTCCCTCTCTTCTTCTCTCTCAGCCGGAGATGGACTCCAGGGTGAATGGAGTGTCGTTCCCCAGCATGCAAGGACGAGGGGCCCTCACCGAACACACAGGTCGGTTCTGCACACACACACACAACACACACACACACACACACACACACACACACACACACACACACACACACACACACACACACACACACACACACACAGAGAGTGTGTTAAACTGTTGTTTGTGTGTGTTTCAGATGAGCTGTTGGAACACCCACACAACAGAAGCTCTGACCTGGCATACGTCATGGAACAGATCAACAACACTTTTCCTGCATGCAGTGGTAGATCCTTTAACTCTACCTGCCATTCATCTAGTCTCTGTTGACCTTTTCCTCGATATGAGGAGTTTAGTTCAAAGTAATCTAAAGGGTGCTGCGGGGGTATCGATACTGGTTTACTGCTCACCTGCCAGGCACAATGGCTCAATGATCTCAACAACAATCTCAACAACAATCTCAACAACAATCTCAACAACGCTTAAAGATAATACTTAGTTTACGTGTGTGTGTGCGTTGGTATGAGCGGCCCAGCGGTATCTGAACTTAGCTTCAACCAATCAGTGTTGGTTTATGGAGATAGTCAATATTGTGTTTTTTCTCACAAAGTTGTTTCTGTTTCTGGAGACTCTCCTCCAGACCACAGGTAAACTATATTTCTCACCCCCTGCATAATGCCCGTTTTCACTCAAGATTGTCCACTAAAATAACATCAAATTGATCAGAAATACAGTGTAGACATTGTTAATGTTGTAAATGACTATTGTAGCTGAAAACGGCAACCATCACTCCTGTGTTCCAATGGCACGTTGTGTTAGCCAATCCAAGTTTATCATTTTAAAAAGCTAGTTGAGTATCTGGAGCATCAGCATTTGTGGGTTCGATTACAGGCTCAAAATGGCCAGAAACAAAGAACTTTCTTCTGAAACTTGTCAGTCTATTCTCGTTCTGAGAAATGAAGGCTATTCCATGCGAGAAATTACCAAGAAACTGAAGATCTCGTACAACACTGTGTACTACTCCCTTCACAGAACAGCGCAAACTGTCTCTAACCAGAATAGAAAGAGGAGTGGGAGGCCCCGGGCACAACTGAGCAAGAGGACAAGTACATTAGAGTGCTTAGTTTCAGAAACAGACGCCTCACAAGTCCTCAACTGGCAGCTTCGAGACAAGTAAAACCCCCCCGAACACACCCTTCCCTAACCCAGACGATGCTGGGCCAATTGTGCACCGCCCTATGGGACTCCCGGTCACGGTCTTCCCTTCTGTTAATTGTGGCCTTCGGAATGTTTTCGCAGTCCTTTTCAATGGCTGTGTGAAGTTGCTGGATATTGGCGGGAACTGGAACACACTGTTGTACACGTCGATCCAGAGCATCCCAAACATGCTCAATGGGTGACATGTCTGAGTATGCAGGCCATGGATGAACTGGGACATTTTCAGCTTCCAGAAATTGTGTACAGATTCTTGCCACATGG
Source organism: Thymallus thymallus (assembly GCA_023634145.1). Classification (NCBI taxonomy): domain Eukaryota; kingdom Metazoa; phylum Chordata; class Actinopteri; order Salmoniformes; family Salmonidae; genus Thymallus; species Thymallus thymallus. The sequence continues at coordinate 1,655,462 of CM042411.1, read as the reverse complement.
GGCCGTGCATTATCATGCTGAAATATGAGGTGATGGCGGTGGATGTATGGCACGACATTGGGCCTCAGGATCTCGTCACGGTATCTCTGTGCATTCAAATTGCCATCGATAAAATACAATTGTGTTCGTTGTCCATAGCTTATGCCTGCTCATACCATAACCCCACTGCCACCATGGGGCACTCTGTTCACAACGTTGACATCAGGAAACCACTCGCTCACACGGCGCCATACACGTGGTCTGCAGTTGTAAGGCCGTTTGGACGTAATGAAAAATTCTCAAAACAACTTTGGATGCGGCTTATGGTAGAGAAATGAACATTAAATTCTCTAGCAACAGCTCTGGTGGACATTCTTGCAGTCAGCATGTCAAATGCATGCTCCTTTCTCGAAACCAGAGACATCTGTGGCATTGTGTAGTGTGACAACTGCACATTTTAAAGTGGCATTTTATTGTCCTCAGCACAAGGTACACCTGTGTAATGATAATGCTGTTTAATCAGCTTCTTGACACACCTGTCAGGTGGATGGATTATCTTGGCAAAGTAGAAATGCTCACTAACAGGGATGTAAACAAATTTGTGCACAATGTTTGAGAAATAAGCTTTTTGTGCGTATGGAACATTTCTGGGAACTTTTATTTCAGCTCATGAAACATGGAACCAACACTTTATACTTTCTATGTTGCGTTTATAACTCCATTAAAAGTGGTTCCTGTAGGTTCCTCCAAGCCTGGAGTGTGGTTGAATAGTTTCAGATGTCCATTCAGATGCCTGTCTCTTGTTCCGAGGAGACCCTGGTGTTACATTTAAAAGCCTATCCCAGAATCCTTAGTGCCCATCTGCGTCCCTTATCTCTCATGTCTCCTCTCTCTAAATGGGTTGTGAAGGGCTTGAGAGACTGCCAGTCGGTTTGCCAACTGCCCTGATTGCATTTTAAGATCCTCTGATACTTCACATCAAATATCTGCTGATGAGTGTGGTTTACATCAAAACACAGCGAAATATATGTCTTTTCTACGCATCCCTGAACTCTCATTCCCTCCCCATATAGAGATAACTGTGGGTAGACACATTTTCCTCTTCTTCTTTTGGAAGAGTATATTTGCTCTGCGTAATGTGTATTTTACCTCAGAGATTATTTTGACAGAGAAATTATTTACCCAGAGATAAGAGGGAGACCCTATTTGGTCTTGATCATTATTGACGTCTGCCAACTTTGTTTAGTATAGGTAATGTGTGTGCATGTGTGTGCTCACCAGTGTGTGTGTGTATGTGTGTGTTTGTATGTGGATGTTCTAATAAGTACTATGTATGTTTTATCTGTGTTTTCAGGTGATGTGAGGATCATCAGAAAAGTTCCTTTCGGAGAGGCAGAAACATTCCCAAGCACACAGCTTATACTCTCTCCCTCGCTTCACTTTTCCGGAGGACAGACGGAGAGCTAGAGCCCCTAGCAAGAGACTTCCCTAAAACCCAAAGACACACAGGACCACAGAACTTTACTGCTATTACCACGTCGTCGTCGTCGTCTTGTACTATGCAAAATGTGAATTTTATGAAATGTAGATTGTACCTGGAGTTGGTTAAACATTTGTCAGTAATTTGTATGAACATGTCGATGGTTATGGAGTCCAGGGGATTTGTATAAGAACATATGGTTATGAAGTCCAGGGGATTTGTATAAGAACATATGGTTATGGAGTCCAGGGGCTTTGTATAAGAACATATGGTTATGGAGTCCAGGGGCTTTGTATAAGAACATATGGTTATGGAGTCCAGGGGCTTTGTATAAGAACATATGGTTATGGAGTCCAGGGGCTTTGTGGGGATTTTTGGTTGTTTTTGTTTTGTTCTGATTCCACTGCTCCCCTCTGCTTGTACCCTGCTGCCGTCATCACCATGGACATGGTCACTGTTTTTCTGTCTGATTTGGGAAAGAGAAGGCCCATTTTAGGATTATTCCCTGTATGACCTTGAAGGATCACGTTTGATTAAAAAAATAAACTCCCTTTAAAGCATTATTAATACAATTCTGTCGGAGTCGTCATGCCGGCCGCAAATGTAACATAAACTTAACCCCTTCTGTGCCTATACAGTTGTCATTCCAAGTGTGGCAGACTGATTTAAGTAATTGGATTGTTGTATTAAGGCGAGATAGCATAAATTAATTGAACTTAAAGATGTTCTGAAATAATCGGGTTTGTAAGAGGCCATTGTGTAGAATAGTTTTATAAATTGATGTAAAAAAATATATATAAGAAAGCCATGATTGCCTTGCTACCTCAGACACAAACACCGTTTCATTCACGCGGTCTGTAACTTGTTCCATTTCAATTTTACTCACGACAAGAAAACAAACCGAGAAACATTCTAAGCATGTTGCCTATAGATGTGTACTGCTGTGGGGAGATTCAAATAACAGACAACACATTCTATTACTTTATCACCAATGGGACTGTGGCCAGCTGCCCGTCGTCATACTGGGTCTGTGGCCAGCTGCCCGTCATCATACTGGGTCTGTGGCCAGCTGCCCGTCATCATACTGGGTCTGTGGCCAGCTGCCCGTCATCATACTGGGTCTGTGGCCAGCTGCCCGTCGTCATACTGGGTCTGTGGCCAGCTGCCCGTCTTCATACTGGGTCTGTGGCCAGCTGCCCGTCGTCATACTGGGTCTGTGGCCAGCTGCCCGTCGTCATACTGGGTCTGTGGCCAGCTGCCCGTCTTCATACTGGGTCTGTGGCCAGCTGCCCGTCGTCATACTGGGTCTGTGGCCAGCTGCCCGTCTTCATACTGGGTCTGTGGCCAGCTGCCCGTCGTCATACTGGGTCTGTGGCCAGCTGCCCGTCATCATACTGGGTCTGTGGCCAGCTGCCCGTCATCATACTGGGTCTGTGGCCAGCTGCCCGTCTTCATACTGGGTCTGTGGCCAGCTGCCCGTCTTCATACTGGGTCTGTGGCCAGCTGCCCGTCGTCATACTGGGTCTGTGGCCAGCTGCCCGTCATCATACTGGGTCTGTGGCCAGCTGCCCGTCATCATACTGGGTCTGTGGCCAGCTGGCCGTCATCATACTGGGTCTGTGGCCAGCTGCCCGTCATCATACTGGGTCTGTGGCCAGCTGCCCGTCATCATACTGGGTCTGTGGCCAGCTGCCCGTCATCATACTGGGTCTGTGGCCAGCTGCCCGTCATCATACTGGGTCTGTGGCCAGCTGCCCGTCATCATACTGGGTCTGTGGCCAGCTGCCCGTCATCATACTGGGTCTGTGTGTGTTGAGTTTCCCCTATCAGACCTCTAGCACTGGTCGCGCTCTCTCAGAGTTCTGAGTCGTGTTTTGTGCTATGCTAGCCTGTAAAACTTGTTTGTGTTAATAACACTACTATAACCTCCTCCGACTATGTCCTTGGACTGATGATGATGATGATAGAGATGATGATGATGATGATGATGATGATGATGATGGAGATTATTGTCTTTCCTGAGGTATGTAGTAGAGATGAGATTGACCACACTACATGTAATATGTTTTATTCTAAATAAATTTTTATAACTGCTCTTTCTGTGGACTCTTGATTCAAGGAGTTATTAACAATGTGTGCTTCCCCAGAATAGTACATCCGGTCTACTCTACAAGCTGCCAGCTGTGTGTCAGTACATCCGGTCTACTCTACAAGCTGCCAGCTGTGTGTCAGTACATCCGGTCTACTCTACAAGCTGCCAGCTGTGTGTCGGTCTTGTAATACAAAACAACAAGTGTGAACATTTGCTAGATCCTTAATGGGGTTGTTTGCAGTACAAATGTCCACCGTATGTTAAACAGTTAGATGTTAAACAGTTAGGCAATCAAGTGACATTGTGAATACTGAATAGTGTCGCCAGGGTTGTCAGTTTGTCACAGACAACAACCCAGTAGATGTTACTTTCTGATGTGAAGCATTCTATCACCTTTCATTATTTTTTTTAAACAAACCCATATGTAAACTTGTTTACCCTCACGCCTTGCAAACGTGTCATCAGGAAAATATTACCCAGGATTCAACGCCTTCCCATGGTGGGCATCCATAAAATATTACCCAGGATTCAACGGCTTCCCATGGTGGGCATCCATAAAATATTACCCAGGATTCAACGGCTTCCCATGGTGGGCATCCATAAAATATTACCCAGGATTCAACGGCTTCCCATGGTGGGCATCCATAATGGTTCTGATCCAAATTGTCCTCGTTAGGAGCAGAAATCTGCCTTGTCGCCAGGTGCCCAGCGCAGGCTTCATCATTATTATTTATCAAAGGAATTGATTGCACAGTGTGAGGTTCTGTCATTATAGTAATGTTACCAGAGGAAGGAGCTGAGCGGGAACTGAGAGAACAAATGAATGATGGAAAGTAATTAGCCAACAAACCCAGCTTCCTCCCTTACTCCTGCAGTCCTCTGTTACCCAACACTACGCTCAAAACTTATTTCACCAGAGTATTACTCACATCCAGAAGCATTCATCACTTAAGAGTATGTGATGTCTAATTAATGTTGTTGTAGGTGAGATTCATCTTGGTCATATAAATGGCGCTAGAACTGCTCATTGCTTTGTTTTTTATAGAGATTAGTTTATCAATCACTTCCTTCTTCCCTTACATTCATCTATAGCTTTTCTTTTCTTCCACATGACTTATGTCTCTCCATCCCTTCTCCTTTCCTTCCTTCCTTTCTTCCTTTCTAAGGTTATCATGACAGATCCTAAATGTTATGTAAAAGCAATGTGATGGAAACCTAACCACTCACCTAATTCCCCTAACCAGTCTCTTCCAGCACAGTGAACAGACTTTAACTGTACTCAGACGGATCCCTTGATCATTTCATTCATGATGAACTTGATCAAATCTATTTGTAATGCGGCCAGCACGTACCCCGGAGTCACTAATTAGTTTAAGTAGTGCATCTAGAACATCTGCATGCTGGGCAAGTCTGTGCTTTATTCCATCTCCAGTGGCACTCGACTGGTCAGCCTTCCTCCAACAGCTCAATATTGTTTTACCAGGTAAGTTGACTGAGAACACATTATTTACGGCAACGACCTCAGGAATAGTTACAGGGGACAGGAGAGGGGGTGAATGAGCCAATTGGAAGCTGGGGATGATAAGGTGAAACAGCAGCCTGCATGTAGTACTATATAGTAAGTAGGGCAAGAGGTAAGTCTTTCAACTTCCTAGGCACTTTCTCAAATAGAGATATCTCTTCCTCCGATGTCCCAGGGTGTGTCAAATAGTCCAACACACCCAGTTTGTAACCTAGCGATGTTCTCACTTGTAAAGGTAAATACATTATTAATAAGTTATGAACTGGTGTAGCCAGAGGAGGCTCTTCACTGCTTTCAGTACCGCTGACCATTTAAAGACAAGGCTGAGGCACTTATTTAGTATCCATGGCTCCACTGAATGCATGCGCTCGGACCAACTTTTAGAGACGTTTGAGAAGTTCAATAGCGGAATTGCTCATGTTTAGTTTGCAGGTGTTAAAACGTCTCAGAAAACTGATAAAGGCTAAGCTAGATCTGGCTAGCTAGCTGACGTCCATGGATGCTCACATTCTACAACAGTGTAGCATAGCAGTAAACCTGGACCAGTCATAATCCGTTAGCCAGTAGTTCCAGTGGAGTGTAGTGCTGCTTGTACATGAATCTGTAGTGGTGTAGCATGAACCCTGATTGGCAGTTAGATCAAACATCATCCTACATCATCATCTCTGTCCCTCGATAAGAAGCTCTGGGCTTCAAACAATAACAGTCCAATTTAATTCCTCTGTTATTCTCTTCCCTGGTGTGTCACAAACTGTTTCTACTAGTTGTCTTTGTTAAAAACAACCTCTCGGTTTATCTCTCAACTCCCTCAGCTGTCCTCCCACATGCTTGCTGTGAAGTGGCCAATCGTAATGGTGGTTCCAGCGAAGGGGACAGGAAGGGAGGGGGAGATGGGTTTGTTTTTTTGGCCCTACGTGGTACCACTGGCACGCTGGCCCTCTCTGCCCGTCTCCTTTGAGCAGATGCCTGGCAGCGGTGTGTGTGTGGTGACGGAGACAGTGGTGGTGGACGAGTGGGTAGCTGCCTCCTGGCACCGAGGAGGGACAGGGAACAGATGCAGTGAGAGACAGAGAGAGGGATGGAAAAAGAGGTTGGTGTGGGCCGGAAACCTGCAGGATGGAGGGAGGGGGAAGGATAGAGAGAGGGAGGGAGAGATACATAAGGAAAGAGGGAGTGAAAGAGACAGGACACTATACAGTGAGCCTGAGGAAACAGTGTGAGGGAGAGAGATGTGAAGACAGGAAAACTTTAAAGTGAAGTCCCTGAGCCACCCTAAATTAATATATTTACTCTGCAAAGTACTGGTACATACTGTATCTAAAATCGTCTGACTGTATGAAGCAGTGGTGGCATTAACCTCATAATTTCCTCGCTCTGTGATGTCTCTAACTTTACTGTATTGTGAAGTTCTGTTAATGGATGAACACAGCCCTGAGGACGATGCTCCCAGTGAGACTGGCTCTGGCTGGCTGCTACACAGAGCATGTTTGTCCCAGTCAGAGTCGGCATGTTTAGCTAAAGGCTTTAAATAAAGGGAGGGCGGCTGAGATGGAACAAACACTTACCACTCTTCAGATATATCACTGCTGCCTAATGCACTTCATTAACACACTGACTAATATGACAGAGTGCAGACAGAGTTCCAGGCAGACACAGCCACCACGCTGGGCTTCAACATAAATCACACACATCTACTCATCTCTCTCTTTGCCATTCATTTCTAGTTCTGTACCGCTTTCACCGTTTTCTCGTAATGTTCTCTTCTGCTTTCTCCTCTTAATGTGTTTTTCCTCAGTTCTCTATCCATTTTCCCATTTCACCTCCTTTCTATCACTCTCATCCTCTTTCCTTTCCTCTCTCTACTGCGCCCTCAGGTTCACACGCTAACTGAGCCATTAGCACTAGCAAATCAACCACGCATTTTTCATCCCACTTCTACAACATGATTGCACAATTGGCCAAGCGTCGGCAGGGTTTGGCCGGCCGGGATTTTCTTGTTCCATCGCGCTCTAGTGACTCCTTGTGGCGGGCCGGGCGCCTGCAAGCTGATTGCTGGAGTCCGTATGGGAGTTGCAGACTGTAACAACCAATTGGGGACAAAAAGTTTAAAGAATATCATAAATCAGCACTAATCACTCAGCAGTACCAAGCAGTATTGTCTGTAAGAGAAAGACCAAAACACTATTACACATTCATGGGCAATCATTTTGTACTGTATGTTTTTCTACTGTTGTAGCATGGTGTAGAGTATGAGACATCTCACAGACACACATTAGCTAACTAACTATCATCTAGCTAGCTAACGTCCTTTAAGTTGTCAAGACAACACTTATTAAAGCCTTGGTAACACAATTTGGACTTTTAATCACTTTATAATTCATAAGAAAAATGTATAAAAAGACTAACTAATTGATAGGTCTACCTTTGCTTGTTACTCATGAGGGAGAGAAACTAGAGAATATCTTAAAGTTATGTGGTTTTTGGTAACGGAATTTCAAGGCAATGTTTCTAAAACTTATCCTTAGATGTTTTTATTCTAAACTAAATATAAGTGTTGATATTAATTGACAGGTGTCTTTACTTCAACATCAGACTTTTCCTGGTTATGTTCTCTAAGAAACCTTTCTGCATCTGTTCGAAAAGAAATCAAATCCTTTGCTTGTTCCTAATTTTTAGGATGGAAAAAAGATAAAAAATGGACTCAGCTTTCATTTGACATGTTCCTATGAACTGGGCTCCCAAGTGGTTCAGTGGTCTAAGACACTGCATCTCAGTGTTAGAGGAGTCATTACAGACAACCTGGTTCAGTGGTCTAAGACACTGCATCTCAGTGCTAGAGGAGTCACTACAGACAACCTGGTTCAGTGGTCTAAGACACTGTATCTCAGTGCTAGAGGAGTCACTACAGACAACCTGGTTCAGTGGTCTAAGACACTGCATCTCAGTGCTAGAGGAGTCACTACAGACAACCTGGTTCAGTGGTCTAAGACACTGCATCTCAGTGTTAGAGGAGTCACTACAGACAACCTGGTTCAGTGGTCTAAGACACTACATCTCAGTGTTAGAGGAGTCACTACAGACAACCTGGTTCAGTGGTCTAAGACACTACATCTCAGTGTTAGAGGAGTCACTACAGACAACCTGGTTCAGTGGTCTAAGACACTGCATCTCAGTGTTAGAGGAGTCACTACAGACAACCTGGTTCAGTGGTCTAAGACACTACATCTCAGTGTTAGAGGAGTCACTACAGACAACCTGGTTCAGTGGTCTAAGACACTGCATCTCAGTGTTAGAGGAGTCACTACAGACAACCTGGTTCAGTGGTCTAAGACACTGCATCTCAGTGCTAGAGGAGTCACTACATACAACCTGGTTCAGTGGTCTAAGACACTGCATCTCAGTGCTAGAGGAGTCACTACAGACAACCTGGTTCAGTGGTCTAAGACACTGCATCTCAGTGCTAGAGGAGTCACTACAGACAACCTGGTTCAGTGGTCTAAGACACTGCATCTCAGTGTTAGAGGAGTCACTACAGACAACCTGGTTCAGTGGTCTAAGACACTGCATCTCAGTGCTAGAGGAGTCACTACAGACAACCTGGTTCAGTGGTCTAAGACACTGCATCTCAGTGTTAGAGGAGTCACTACAGACAACCTGGTTCAGTGGTCTAAGACACTGCATCTCAGTGCTAGAGGAGTCACTACAGACAACCTGGTTCAGTGGTCTAAGACACTGCATCTCAGTGCTAGAGGAGTCACTACAGACACCCTGGTTCAGTGGTCTAAGACACTGCATCTCAGTGCTAGAGGAGTCACTACAGACAACCTGGTTCAGTGGTCTAAGACACTGCATCTCAGTGCTAGAGGAGTCACTACAGACAACCTGGTTCAGTGGTCTAAGACACTGCATCTCAGTGCTAGAGGAGTCACTACAGACAACCTGGTTCAGTGGTCTAAGACACTGCATCTCAGTGCTAGAGGAGTCACTACAGACAACCTGGTTCAGTGGTCTAAGACACTGCATCTCAGTGCTAGAGGAGTCACTACAGACACCCTGGTTCAGTGGTCTAAGACACTGCATCTCAGTGCTAGAGGAGTCACTACAGACAACCTGGTTCAGTGGTCTAAGACACTGCATCTCAGTGCTAGAGGAGTCACTACAGACAACCTGGTTCAGTGGTCTAAGACACTGCATCTCAGTGCTAGAGGAGTCACTACAGACACCCTGGTTCAGTGGTCTAAGACACTGCATCTCAGTGCTAGAGGAGTCACTACAGACACCCTGGTTCAGTGGTCTAAGACACTGCATCTCAGTGCTAGAGGAGTCACTACAGACAACCTGGTTCAGTGGTCTAAGACACTGCATCTCAGTGCTAGGAGTCACTACAGACACCCTGGTTCAGTGGTCTAAGACACTGCATCTCAGTGCTAGAGGAGTCACTACAGACAACCTGGTTCAGTGGTCTAAGACACTGCATCTCAGTGCTAGAGGAGTCACTACAGACACCCTGGTTCAGTGGTCTAAGACACTGCATCTCAGTGCTAGAGGAGTCACTACAGACAACCTGGTTCAGTGGTCTAAGACACTGCATCTCAGTGTTAGAGGAGTCACTACAGACAACCTGGTTCAGTGGTCTAAGACACTGCATCTCAGTGCTAGAGGAGTCACTACAGACAACCTGGTTCAGTGGTCTAAGACACTGCATCTCAGTACTAGAGGCGTCACTACAGACAACCTGGTTCAGTGGTCTAAGACACTGCATCTCAGTGCTAGAGGAGTGCGAATCCCGACGGTATCACAACTGGCCGTGATTGGGAGTCCCATAGGGTGGCGCACAGTCATCCGAGTTTGGCTGGTGTAGGCCATCATTGTAAATAAGTATTTGTTCTTAACTGACTTGCCCAGTTAAATAAAGGTTAAAAAAAATGATCATGGGTCCTTTTACATGGAAATGACCTGCTCTGACTTTCAGGTAGTAATTGATCCATCTGTCCACTTATCTCTTGAACCGGAGGTGCTGCTGTTGTGTTGTGTGTTCTCTCTCTCTCTCTCTCTCTGTGTGTTGTGTTGTGTGTTCTCTCTCTCTCTCTGTGTGTTGTGTTGTGTGTTCTCTCTCTCTCTCTCTGTGTTGTGTTGTGTGTTCTCTCTCTCTCTCTCTCTCTCTGTGTTGTGTTTTGTGTTCTCTCTCTATCTGTGTTGTGTTTTGTGTTCTCTCTCTATCTGTGTTGTGTTGTGTGTTCTCTCTCTCTCTGTGTGTTGTGTTGTGTGTTCTCTCTCTCTCTGTGTGTTGTGTTGTGTGTTCTCTCTCTCTCTGTGTGTTGTGTTGTGTGTTCTCTCTCTCTCTGTGTGTTGTGTTGTGTGTTCTCTCTCTCTGTGTGTGTTGTGTTGTGTGTTCTCTCTCTCTCTGTGTGTTGTGTTGTGTGTTCTCTCTCTCTCTATCTGTGTTGTGTTGTGGGTTCTCTCTCTCTCTGTGTGTTGTGTTGTGTGTTCTCTCTCTCTGTGTGTGTTGTGTTGTGTGTTCTCTCTCTCTCTGTGTGTTGTGTTGTGTGTTCTCTCTCTCTCTATCTGTGTTGTGTTGTGTGTTCTCTCTCTCTCTGTGTGTTGTGTTGTGTGTTCTCTCTCTCTCTGTGTGTTGTGTTGTGTGTTCTCTCTCTCTGTGTGTGTTGTGTTGTGTGTTCTCTCTCTCTCTGTGTGTTGTGTTGTGTGTTCTCTCTCTCTCTGTGTTGTGTTGTGTGTTCTCTCTCTATCTGTGTTGTGTTGTGTGTTCTCTCTCTCTCTCTGTGTGTTGTGTTCTCTCTCTCTCTGTGTTGTGTTGTGTGTTCTCTCTCTCTCTTTCTGTTGTGTGTTCTCTCCCTCTCTTGCACCATCTCCGTCCCCTCATTCCCTCCCTCTCTATCTCTCTGACGTGTTCAGTAACAAGGCTGATGGCCTGTATCACAGTGTAACTGGCTCTCATAACAGACACTCGAATCTCTCTTCTAGTGCTGTTTCTTCTCTCACTCTCCTAACACTCCCTGAGAGCAGCAATTATCTTAATCTTCTGTTGATATCAATCTCCATTCCTTTCATTTTCATTCAAAGAAGTAGTAGTGAGAGTAAGAGAAAGGAGAGGAGAGAGTTAGAATAGTACAATACACAAGGTCCAAATTATTACATTGGTAAGTTAGTCAAGCTAGTTATCTAAACTAATCATGGACCGAATACCTTGCCTAGGGGCCTTGACCACTAGGGCCTTGACCACTAGGGCCCCCATTGATTATGTTAGTCACTCTCACTCAGATATCATTAACATGGCATATGTCATGGCAAAATGTGCAGGAAATTAGCTATAAAACTGCTAAAATGTCTCTGTCTTGTGGCAAAATGAGTCAAATTACATTAAATGAGAGCTGGCCCTAGACGTGGAAGAGAGTATGGATGGAACCTGCAAAATTAAAATGAAATATTTAGGTTAGCATTTTAGTTATCAAATGTACTGTCCTGCTGTTCCATTATTCATAGTAACAACAGTTGCCAGGAAAACTGCTGCCCCACTTCCACTCCTCAGCACTCCACTCTAGTTAGCATGCATGTGTTGAGAGGGAAAGTGAAAGATATCAAGTTTGATCATTGATTCAGTTGAGTCCATTGTGCATTCCTCATTACTTTACTTCTAAGAAATCCTATTCCCCCTGAATGGCTTTAACCAGAATATACCAACTGGCTCCAGTTGGCCCTTAAAATGATCAGTTAGAAAAAGCATGTTATCCATTCACATAAAGAGGCCAGGTAGATATGACACTTCTGTCCCTAAATCCTCAGTGAGAACACAGTGTGTGGGGGGGATAGTTGGTATCTTCCAGAGCGGCTCTCCTCTCCCCCCATCTGCTGCACACAATACCCTGTTAACGGACAGATACCGCACACAACTACATATAACAATACCCTGTTAACAGACAGATACCGCACACAACTACATATAACAATACCCTGTTAACGGACAGATACCGCACACAACTGCATATAACAATACCCTGTTTACGGACAGATACCGCACACAACTACATATAACAATACCCTGTTAACAGACAGATACCGCACACAACTACATATAACAATACCCTGTTAACGGACAGATACTGCACACAACTACATATAACAATACCCTGTTAACGGAATGATACTGCACACAACTGCATATAACAATACCCTGTTAACGGACAGATACTGCACACAACTACATATAACAATACCCTGTTTACGGACAGATACCGCACACAACTACATATAACAATACCCTGTTTACGGACAGATACTGCACACAACTACATATAACAATACCCTGTTAACAGACAGATACCGCACACAACTACATACAACAATACCCTGTTTACGGACAGATACTGCACACAACTGCATATAACAATACCCTGTTTACGGACAGATACTGCACACAACTACATATAACAATACCCTGTTAACGGACAGATACCGCACACAACTACATATAACAATACCCTGTTAACAGACAGATACCGCACACAACTACATATAACAATACCCTGTTAACAGACAGATACCGCACACAACTACATATAACAATACCCTGTTACAGACAGATACTTCATGAGTGCTGCATTGGTTGTGTGTGTGTGTGTGTGTGTGTGTGTGTGTGTGTGTGTGTGTGTGTGTTACCTCGTTCTCCAGGATATACTGATCCCAACCTTACTATTAACTATTAAAAACACCAGCTGCTTGTGAGAATTGCACAAGGTTTTTCCTTGTTGTATCACGTGGTCAGGAAGAAACTCCTGGTCCTACACAGTTTATACATTAGCCGTTGGTCACTGAAGTTCAGGATTATGAGAGAAACCTAATATAACCTAAAATGATTCAGTTAATGTGTTTTTCATTCAGTAATGAAGCACACTGAATGACTAAATGGTCAAAGGTTAATCAATCTAATTCAATGCCAAAAAAGGTCAGACTGAATTAATATGACAACCAGAGAGTTAACTGTAACGTCAAAGTATAATATTAAATGCAACTAAATGAACTCATCCCATGTCTAAATTAAAAAGTGTAGAGAAGGTTAGTTGAAGCTGAACTTTCAGTCAAACTGAACACACATTTGCATCCAGAAAACATCAACAAACCCATGTATAAAAGGAGCATAATATGTAATGTTTCCTAATGACTACACACACAGAAGCCGCGTCATCATAAATCCCTCCCCTTATTGTCTTGTGACTCTGCAGCTTCTGGTCTCTTGGCCGTCCCACCCCTATGGACGGTTAGCTACAGCTCAGCCCAGTTAAAGCTCTTCTCTGTGTACCTGTGTACTTACTACGACTGTGATCTGTGGTTGTCTCACCTACTGTAGATATCTGAAGATGAATGCATTAACTGGAAGTCACTCTGGATAAGAGCGTCCGCTAAATTTCTAAAATGTAAATGTACGTGTGTGTGCATGTGAGTGTGGGCGTGTGTGTGTGTGCATGTGAGTGTGGGCGTTTGTATGTGTATGTGTTCGTGCATGTGAGTGTGGGCGTGTGTATGTGTGCATGTGAGTGTGGGCGTGTGTATGTGTGCATGTGAGTGTGGGCGTGTGTATGTGTGCATGTGAGTGTGGGCGTGTGTATGTGTGTGCGAGAGACTCATTTCTAGGGCATCCTGATTACCATAGTGTCTTTGTGCCTCTCTCCTACCATACAGTAAATGGTTGCTGGTGAATTATTAAGCCCTGAGAGTCTGATTGAGAAGCATGTGAGCAATCTCCCAATGGTCCGTATCCATCCACAACATTAATTTCTCTCTCTCTATGTGTGCACTTTGAGGACTTATTTCTTCTTCTCCTTGCAGCAATGAAAACACTCCTCCCCTTCTTCTGCCCAGACCATAAAAAGTAGCCACATTTGTTGAAAAGCACTCTCTTTGTTTTGGTGAAAGTACACAGCCACATCGTTTATCGTGGTCACAAAGAAAACAGTCAGATGGTTGAGTTAGAAACATTTATTGCATTACCTTGAGATGATGTGTAGGAGTGAGTAGGGAGAGAGGGAGTTGGTGATGAGAAGTTTGATCCGTTGTGTCGTTTTGTTACAAGTGAGTGATTGTAACAAGCTGCACATAAAAGTCATTCACCTTTGGAGAAAATACTGCAGGGATGTAAGGTCCAGCAGAATGTGAGAATTATTTTTCCCCAATAGGGGGAAAAGAATCATGTGACTGTTACGTGACACCATTGTAAATTATCTATTAAACAATAGGATCTGAGGGAAATAACATTGGGCCAGGCCTCTGAGACACTGAAAGACTGACTGGAGCACAGCCATCTGATCTGAACAGTCCATTAGAGTTTACAACAACAAGAGAAGAGTGAGGAGAGGGACTGCTGCTCTGTTTTTACACAGAAAGCTACTTTCTTTTGGGCCACACTCTCACATGGTACTATTTGTAGGCCTGTGTGAGCGTGCGTACACTATATATACAAAAGTATGTGGACACCCCTTCAAATTAGTGGATTTGGCTATTTCAGCCACACCCGTTGCTGACAGGTGTATAATGTCGAGCACACAGCCATACAATCGCCATGGACATGTTCCTCAAGGTTCCGTTTTAGGACCACTATTGTTTTCACTATATATTTTACCTCTTGGTGAAGTCATTAGGAAATACAATGTTAACTTCCATTGCCAAAATGTCCTGCCCTGGAAGCCTGTGTTTCAGACATAAGGAAGTGGATGGTGGCAAATGTTTTACTTTTAAACTCGGACAAAACAGAGATGCTAGTTCTCGGTCCCAAGAAACAAAGAGATCTGCTGTTTGATCTGACTATTAATCTTGATGGTTGTACAGTCGTCTCCAAGAAAACTGGGAAGGACCTCGGTGTTACTCTTTTGATGAACATATCTTACAACCAATATTTAAAGGCCAGCTTTTTTTCCATCTTCGTAACATTGTAAAAATCTGAAGGTTTTTGTCCAGAAATGATGCAGAAAAGCTAATCCATGCCTTTGTCACTTCTAGATTAGATTACTGTAATGCTCTACTCTCCAGCTACCCGGATAAAGCACTAAATACACTTCAGTTAGTGCTAAACACGGCTGCTAGAATCCTGACTAGAACCAAAACATTTGTTCATATTACTTTCCCCCGATGCTAGCCTCTCTACACTGGCTTCCTGTTAAGGCTAGCGCTGATTTAAAGGTTTTACTGCTAACCACAAAGCATCACATGGGCTTGCTCCTACCTATCTCTCCGATTTTGGTCCTGCCGTACATACCTACATGTACGCTCCAGTCACAAGACGCAGGCCTCCTTATTGTCCCTAACATTTCTAAGCAAACAGCTCTATAGGCCTTCTCCTATAGAGCTCAATTTTGATGGAATGGTCTGCCTATCCATGTGAGAGACGCAGACTCCGTCTTGACCTTTAAGTCTTTACTGAAGATCTACAGTAGGTCCTATGATTGAGTGCAGTCTGGCCCAGGGATGCAAAGGCCTTGAGCGACGAACCGCCCTTGCTGTCTCTGCCTGGCCGGTTCCCATCTCTCTCTATTGGGATTCTCTGCGTCTGACCCTAATATTGGGTTTGAGTCATTGGCTTCCTGGTGCTTTCCATGCCGTCGCAAGGAGGGGTGCATCACTTGAGTGGGTTGAGTCACTGACCTGATCTTCCTGTCCGGTTTGTCACCCCATCAGGCTCGTGCAGTGGAGGGGATCTTCGTGGGCTATACTCAGCCTTGTCTCAGGGTAGTAGTTTGGTGGTCTGTTGATATCCCTCTGGTCGTGTTGAAGCTGTGCTTTGGCAAAATGGGTGGGGTTATATCCTGCCTGGTTGGCCCTGTCCGGGGGTATTGTTGGACGGGTCCACAGTGTCTCCCGACCCCCCCTGTCTCAGCCTCCAGTATCTATCCTGCAATAGTCTATGTGCCAGGGGGCTAGGGTCAGTTTGTTATATCTGGTGTTATTCTCCTGTCTTATCTGGTGTCATGTGTGAATTTAAGTATGCTCCCTCTAATTCTCTCTCTCTCCCACTTTCTCTCCCCTCCCGGAGGACCTGAGCTCTAGGACCATGCCTCAGGACTACCTGTCCTGATGACTCCTAGCTGTCCCCAGTCCACCTGGTCGTGCTGCTGCACCAGTTTCAACTCTTCTGCCTGCGGTTATGGAACCCTGACCTGTTCACCAGACGTGCCACCTTGTCCCAGACCTGCTGTTTTCAACTCTCTCTCTACCTCACATGCTATTTCAACAACTAAATGCCCAACTATGAAAAGCCAAGTGATATTTACTCCGGATGTACTTACCTGTTGCAACCTCTACAACCACTGTGATTATTATTTGGCCCTGCTGGTCATCTATGAACCTTTGAACATCTTGGAGAAAGAGCTGGCCTTAACAGCCATTTTATTTATTTTATTTCACCTTTATTTAACCAGGTAGGCCAGTTGAGAACTAGTTCTCATTTACAACTGCGACCTGGCCAAGACAAAGCAAAGCAGTGCGACAAAAAACAACAACACAGAGTTACACATGAGAATAAACAAACGTACGTCAATAACACAATAGAGAATCTATATACAGAGTGCAAATGTAGTGCAAAATGCAGTAAGGTTAGGAAGGTAGGACAATAAATAGGCCATAGTGGCGAAATAAGTTACAGATTAGCATTAACACTGGAGTGATAGAATGTGCAAATGATGATGTGCAAATAGAGATACTGGAGTGCAAATTAGCAGAAATAATAAATATGGGGATGAGGTAGTAGGGTGGGCTATTTACAGAAGGGCTATATACAGGTGCAGTGATCGGTAAGCTGCTCTGACAGCTGATGCTTAAAATTTGTGAGGGAGATGGTAGTCTCCAGCTTCAATGATTTTTGTAATTCGTTCCAATCATTGGCAGCAGAGAACTGGAAGGAATGGCGGCCAAAGGAGATGTTGGCTTTGGGGGTGACCAGTGAGATATACCTGCTGGAGCGCATGCTACGGGTGGGTGTTGCTATGGTGACCAGCGAGCTGAGATAAGGCGGGGATTTACCTAGCAAAGACTTATAGAATGAATTGTTATAATCTCCACCTGGCACAGCCAGAAAGGGACTGATCACCCCTCAGAGCCTGGTTCCTCTCTAGGTTTCTTCCTAGGTTTTGCCTTTCTAGGGCAATCCGTTGTGTCGTTTTGAGCTTCTACATCGGCATTGCTTGCTGTTTGGGCTTTTAGGATGGGTTTCTGTATAGCACTTTGTGACATCGGCTGATGTAAAAAGGGCTTTGTAAATAAATTTGATTGAAACTTGACTAGCCTACACAGAACCCAGACCTCAACCCCATCAAACTCCTTTGGGATGAATTGGAACACCGACTGCGAGCCAGGCCTAATCACCCAACATCAGTGCCCGACCTCACTAATGCTCTTGTGGCTGAATGGAAGTCCCTGCAGCAATGTTCCAACATCTAGTGGAAAGCCTTCCAAGAAGAGTGGCCTTCACTGTAAATAAATTATGTGTTCTTAACTGACTTGCTTAGTTAAATAAAAGGTCAAATAAAAATAACTAAATACGTAGTGTAGTTGTGTTTTCAAATGAATGTAAATGTTTCATGCTTGGACCATGGCCTGGGGATCTGTGTTGTGTGGTGTGAGTATTGTGGGAGGCTAGGATGCGTAGTACGACTATTTCATGCTAATGTGATGGTCTCTGGCCCACCAAGCCACCCATTCTAATGGGCAGAGATGAATGGATTCGGCACTCCTCCTTTCCCTTTATCCCTCATTCCCTCTCTCACTCTAACGGACGTCTGTGAGTTGGTTTTTAGTTCTACCGTGTGTGTCTGTCTAAAACTAGTCTAGTTGCTTGTGTGGGAGCAGATCTGAGCTGAGGCCATATTTATCATAATGGTTTTAGATCGTGACTCAGTAATCACACCGATGATGGTTTTATAATGATATCGCCTGTATATTGCCCTTCTGTAAATAGCCCACACTACTACCTCACCCCCATATTTATTTTTGTTATTTTCACAAATCTTGCACTCCAGTATCTCTATTTGCACATCATAATTTGCACATCCTTCATTCCTGTGTTAATGATGATAATCTGTAATTTATTTCACCATTATGGTCTATTTATTGTCCTACCTCCTAACCTTACTGCATTTTGCACTACATTTTGCACTCTGTATATAGATTTTCTATTGTGTTTTTGACTATGTTTGTTTACTGTGTAACTCTGTGTTGTTTTTGTCGCACTGCTTTGCTTTGTCTTGGCCAGGTCGCAGTTGTAAATGAGAACTTACCTGGTTAAATAAAGGTGAAATAAAAAAAATAAAAATAAAAAATAAAAAAAAATCTCCCAGTATCCACCTTAAACAGCCTGTTAATCACACCGATGATGGTTTTATAATGATATCTCCCAGTATCCACCTTAAACAGCCTGTTAATCACACCGATGATGGTTTTATAATGATATCTCCCAGTATCCACCTTAAACAGCCTGTTAATCACACCGATGATGGTTTTATAATGATATCTCCCAGTATCCACCTTAAACAGCCTGTTAATCACACCGATGATGGTTTTATAATGATATCTCCCAGTATCCACCTTAAACAGCCTGTTAACAAGACAGTATCTGATTGTACTGCTACTTCTAGTCCATTTACAAACAAGCAAAACAATTGTTGAATATTAATTTAATTTACCAAAACTATTAAATAAATTGCACAGAATTTAAAAGTTATGTTAATCCTATGTTGATGAAAATTATTGGAAAATGTAAAACGTTTGTTTTCACGTAGTATAAGCACTCGGACGCCGAGTTAACAGATTGCAAATATCCTAATGTTAATATCCATAAAACATTTCGGCACCGTTTCTGCCTTTTGTCACTGATATTCTGTGTCTAACAACATTCCCATCTAAACTAGCTAACCCGCCATGTTAAGTCTATGAGAATGATAATTATGTTATCTCGACCTGAGTGTTTACACTACATGAAAACAAACTATTTAATAGTTTTTTTCTCAACATAGAATCAACATAACTTTCAAGTTCTTTGCACATTATTTAATAGTTTTGATAAATGTATTAATATTTAATGATGGTTTTGCTTGTTTGTGAATGGGCCAGAAGGAAGAAAACAATCCCATTGGTGGAACTTCATGGGGCTTCATAATCCCATTGTTGGGACTTCATGGGGCTTCATAATCCCATTGGTGGGACTTCATGGGGCTTCATAATCCCATTGGTAGGACTTCATGGGGCTTCATAATCCCATTGGTGGGACTTCATGGGGCTTCATAATCCCATTGGTAGGACTTCATGGGGCTTCATAATCCCATTGGTAGGACTTCATGGGGCTTCATAATCCCATTGGTAGGACTTCATGGGGCTTCATAATC
The DNA here is from genome assembly GCA_023634145.1 of Thymallus thymallus. NCBI lineage: Eukaryota > Metazoa > Chordata > Actinopteri > Salmoniformes > Salmonidae > Thymallus > Thymallus thymallus. Next base: position 1,636,008 of record CM042411.1, on the reverse strand, counting down.
CCATTGGTAGGACTTCATGGGGCTTCATAATCCCATTGGTGGGACTTCATGGGGCTTCATAATCCCATTGGTCGGGCTTCATAAAGTGGATAGTGCAGCAATAACACAGAAGCCCTGTAATGTATGGTGTGATTACCATGGTGATAAATACTGTACTTACTGTACAAGATCACAAAATGATAGAGCTCATTGCAAACTGCGTCCCTCTCTTCCTTGCAGTGATGTAAACCTACTGGAGGCATACAGAGACTCTGGTCCTCCAGGTTCAGACAAGACAACAAATCATTCCTCATTTTCATATTTATACAGACAAATGCAAACCCCAAGACAGCCAGAGGAAAAAGACATATTGAGTGACCTTTCTCTTGCTCTCCCAAGATTACCTGTCAACCATGTCAGGTGTGTGTTTGTGTGTCTAAGTGTGTGTGTGTGTGTACATGCAAGCTTGTGTGTGTGTGTGTGTTCGTACTTGTATGGGTGGGTGTGTGTGCGTATGTGTTCGTACTTGTATGCAAGCGTGTCTCTTTGTCTGTGTGTGTGTGTTTGGACATTCTTAGTCTCAAGCTTTGCATAAGCACCTAGGAGGTTTATTGGTAATAGCGGATGATTATGTTGGGCCTTAGGCTTTAACTGGTCGTTTTGGTAACACTCTGCTTTAGTATGTAGAACCCCTGGGGTTCCTGAATGAATGAACTCCTACGCTGCCTCTGAAAACAGCCTATTCTAAAGCCTCAGGAACACGCAGACTCACTTAAACAGAGAGAGAGCATGAACATACTGCATAAAGATGGAGCACCAGTACCATTTAAATGTCAGTTTCACACTTCTCTTCATAACAGAAGCCGATGCTTATAAGGGAGGAAAACAGAAAACATACCTCTAGTTTTTCAACCATTTTCTTTCTGCCTTCTCTTGCTCTCTCCGTTGGCCAGCTTCCCATTATTCAAAATGAGATGACAGCCACATGAATCATTGGAATTCAGATTCAGAAAGACCTAATGTAAACAGTGATGATGTACAGTGTACACTTAGTAAACTAATGTAAACAGTGATGATATACAGTGTACACTTAGTAAACTAATGTAAACAGTGATGATATACAGTGTACACTTAGTAAACTAATGTAAACAGTGATGATATACAGTGTACACTTAGTAAACTAATGTAAACAGTGATGAAGTACAGTGTGTGTACACATGTAATGGGCTGTCAATGCCTAAACCCTGGCTGGCTAGCCATGTAATGGTCTGTCAATGCCTAAACCCTGGCTGGCTAGCCATGTAATGGTCTGTCAATGCCTAAACCCTGGCTGGCTAGCCATGTAATGGTCTGTCAATGCCTAAACCCTGGCTGGCTAGCCATGTAATGGTCTGTCAATGCCTAAACCCTGGCTGGCTAGCCATGTAATGGTCTGTCAATGCCTAAACCCTGGCTGGCTAGCCATGTAATGGTCTGTCAATGCCTAAACCCTGGCTGGCTAGCCATGTAATGGTCTGTCAATGCCTAAACTCTGGCTGGCTAGCCATGTAATGGTCTGTCAATGCCTAAACCAGGCAGCCAGGTGTGGGACTCTATAATCATAACAATTCTCCATTTTGTCCAAGGCAGAGAAATGTGGAGAACAGAACAAAACCCCTGCATCTCTTTAAAACAGACCAATTACACACATGACAGTTTTAGGTAGTTATACCAACCAATCTGTGCCTCAGAGCTCCAATGGTTTGACTTCATATTTATTCTGCAGGGGGAGTTGGTCCTATCCTCCGCCACCTGCTTCTGAAAGCATGGTCAAGTTGATCACGTGTGTGAGATTGCTGTGCTCTGAAATCACCCTTTTAAACAGGGGTTGGTGATTTTGTGTTAGCCTGCACAGTGCAAACCTCTAGACTCCTCTACCAGCACAGTGATAGGTGCTAGATTGACACACAGCTCTCCAGACTATACAAATCTCTCAAGCCATTACTCTCGATGTACTAAAGCTTAACGTTTTATTGTGGGTCAATAGCGTGCTACATAATGTAGTGCGTCTTATATTTTTTACCCAAAGCAAAGGCAGGATAGAGATAGAAGAGGTTATGCCGATTGCCTAGTGCCCACAACAACTTGCTACTATCAAATCAGGAAAACCAATGTCATCCGTTTAATATGATAATTGACCTTCAAACACAACAAAGGGACAATTATCATAATGCTCTCAAAATGTAATCCCTCCAGAATAACTGTTTCCCTGCACGTCCTGTTCAAAAGGCCACTGCTTTGTCTTCAGCAGAGTGGACGGTCGATAACTGACAAAACCAAATACAAACTCAACTGTTCAAAAAAAAAATCTGTTTAAGCCTCAAATGTCAAAACTTAGAGGCCATCATCATAAAGTGAAATGCTGGCATTACCATACACTTGTAGACGAGATTTTGTCTGTTTACGTCTGGCTTTAGAAAGCATTCACACCCCTTTGACTTTTTCCACATTTTGTAGTGTTACGGCCTAAACTTAATATTGATTCAATTTAGATTGTTTGTCACTGGCTTACAAATAATACCCCATAATATCAAATTGGAAATATGTTTTTAGAAATTTGTACAAAATCATTACAAATGAAAAGCTGAAATGTCTAGAGTCAATAAGTATTCAACCCTTTTGTTATAATAATAAGCCTAAATAGACTGTAGGAGTAAACATGTGCTTAACAAGTCACATAATAAGTTGCATGGACTCACTCTGTGCAATAATAGTGTTTAACATGCAATTATCTGTAAGGTCCCAAAAACAAACATTGGATATCCCTTTGAGAATGTCAAACTGAAATGGTCCACCCACACAGACAGTGTGGTGAAGAAGGTGCAACAACACCTCTTCAACCTCAGGAGGCTAAAGAAATGTGGCTTATCACCTAAAACCCTCACAAACATTTACAGATGCACAACTGAGAGCATCCTGTCGGGCTGCATCACCTCCTGGTACGGCAACTGCACCGCCCACAACCGCAGGGCTCTCTCCAGTGGGTGGTGCGCTCTGTCAAACGCATCACCGGAGGCAAACTTCCCGCCCTCCTGGGCACCTACAGCACCAGATGCCATCAGAAGGCCAAAAAGATCATCAAGGACATCAACCACCCGAGCCACTGGCGCTACCATCCAGAAGGCGAGGTCAGTACAGGTGCATCAAAGCTGGGACTGAAAAACAGCTTCTATCTCAAGGCCATCAGACTGTTAAACAGCCATAAACAGCATATCAGACTGCTGCCTATAGACATAGATTAGAAATCACTGGCCACTTTAAGGAAATGAAACACTAGTCACTTTAATAATGTTTCCATATCTTACATTACTCATCTCATATGTACAAACTGTACTCTACTATTCTATGGTATCTTAATCACTTTAATTATGTTTATACATTACATCACCCATGTCATATGTATATAATGTATTCTATACTATGCCACTGTATCTTAGTCCAATGCAGCTCTGACATCGCTCGTCCAGATATGTATATATTCCTAACTCATTCCTTACTTGATTTATGTGTATTTGGGTATATGTTGTGAAACTGTTAGATATTACCTGTTAGATATTACTGCACTGTTGGAGCTAAAAGCACAAGCATTTCGCTACACCCGCAATAACATCTGCTAAACACGTGTATGTGACCAATAAAATGTGATTTGATTGATTAATTACACTTTGAATGATGTATCAATACACCCAGTCACTACAGAGATACAGGAGTCTTTCTTCCTAACTCAGTTGGCGGAGAGGAAGGAAACCTTTCAGGAATTTCACGAAGAGGCTAATGGTGACTTTAAAACAGTTACAGAGTTTAATGGCTGTGATAGGAGAAAACTGAGGATGGATCAACAACATTGTAGTTACTCCACAAAACGAATTAATTGACAGAGTGAAAAGAATGAAGCCTGTACAGAATACACATATTCCAAAACATGCATCCTGTTTGCAACTGCAAAAGAATGTGGCAAAGCAATTCACTTTTTGTCCGGAATACAAAATGTGATTTTTGGGGCAGATCCAATACATCACATTACTGAGTACCTCTCCTCATATTTTCATGCATAGTGGTGGTTGCATCATGTCATGGGTATGCTTTTAAACGTTAAGGATTGGGGAGTTTTAAAAGATAAACAGAAAAGGAATGAGATAAGCACAGGCAAATTCCTACAGGAAAACCTAGATCAGTCTGCTTTCCACCAGACACTGGGAGACAAATTCCCCTTTCAGCAGGACAATACCCTAAAACACAAGGCCAAATCTACACTGGAGCTGCTTACCAAGAAGACTGTGAATGTTCCTGAGTGATCTAGTTACAGTTTTTACTTAAATCTGCTCGAAAATCTATGTCAAGACCTGAAAATGATTGTCTAGCAATTATTAACAACCAATTTGACAGAGCTTGAAGAATAAAAAAAATAAAGATGGGCAAATGTGGAAAGTTCTTAGAGACTTACCCAGAAAGACACAGCTGTAATCACCGCCAAAGGTGATTCTAACATCAGTATGGACTGAAATCATGAATAAATAATTGGGTTTTATGGTGCTGTGCTGGAGGTTTCCTGAGGAAATTGGATAAACATTAATGTGTTAACAGACACACACACACACACACACACATATACGCACACGAACACACACAGCATGTTATTACCAGTCAAGGGTTAGGGGACATAGGTTAGGGTTAAGGGTTATTGTTAGTGTTGTAACTGTGTTATTACTATGTTAATGATCACTATGTTTTTGGTAGCCCTGGCCTGAACTATAATATTGGCCTTAACCCTTAACCTAGCTTTATGTCCCCTCTCCAGGCTCAACCCTAATCCTAGCCATAACCCTAACCCTGCCAGACACACACACACGGATACACACACAGTTTGTCCTGCTCACAGTGAGAGGCCTAAAGAGGTTATAATTAAAAGGCCTTGTGGCCGAGCAGACGTCACTTTAATCAGCATCTCTCAAATCTTGGAAAATTTGGAAAAATGTCTCCCAGCTGCGTTTTCCGTTTAAGGGCCAACTTAACGAGATTCCCATGGATCGGGTCCACTGTAGGGTCGTTTACCCCTGTTCACCCAGCACCTGGCCAGGGATGGGGTGAAGCAGAGAAACAAAAGCTGGGGTTTTTCCACAAACACATTGAAAGCTTTTCATTGTGACCGCCAGACATTTGGGTGAACGGAATTAAATGAGTGTGTCAGAGTGGGATGTAGTAAGAGTGTGTGTCTCACAGCAGATACTCCTGCTCCAATTGCAGCCAGATAAAGTAAGTTCCTGCCCGTTATTAATCATATGAACGCTCTCACACACCACTCTGATAGGCCTATTCATATTAATCATATGAACGCTCTCACACACCACTCTGATAGGCCTATTCATATTAATCATATGAACGCTCTCACACACCACTCTGATAGGCCTATTCATATTAATCATATGAACGCTCTCACACACCACTCTGATAGGCCTATTCATATTAATCATATGAACGCTCTCACACACCACTCTGATAGGCCTATTCATATTAATCATATGAACGCTCTCACACACCACTCTGATAGGCCTATTCATATTAATCATATGAACGCTCTCACACACCACTCTGATAGGCCTATTCATATTAATCATATTTATTTATATGATGAAAACCGGCCAAGAATATATCTCTTTTTTTTGTACAAAATAATAGCCAGTGCTGAATTACATTTACTGAGGGTAGAAAAGGCTGGATGAAAATCTGAGACGCATTGAATTAAATAAAACATTAAGCATCTGTTTTGGTTGCATTTTTCCCCCCTTCCTCTTGTTTAATTTGATTAGGATCTTGGAACATTGCAGTGTTCCACAGAGGCCGTTGTCAGATTCATGATATCAGAGACTTGAATGACGGCTCAGATCATGGTTCCTTGGAAACAGTGGGAAACAACAGGTTTTTTACAGCTTATGCTGATGAATGCTTTATGCTTTTTAATGTTACACACCTCTTTAGGCTGTTAAACACGTCTTAGCTTACATTGAGATGTTTTCATCGCCAATATTGTGTGAGTGATGAGTGAGTGAGTGAGTGAGTGAGTGAGTGAGTGAGTGAGTGAGTGAGTGAGTGAGTGAGTGAGTGAGTGAGTGAGTGAGTGAGTGAGTGAGTGAGTGAGTGAGTGAGTGAGTGAGTGAGTGAGTGAGTGAGTGAGTGAGTGTTTGTGTGTGTGTATGCATACATGTTTGTGTTTTGCCTGCTCTCGTGTATATAAAGCATATAATATATGAAGTGTCCATGAAATGCTGAATTTGGTTGTGCTTCATTAAGAATGACTAAGAAGTCACTAAAGTGTGTCTGGTACGAAAGTAATAAGAAATGGATGTATTGGAAAGGTCATTTACCTCCAGAGTGCTTATTGAATTTCTCCTGAAACTTGCCCTTTCCTACAACAATAACACAACCTCACCTCACCATCTAGTAACCAGTCTATAAAGTCTAGCCTCCAAGAAGTCTTTACACATAACAAGTCAAATCTCTCACAAAATATATGGGTAGTGAAATGTACGCACGCACACACAAGTAACTCATGGCTAAGTGTCAAGAACGGAAGGAGTGGCAGCCCAACACGCAGCGCTGATTTAGTTCCACATGATTTATTAACACCAAACTTGAAAACAGGCAGAAACCAACAAAGAGAACAGGACCGTGACACAGTGGGTTACAAACCTACTGACAAACACTGATCCACACCAAGACAGACAAACGCATTAATTAAATATGGACCCCTCTAATTGGGGACCAACAAAAAACCAACATAGAACCATATAAACTAGACCTGTCAGGCTCTGACCAAAGAAAATTAGAGGGAGCCAAAGGCTTCCCTATGATCAGAGCCCCCCCCCCCCCAAAGCGAGTACTCCCAATAGCAAGACCCAACAATAAACATAACATGGGGGAAGGGTTAGGGTGCAAAACTGTCGTCGGTGGCGGTTCTGTCCCCGGGGCAGTGGACTGCTCCGACAATGACCCGGGGCTGACAACCGGTAGCAGGCGGCTCCGGCTCCGGAGTGGGGCTGACGACCGGCTGGTCACCGGTGTGGCAGGCGGCTCCGGCTCTGGAGCAAGTGAGGTGGGGGGACGCACCGGAGGTCTGGTGCGTGGGGCCGGCACTGGAGGCACCGGACTGGACACACGCACTGGAGGTCGGGTGCGGGGAGCCGGCACAGGATGCACCGGGCTGGGGAGGCGTACTGGAGGTCTGGTACGTGGAGCCGGCACTGGAGGCACCAGGCTGGTGACACGCACTGGAGGTCGGGTGCGGGGAGCCGGCACAGGTCGTACCGGACTGGAGAGATGCACTGGAGGCTTGGTGCGTGGGACCGGCGCAGGTTGCACCGAACTGGTGACAAGCACTTCAGGGCGAGTGCGGGGAGGCAGCACAGATCGTACCAGACTGGAGAGACGCACTGGAGGCCTGGTGCGTACTCGACCGCAAGACACTACAATAAACATAACATGGGGAAAGGGTTTGGGTCGGAAACTGGCGTCAGTGGTGGTTCTGGACCCGACGCAGTGGACAGCTCCATCAATGGAGCTGGGTTGGCTGGAGAGGCAGAGGCACAGAAACTCACATCAATACCTTTGTCAGATACCACTGTTGAACTAAGAATTTATGTTATAGCTAGCAATCAAGAGGAAACTCTGACTGAACGACTAAAAAAACTCCCCACATTATGCTCTCCAAATGGACGTTAGCTGTGAGGGCCAAGATGACCATGTATTGACTTTTGTTAGCTACATGTCGGGAGATGTTGTTCACGAGGACGTATTGTTCTGTCTCACGATTCCCAAGCATGAAACAGCACAGGGGATGTTCAGTGTCCTTCGTGGCTTCCGGTATATTGACAAAAAAATTATTCCATGGGATCGAATGGTGGGCTTTTGCACAGATGGGGCTATCACAGTTTTTGCACAGATGGGGCTATCACAGTTTTTGCACAGATGGGGCTATCACAGTTTTTGCACAGATGGGGCTATCTATCAAGGGATGGTGGGCAGGCCTCTGCACTCTAGTTATGAATGTTTCTCCCTCTGCCATATGGAAGCAATGTATGATACACCCACTGAGCTATAATGGATACACCGAGGGCAACTGGCGGAAAAAGCAGAGTGCAGAACTCAGATACGGTACAAAAGGTAACTTTTTTATTTTTTGTATTTTTATTTCATTTGACCAATTTCGTGATATTACGATCTTGTCTCATCGCTGCAACTCCCCAACGAGCTCAGGAGAGGCGAAGGTCAAGTCATGCGTCCTCCGAAACATGATACGGAAGCCTGCCGCACCAATGTGTAGGAGGAAACAACGTTCAACTGACGACAGAAGTCAGCCTGCAGGCGCCTGGCCCAACACAAGGAGTCACTAGAGGGTAATGAGCCAAGTAAAGCCCCCCCGGACAAACCCTCCCCTAACGCGGACGACTCCAATTGTGTGCCGCCCTATGGGACTCCCAGTCACGGGATCGAACCTCAGGCTGTAGTGACGCCGCAACACTGTGATGCAGTGCCTTAGACAGCTGTGCCACTCGGGAGGCTAGTAGGTAACTTTGAATGTAAATTAAATTGAGCAAAAATATGGGATCAGAGCATGACAATCCACTATTTCGCACCAAGGCTTGATGGTTATCGAGGGAGGAGTATTGGAAGGATTTTTCAAATTGAGAGAGGGGCTGTTGTCTTTCAAAATAGATGTAAAAACAGACTTTGTTGAATTTCTGTGAAATGAAAATAAAATGTCTAAGCCAGGGAAGGTTGGGGGTTCTACTAAGCTATATGGAATTATTTAAAGAAGGTCATTCCAAGAATCATTATGCAATTTGATTTAGAATTTTAAGCCCCCTCGCAGTATCAAAAAATATATATAAAACAATTATTTGATGGAACATTTTATTTGCCCTTACTGCTATTAGCCCATACAAACACATTGAATAACAGATTCACTACATGGAACAACAGATAGTCCTTACTGCTATTAGTCCATACAAACACATTGAATAACAGATTCACTACATGGAACAACAGATAGTCCTTACTGCTATTAGCCCATACAAACACATTGAATAACAGAATCACTATATAACAACAGATAGTCCTTACTGCTATTAGCCCATACAAACACACTGAATAACAGATTCACTACATGGAACAACAGATAGTCCTTACTTCTATTAGCCCATACAAACACACTGAATAACAGATTCACTACATGGAACAACAGATAGTCCTTACTGCTATTAGACCATACAAACACATTGAATAACAGATTCACTACATGGAACAACAGATAGTCCTTACTGCTATTAGCCCATACAAACACATTGAATAACAGAATCACTATATAACAACAGATAGTCCTTACTGCTATTAGCCCATACAAACACACTGAATAACAGATTCACTACATGGAACAACAGATAGTCCTTACTTCTATTAGCCCATACAAACACACTGAATAACAGATTCACTACATGGAACAACAGATAGTCCTTACTGCTATTAGCCTATACAAACACATTGAATAACAGATTCACTACATGGAACAACAGATAGTCCTTACTGCTATTAACCCATAGAAACACATTGAATAACAGAATCACTATATAACAACAGATAGTCCTTACTGCTATTAGCCCATACAAACACATTGAATAACAGATTCACTACATGGAACAACAGATAGTCCTTACTGCTATTAGCCCATACAAACACATTGAATAACAGATTCATTACATGGAACAACAGATAGTCCTTACTGCTATTAGCCCATACAAACACATTGAATAACAGATTCACTACATGGAACAACAGATAGTCCTTACTGCTATTAGACCATACAAACACATTGAATAACAGATTCACTACATGGAACAACAGATAGTCCTTACTGCTATTAGCCCATACAAACACATTGAATAACAGAATCACTATATAACAACAGATAGTCCTTACTGCTATTAGCCCATACAAACACATTGAATAACAGAATCACTATATAACAACAGATCTAAAGGAAGTATGTGTCTGTCCTATTTCTGAGAGATATAAAAAAGATCAGGATACATTTTTTTTTCTCATGTTTTTAACCCCTTATTTTTGGCACTAAACAGTCTAAGCCACGGGAGGGGGGGTTCTACTACGCTATATGGATTTTTTTATGAAGTGCACCCCAAGGATAATTTTGCTATTTGATTTTGAAATGTAAGACCCATTGAAGTATAAAAAAATGTAAAAAAGGATTATGAAATGTTTTATTTGGCCTCACTGCCTTAAGCACTACATTCACTACATGGAACAACAGATAGTCCCAACACAAAAGGAAGTAGGTTCTGAAGTGTCTGTCTTAGATCTGAGAGAAACATTTCTTATTTTTGTATTTTTTTACATGTATTTAACCCTCTATTTTTGGCACTATACTGTCTCCATATATACAGTACAGTACAGTACAGTACTTCCATTCATTTTTTAAACTGGTACCGGGGGACTTTCAATCGAGTCTTGTGAGGCCTGTGGGAGTCCTAGAACGAAATCGACATGTACGTGTTCATGATAGCTTCACCTTTACACAGAAGGGTCACACTAGTGTGTAACCCAAACTGTTCGGATGCTACAGACAGAAGATGGCAGATCGGCTGTATCAACTTCAGACGAGTCCCAAGATGCTTATGGAAGTCGTATAACAAAACGGAGAACACTATCGTGTTCGTGAGAGTCTCGTCTTTTCATAGAGGGGTAACGGTACGCTACATACGATTTTGTGAGAAGACCGATTTTGGGGATGTCTCATGGTCTGACAAACACAGCTCTAGCTCTGTCACTTTTCACACATTTATAGTTTTAACTAACAGATTTTTATAGGGATTTTTCATTATGCTATTTAGATTTCCTCTGGGGTGTGGGCATCGACCTTAGGGGGTTAAAAGTATATGATTGTGAGTTGAATACAATCAGAAATACTGTTAGAATGTTTCGTACAAACATTGTCTGTTAATTACAATTTTTTTCATATATTTGGGGTCACAAGAATTTTCAGATAACAAAATGAGGTCGCGGGCCCAAAAAGTTTGGAACCTCTGATCTACAGCAAAGCAACTCCATGTATAAAGCAACTATGCATTTCTATTAATAGTGACCCTGTCCACTCTCTCTCTAGCTGGGTTTAAGTTTGGAAAGGAAAGGCTCTGATGCAGTTGTCAGTTTGAACAAGGGAGTAACATGAATATTGAATATTGGAGCCGACAGGAGCTGGGGGGGGGTTTCAGGGAGAATTGAAAACGTAAACTCTGGAAGTGGAAAATATGTTAAGTCTTTCCCACTATGTCGTCCTGCTGCTGGAGAGGATGCTACTCAATGATGAGGTATGCAGATCACTTTTTTAATCAATCTGTTTCTCTTGCTCTCTGTTTTGGTCTGTCTCTCCCATCACTTACTCTGGCTCTGCCCATCTGTCTCTCCATGATTTTCTTTGCTCTCTCTCTCTTCTCTACTCTACTCTACTCTACTCTACTCTACTCTACTCTACTCTACTCTACTCTACTCTACTCTACTCTACTCTACTCTACTCTTTTCTCTCTCTCTCTCTCTCTCTCTCTCTCTCTCTCTCTCTCTCTCTCTCTCTCTCTCTCTCTCTCTCTCTCTCTCTCTCTCTTCTCTATCTCTCTCTCTATCTTCTCTCTCTCTCTGTGTCTTCTCTATCTTCTCTCTCTCTCTCTGTGTCTTCTCTACCTTCTCTCTCTCTCTCTCTCTCTCTCTCTCTCTTCTTTACTTCTCTCTCTCTCTTTCTTCCTCCTTCTTGGTCTCTGTATTTCTCCCTTCTTGTATGTGTCTTTTTGCCCCCCTCCTCTCTATCCCAGTCTACATTCTGCTCGTAGAAACCCCAGTACCATCCGTCCACCCTCCTCTCAGAGCGATCCTCTCTTAATGAACACGGCCACTCGTTAAATATTGACAAATGGACGCTCCAGCCCTTAACAAGGAGAGGGGCTATTACGGTCCGCACATATTCACTGAGCTAACGCTAACATGAAGAAGGCTTTAATGAGGGTTGTCTTGACAACTTAAAGGATGTTATGAAGCGTTCAATTGCCCAACCTGAATTCATAACAAGGCCCATTTTCCACTGACCCTCTGGTGAAGATCATCATAATGCTCTGTTCAAGTTTCTCCTCTGGTAAAGTAATGCTATCTTACAGCACTGTCAGGGGTTGAAGCAAATGGTTCTCACTAATATTGTTTCATAAGATCATATTTTCACTGTGACATGCTCTTATTGTGTGGGTAGAGGACAGCTTTGTCTTGTGTGGAAAAAATGTACTACTTTACCTTGCAAAAAGCACAACCAATGCATGCCATTTTTTTTCATCCATGCCCTAAAGCAGCATTTCATTCAAACCAACCCACTTCACCTTAATGCTTAAAAGTGCAATAAAGCCCACAGTGTCACGCCGCCCTGAACCCAGAACCCCCACACAGAGCCCTGACCCACATAAATATTCAGTGGGGTGAAATTAATTCAAATGGCCCTCTGATGAAACTGGCACAGAGTTTGAGCCAAGATAGTAATCACCGGAATAGAATGAGAAACCCAAGTAGGGCAGCAGCTGGATGGAGGGAGGACCGGAGCGGACCGGAATAAAGAGATCCCGAGAAGGAGAACGGTTCCACCCTCCCGGAACGGAAGGGCTATCAGGAGTGTAGAGAGAGGGGGGAATGGACTGGGACAGGAAGTCAGGGACAGAGACTGGAGAGGGACCTGAGCGCCGACCAAGATGGCTGCTTTGTGACTAGCTCCTAAGAAACTCTGCAGTATTTTGTTAGTTTATGTACTTTTTTCAGAAATAGTTTTGTGCCATTACATACAGCCGGGAAGAACTATTGGTTATTAGACCGGCGGTAACTCACCTGAACCAGCAGCACTACGATCAGGATTACGATCCTTTGTTCGGGCTCCACAGGGCAATTGAACTTATCCCAGATGCCGACCCAAAACAACAACAACGCCGGCGGCGGAGAAGAGGTACTCGGGGAGCCCTCCTGGTCCGACTCAGGAAGCGTGCACACCACCCACCGCTCCCGAGTATTTTACTCGCTATTGTCCAATCTCTGGATAATAAGGTTAATGAGCTCAGGGCGAGACTTGCTTTTCAGCGAGACACTAGGAACTGTAACATACTCTGCTTCACAGAAACATGGCTTTCTGGAAATGTTCTGTCTGACTCTGTAAAGCCAGTTGGGTTTTCAGTACATCGCGCCGACTGGAATAAACATCTCTCCGGGAAGCAGAAGGGTGAAGGTATATGTTTTATGATTAACGATTTATGGTGTAAATGTGATAACATACAGGAACTCAAGTCCTTCTGTTCACCCGACTTAGAATATTTCACAATCAAATACCGACCGTTCTACATCCGGAGGGAATTCTCAGCCAAACAGGAAATACCCGTAATACGGTTCATTCAACGCTGGCCTGACCAATCGGAATCCACGCTCCAGGATTGTTTTGATCACGTGGACTGGGATATGTTCCGGGTAGCTTCCGATAATAATCTAAACTAATTCACAGACACTGTGACCGCATTTATAAGGAAATGTATAGGAGATGTATAGTATCCACTGTGTCTATTAAAACATACCCCACTCAGAAACCTTGGATAGATGGTAGCATTCGCGCGAAACTGAAAGCGTGAACCACCGACTTCAACCACGGCAAAGTGACTGGGAATATGGAAGAATATAAACAGTGTAGTTATTCACTCCGCAAGGCAATCATACAAGATAAACGTCAATATAGAGATAAAGTGGAGTCGCAATTCAACGGCTCAGACACGAGACGTATGTGGCAGGGATTACAGACAATCACGGATTATAAAAGGAAAAACAACCACGTTGCAGAGACCGATGCTTCTCGTCCAGACAAGCTAAACACATTCTTTGCCACCGACGCGGCCCGCTACGAAAGGACTGTGGCCTCTCCTTCTCCGTGGCCGACGTGAGGAAAACATGTAAATGTGTTAATCCTCGCAAGGCTGCCGACCCAGACGGCATCCCTGGCCGAGTCCTCAGAGCATGCGCAGACCAGCTGGATGGTGTGTTTACGGACATATTCAATCAATCCCTATCCCTGTCTGCTGTCACCACATGCATCAAGATGGCCACCATTGTTCCTGTAACCAAGAAGGCAAAGGTAACTGAACTTAATAACTATCACCCTGTAGCACTCACCTCTGTCATCATGAAGTGATCATATCAGCTCTACCTTACCTGATAATGCAATCACCATCACCCTGCCCTTTCTCATCTGGACAAGAGGAATACCTATGTAAGAATGCTTTTTATTGACTACAACATCATAGTACCCTCCAAGCTCATCATTGAGCTTGAGGCCCAGGGTCTGAACCCCGCCCTGTGCAACTGGGTCCTGGACTTCCTGACGGGCTGCCCCCAGGTGGTGAAGGTAGGAAACATCACCTCCACTTCGATGGTCCTCAACACTGGGGCCCAACAAGGATGCGTACTCAGCCCACTCCTGTACTCCCTGTTCACCCATGACTGCGTGGCCAAGCACACCTCCAACTCAATCATCAAGTTTGCAGACGACACAACAGTAGTAGGCTTGATTACCAACAATGACGAGACAGCCTACAGGGACGAGGTGAGGGCTCTGGGAGTGTGGTGCCACAAACAACTTCTCACTCAACGTCAAAAAAACAATTGAGATGATCGTGGACTTCAGGAAACAGCAGAAGGTGCACCCCCCCTATCCACATCGACGGGACTGCAGTGGAGAAGGTGGAAAACTTCAAGTTCCTTGGCGTACACATCACTGATAAACTGAAATGGTCCACCCACACAGACAGTGTGGTGAAGAAGGCGCAACAGAGCCTCTTTAACCTCAGGAGGTTAAAGAAATTTGGCTTAACACCTAAAACCCTCACAAACTTTTACAGATGCAAAATTGAAAGCATCCTGTATCACCACCTGGTACGGCAACTGCACTGCCCAAAACCGCAAGGCTCTCCAGAGGGTGGTGTGATCTGACACCTACAGCACCCGATGTCACAGGAAGGCCAAAAAGATCATCAAGGACACCTGAACCACTGCCTGTTCACCCCGCTGTCATCCAGAAGGTGAGGTCAGACAGGTGCATCAAAGCTGGGACCGAGAGACTGAAAAACAGCTTCTATCTCAAGGCCATCAGACAGCTAAACAGCCATCACTAGCACGCTAGAGGCTGCTGCCTATAGACACTGATTAGAAATCACTGGTCACTTTAAGGTATGGAACACTAGTCACTTTAATAACGTTTATAATGTTTACATATCTGGCATCACTCATCCCATATGTATATACTGTATTCTATACTATCCTTCGGTATCACAGTAATTTAATAATGTTTACATATATTGCGTTCCCGATCTCATTTGTATATACTGTATTCAATACTCTTCTACTGTATCTTAGTCCATGCCGCTAGTCCTTATGTATAAAGGCCTAATTCATTCCTACTGTTAGATATACTGCACTGTCGGAACTAGAAGCACAAGCATTTCGCAACACCCGCATTAACATCTGCTAACCATGTGTATGTGACCAATACAATTTGATTTGATTCGATTTCTATGGGGGCCATTACACAAACTTCACCCTAACCTTACAACCTTCTGACTGCCATCTCCATTATGATACATTCACAGTTCCCATTTATTTACTAGTTCCTTCTGTTCTTACTTACATCCCACACGACTGTTATTGTAATTCATAATGAACAGAGAGAACCCCTTTAGTCTCTCTAGTCTACTGTAAGCAGTAGTCCAACCACTCGTACTGAACATTAGTGACTCATACTGATCGGTCATATTCGTTCTGCCACAGTCTAAAAGTAAGCTTTAGTAACTTAAGTCCCTTAATTAAAAATAAGTCATGGGTTTTTTAACGAGTGACTATAATTACAGGACTGTCATCCAGTAATAACTAAAGTGCTAGCTGCTTTTAGGAATGCTGCAGCCAGGCAACAAGGACTAAATTAGTCTTTGAACGTATTGTAATATATTCATATACCTGCCTTGATTAAATGAGCACGGATAGCCTTAGGCCCCCATACCTCTGTGAAGCACTCTACCCAGATAGCCTGGCCTGCCGGTGACATCACAATGAACCTAGCATGACAGGGACTGTAGCCAATTAGAAAACAATATTTCACATTTCCAAGGCCTTTTGAACTCAGGCAGAGGGTCGGGCGGAGAAAGAGTAAAGAGAGGGAGATAAGAGAGAGATATACAGTGCCTACAGAAAGTATTCAGACCCCTTGACTTACAGCATTGTTATAAAATTGATTAAACTGGGGAGTTTTCTCATCAATCTACACAAAATACCCCATAATGACAAAGCAAAAACAGATTTATAGAAATGTTTGAAAATGTATTGTATAACTGAGATATCACATTTACATAAGTATTTAGACCCTTTACTCAGTACTTTGTTGAAGCACCTTTGCGATCACAGCCTCTAGTCTTCTTGGGTATGATACTAAAATCTTGGTACACCTGTATTTAGGGAGTTTCTCCCATTCTTCTCTGCAGATCCTCTCAAGCTCTGTCAGGTTGGATGGGGAGCATTGCTGCACAGCTATTTTCAGGTCTCTCCAGAGATGTTTGACCGGCTTCAATTCCGGGCTCTGGCTGGGCTACTCAAGGACATTCAGAGACTCCTGATCATCCTGCGTTGTCTTGGCTGTGTGCTTAGGGTCATTGTCCTGTTGGAAGGTGAACGCTCTGAAGCAGTTTTTCATCAAGGATATCTCTGTACTTTGCGCCATTCATCTTTCCCTCGATCCTGACTAGTCTCCCAGTCCCTGACGCTGAAAAACATACCCACTGCATGATGCTGCCACCACCTTGCTTCACCGTAGGGATGGTGACAGGTTTCCTCCAGTCGTGACACTTGGCATTCAGCCCAAAGAGTTCAATCTTGGTTTCATCAGACCAGAGAATCATGGTTTGAGAGTATTTAATTGCCTTTTGGCAAACTCCAAGCGGGCTGTCATGTGCCTTTTACTGAGGAGTGGCTTCAGTCTGGCCACTCTACCATAAAGGCCTAATTGGTGGAGTGCTGCAGAGATGGTTGTCCTTCTGGAAGATTCTCGCATCTCCACAGAGGAACTCTAGATTTCTGTCAGAGTGACCATCGTGTTCTTGATTAAATCCTTGACCAAGGCACTTTGCCGTCAATTGCTCAGTTTGGCCGGGCTGCCAGCTCTAGGAAGTCTTTGTGGTTCCAAACTTCTTTCATTTAAGAATAATTGAGGCCACTGTGTTCTTGGGGACCTTCAATGCTGCAAAAATGTTTTGGTACCCTTCCCCAGATCTGTGCCTCGACACAATCCTGTCTCGGAGCTCTACGGACAATTCCTTCAACATCATGGCTTGGTTTTTGCTCTGACATGCACAGTCAACTGTGGGACCTTATATAGACAGGTGCGTGCCTTTCCAAATCATGTCCAATCAAAGTTGTAGAAACATCTCAAGGATGATCAATGGAAACAGAATGCATCTGAGCTCAATTTTGAGTCTCATAGCAAAGTATGTAATATTTTTGTTTTTAATACATTTCGCTTTGTCATTATGGGTGATTTTCTGTAGATTGCTGAGGAAATGTATTTTTAAAATCCATTTTAGAATAAGGCTGTAACATAATAAAATGTGAAAAAAAGTAAGGTTAAGGGGTCTGAATACTTTCCGAAAGGTACTGTATAAGTGGTACACTTGTGTTGTTCCTTCTCACTGTTGTAATTACTAATTTAGGTGAAAGTGCTCTGACGCTCTTGTATTCTGAGACCACTTAATGCTGAAGGAGAGAGTTACTGTGTAATGGCAGCACTTTATAATGTAAGAACAACGTAGGGTATGTCTCTAAGGTAGATAACACAGTAGAAGACTACATTCTTTGTCCACACTACAAAATGGCTCTTTCAGCAGTGAAGCAGTGTAGCAGAACTTGTAGAATGATTTGATATTCTAGTCATTAGAGAAATAGCAGGTGTGACTTTATAAATAACCTGGCTAGTCCTTTACAGTAAGGCTTATTCAGATTATTTTTTTTTTACATTTTTATTTGTATTTTTTATTTAACCTTTTTTTAACTAGGCAAGTTAAGTTAAGAACAAATTCTTATTTACAATGACGGCCAAACTCGGACGACGCTGGGCCAATTGTGCACCACCGTATGGGACTCCAAATCACGGACCAGGGTGTCTATAGTGTCTGTAGGGAGATGCAGTTAGATGCTGCGCCTTAGACTGCTGTGCTACTTGGGAGCCTCAAGATTGAAGAGAGTTCTAGCAGAGGCACCATGAAGAGATTGCAATTTGCAATTCATACATTTTACAGTTTACATTAGCAAAAGACTGAGAGAGAGTGGAAACGGGCATTCTATCACTACAGCTTAAAATGTACCCTTATATCCCAGTAACTTTGGCCTGTAGCCACTAACTAAGCAGGCTTGCAACAAACTATTTAACTATGCAAGCAACTTTTCATCTTAACCATATTACAATCGTGAATAATGCAACCAAATCACATTACACTTGTGAATAATGCAGAATTCACAAGCATGTGCCGACAATTAATGGGCTATTTGTCATCCGTACACATTGCTTTTTAACTTCAGCTAACAACATGTCTTCATCAAGTAAGATTCGCCTATCAAAAATGAATGATTAGCTAGTAGCTACCCCTCTCATATGAATATAATAGTACAGTAGGCCTAACTTACAACATTAGAACAAATTAGCCTTAATATTTATGAATATCGTGCAAATCATTACATGTGGTAAAAGCAAATTGATATTGAAAAGTAGGGTAATTCACTGTTTTATGTACATAGCTCAGTGCTGCCATTTAAAGCACCTTTTACGTTTTTCTTAAAGCTACAACGAAAATGTCTAAATGTAACATGCTGTTACTGCAATTTCAGTTAAAGCAAGTCTCAAATATAAGGAAAATGTCAATATATTTCAGCTGTTTCAAAAACATTGCTCTGCTATTACCATTTTTACTGTAGGAGTGTTGGGCTCAACGAGACAATTCTGTTTACACTGCCATCCAAGAAATGTACATTACACTAATGTCAATAGAAAATCGATAACTCTCAATAATCTCTAGAGACTCTCCTTCAGGGATGCAAACTGGTGAGGGCCCAAAAAGGTGAAACTTTTTTTTTGCACCGAAACATGAAAAACAAATCCCTGCTGGGGGGAAATGCAGGTTAACTAATTAAATTCTCTACTATATATTATACGGGTCTCTATTATACGGGTCTCTATTATACAGGTCTATATTATATGGGTATCTATTATATATTATACGGGTCTCTATTATAAGGGTCTCTATTATATATTATACGGGTCTCCTAAGTGGTGCAGTGGTCTAAGGCATTGCATCTCAGTGCTAGAGGTGTCACTACAGACAACCTGGTTCGAATCCAGATTGTATCACAACCGGCCGTGATTGGGAGTCCGATAGGGCGGGGCACAGTTGGCCCAGCGTCGTCCGAGTTTGGCCCGTGTAGGCTGTCATTGTAAATAAGAATTTGTTCTTAACTGCCTTGCCCAGTTAAATTTAAAAAATAAAAATCGATCAAGTGCACAAGGCTACGTGTGTAAAAATAATGCTGACTGAGTAAAACATGTCATAATCCCTCCTCACTCACACACAAGTGTTACTGTCAAGTTCAACACAACAAAAGCAATATCTCTGGGCTACACTGCACATTATTACATTGTACATTTTCTGCCGGTAGACATCTGTTCTACAATGTGCCAGCAGAGCATGATACCCTTTGTTGGCATAATTGATCTCTTTCAGGCAGAGAGTAGACCTGGCATAACCAATTTTATCCACTGTATTGAAAAAGTGAGAAACAGGGAAAGTGTGGGACTGTGTTCCTTTCACCATATAGTGGCATCCAATTTAAGCCAGACCCAGCTCCAGCTACACTTGATCCCTGAATACAAGCGCCTCATTTTCACCAAATTATCTAATTCTAATTCTAGAAATTAACCACATACTGTAGAGGGAAAACAATAGTCCACAGATAGAAGTTAGTTCGTTAGCTAGTTAACTAGTTAACATTTCACACAGATTGCCAGGGTCCAGTAAGCAACTAAGGCGTTATAACTTGAGGAACGGCAAGGAGTCGTAACATTACCAGTTAATACTATAGTGAATTGGTGAGGTTACTAACGTTAGCTCATCTGATGTTGAGCTGTCTGACTATTAGCCAGCGAATTTTCACACCATAAACTCAATTATTTGATCTGTTAAGTTGGCTAATGTTGCTTCTCTGGCTAGCTAACGGAGAAGTCGATCCAGCTAGCAAGATACTTAACAATGCTAATAATACTTGTCCACCACACTTTCTCCCTCACCTCAAACTTTCCAAATACCAGTTGTTTTTCGGTTACAGCTCGTTAAGTAGCTTCATCACCTTCTCACCCCCGTCTCCGTGGTCAGGCTTCTCACCTACCTCTTCGTTATCATTCAGGGGACGTGGTGCTGTAACTGACAAACTGCATTTCCACTCTCTGCTGTCCAGAGCACACGCTCTTTCCAGAGAGAAAGCTGTATGCTGTAACTAGCAAATTGGTTGTAACTTCTCTCTTCAGTCGTGTGCTGCATTCTGTTGTTATGTGAACGATTGGCTGAGCCTTGGATAGGTCACCTATTTTGGATTCAAAGTGGCAAATTTTGCCGAAAGGTGACTAGTTTGCATCCCTGCTCCTTAACTCTTGTCAATGTGAAAAGAGTGTAATTCACATTGTGATGGCAGTACAGTAAACTCTGCTCTGCTCTGCAAATTGCACATCATAATTTGCACATCCTTCATTCCTGTGTTAATTATGATAATTCTGTAATTTATTTCACCACTATAGTCTATTTATTGTCCTACCTCCTAACCTTACTGCATTTTTGCACTACATTTTGCACTCTGTATATAGATTTTGTCATGTCCTGATTTGTTTCACCTGTCTGTGTTTGTCCCCTCCCCACACCAGGTGCACCCTATCTCCTTCATCAATTAGTTTGGGTATTTAGTCCCTTGGGTTCTGTTGGGGTTTTGCCAGATCGTCTTGCTTAGTCAGTCGTTTCCAGCACTCTCTAGTATTAGTAACTCTGCCAGTCTGTTTCCCGGTATTTGGACCTCTACCTGCCTGTTGGATTACGTTCCTGTCTAGCCCCCTCATGTGCCTTCGACCATCTGATCTGCTGCCAAATGAACTCTGCCTGCATTACGGATTACGAGCCTGTCTACTCCTCTGCACTGCCAGTCTTCTGATTCCCGGTACCGAACGCTGCCTGAACTACGACTACGAGCCTGACTCCCCTTATTGGACGACTGCCATTCAGACTCCCTGTTACGAACATTGCCTGTCCTTGACTACGAACCTGTCTTGCCCTATATTTCCTATTAAACAGTCAATCATATCTCTGCCTCCGTGTCCGCTTTTGGGTCCCTTATATCTGTCGTTGTGTCAGAACGATCTGGCCATAACGGACCCAGCGGAGTTGACCCATCTACAGAACGCAATAGCCCACCAAGAGGTTGTTGTGGGTCGACACGAGGAGGTGCTACGTTCAATAGCAGAGGAAATCCGTGAGCAGAGAGATAACCAGCAGCGGGTCACCGAATGCCTGCTCCAACACTTGGAGAGATTAACACTGGCACTACCGGCACAGAGCGCTTCCCCCCCGTCTCCTGTCCCACCTATACCCAGCAACCCAACACCTTCCCCGGTATCGCTTAGAGAGCCGCACTTACCTGCCCCCGAACGGTTCTCTGGTGATTCAAGTTATTGTCGTCCTTTCTTGTCCCAGTGTTCGCGTATCTTCGAACTGCAGCCATCCTTTTTTCCCACAGAGAAGTCACGGGTCGCATATATGATAACCATGATGACGGGGCGAGCCCTGGCCTGGGCTACGCCGATATGGGACCAGCAACTTCCAGTCTGTTACAGCCTGGCAGCGTTTACTGCGGAGGTAAAAAAAGTTTTCGATGCTCCAGTATCCGGCAGAGAAGCGGCACGTCAGCTGTTAAATCTAAAACAGGGGACTAACAGCGTGTCGGATTACTCCATTAAATTCCGGACCCTGGCAGCGGAGTGCTCATGGAATTCCGAGGC
The DNA here is from genome assembly GCA_023634145.1 of Thymallus thymallus. Lineage (NCBI taxonomy): Eukaryota > Metazoa > Chordata > Actinopteri > Salmoniformes > Salmonidae > Thymallus > Thymallus thymallus. The sequence continues at coordinate 1,613,798 of CM042411.1, read as the reverse complement.
TCTGCTCGATGCATTTTACGATGGATTATGTGATTCCATTAAAGATGAGCTCGCCGCCCGAGAGGTGCCTCCCAGTTTAGATAGTCTCATCTCCATTGCCATGCGTATAGGCAGTAGGCTTCAGGAACGTAACCGGGAGAGAGAGAATCGTCGTCCTGCCCAGGCACTTCCGCATTTCGGCGGATTGGGTAGCAGAGCGTCACCGGGAGTAACGGCATCACCCGAATACTTCCGAGAACCATCGAGTGATTCCGAAGTCCTGACATCTGAACCCATGCAGATAGGAAGGACACAACTGACGGCTGAGGAACGTCGACGCAGGATAGACAGTCACAGCTGCCTCTACTGTGGAAAGAAAGGACATTATGCAGCCGGTTGTCCATTAAAAAGGGCGGGCTCATCAGTAACTGCAGGAATACGGGTGAGTCAAACTAAAACCCCGTGGGTACCCCAGGTTCGTTTTCCTTTTCCTGCCACTATTATTTGGGATTCCCAAACCCTGAAAGTAAATGTCCTTATGGATTCAGGAGCTGACGACTGTTTTATTGATAACTCCCTTATGGTCAAATTAGGCATTCCTTCACACCCTCTAAGCACACCCATCGAGGCCACAGCCCTGGACGGTCGTTCTATTGGGCAGGTGTCTCAGATATCGATGCCCGTTACCCTGATTCTGTCTGGCAACCACAGGGAGGAGATCCAGTTCCTGCCCCTACATTCCCCTAATGCTCCAATTGTGTTAGGCCATTCTTGGCTTGTTAAGCACAACCCTCACATCGATTGGATTACCGGTTCTGTTACTAACTGGAGCCCTTTTTGCCTTGCTCATTGTCTGAAGGCTGCACCTCATGTTATAACCAGACAGGTTTCACAGGCCACGGAGGACATCGATTTGTCATCTGTTCCCCCTGAATACTGGGATCTAAGGGAGGTTTTCAATAAGTCTCGGGCTACCTCGCTACCACCCCATCGGCCATACGACTGTGCCATAGACCTCCATCCAGGCACATCACCCCCCCGTGGACGTCTGTATTCCTTGTCCGGTCCGGAGACTAAGGCCATGGCAGATTATGTGGAGACCTCCCTCAGGGCTGGGATCATTCGGCCATCTTCCTCTTCTGCTGGCGCAGGGTTTTTCTTCGTAGCCAAAAAGGATAAGACTCTTCGCCCATGCATTGATTACCGGGGACTTAATGACATCACGGTGAAGAACCGATATCCACTCCCTCTGCTGGCCTCCGCTTTTGAATTGCTCCAGGGAGCCACGATCTTCTCAAAACTGGACCTCCGAAACGCGTACCACTTGGTACGGATAAGAGAAGGTGATGAATGGAAGACTGCGTTTAACACTGCTAGTGGACACTATGAATACCTGGTGATGCCATTTGGGTTGACTAACGCTCCCGCTGTCTTCCAGGCTCTGGTAAACGATGTGCTCCGGGACATGATTAATCGTTTTGTTTTTGTGTATCTGGATGACATTTTGATTTTCTCCCACTCGGCCCAGGAACACACAGCACACGTACGTCAGGTCCTCCAGCGATTATTAGAGAACCAACTGTTTGTAAAAGCAGAAAAGTGTGAGTTCCATCGCTCTGTCATTCCTTTCCTGGGTTACATAGTGGCTGCGGGTAGCATCCGAATGGATCCAGGCAAGGTCCAAGCCGTCACTGATTGGCCACAGCCCTCTTCACGCTTGGATCTGCAACGCTTCCTGGGGTTTGCCAATTTTTATCGGCGATTCATTCGAAATTACAGTATTTTGGCAGCCCCACTCACTGCACTAACCTCGACTAAAGTGAGCTTTGTATGGTCTTCCCAAGCAGCCCAGGCCTTTGCTGCTCTCAAACAGCGCTTCACTTCAGCCCCCATTCTGATTCACCCAGATCCGGCCCGGCAGTTTGTGGTGGAGGTGGACGCCTCCAATGTCGGCGTGGGGGCCGTGTTGTCACAAAGGTCGGACAGTGACCAGAAGCTGCACCCCTGTGCATTCCTCTCCCGTCGTCTGACACCTGCTGAAGTTAACTATGACGTCGGCAACAGGGAGTTGCTGGCGATCAAGACGGCACTGGAGGAGTGGAGACATTGGCTGGAGGGAGCGGAACAACCATTTCTTGTGTGGACAGACCACAAGAATCTAGAGTATCTACGCTCAGCCAGGAGGCTCAATGCCCGACAAGCCAGGTGGGCTCTGTTTTTTACTCGCTTTAATTTCACCCTGTCTTATCGACCCGGTTCTAAGAACACTAAACCGGATGCCCTCTCCCGTGTGTTCAGTCCTGCTGCTGTCCAAGGTAATGAGCACATTCTCCCTGTCTCTTGTTTGGCTACATCCTTGGCCTGGGGTATTGAAGAGGATGTGCGTAACGCACAACAGTTGAGCCCTGACCCCGGAGGGGGTCCGCCAGGCTGCCTGTTCGTGCCAGACCCTGTCCGATCCCGAGTCCTGGAATGGGGCCATTCATCAAGACTGACCTGCCACCCCGGTTCTCGCCGGACACTGGCATTTATACGTCGAAGGTTTTGGTGGCCCACCATGGGAGTGGATGTCCCCTCTTTTGTCTCTGCCTGCACGGTGTGCAACCAAAACAAGACGCCCCGCCAGGCCCCGGCTGGTCTCCTACAGCCTCTTCCGGTCCCTCATCGTCCATGGTCGCACATCTCCCTGGATTTTGTCACAGGCCTGCCGCAATCCGACGGCAATACCGCGATCCTCACCATAGTGGACCGGTTCTCGAAGGCAGCACACTTCATCGCCCTGCCTAAGCTGCCATCAGCCAAGGAGACGGCCCAACTGATGGTGCCGCACGTCTTTAGGATCCACGGACTACCCATGGACATTGTCTCTGATCGGGGTCCTCAATTCACCTCCCAGTTTTGGAGGGCTTTCTGCACCCTTATTGGATCATCTATCAGTCTGTCTTCAGGATTTCATCCAGAGTCAAACGGTCAATCGGAGCGGGCCAATCAGGACCTAGAGACTGTGCTACGGTGCTTGGTCTCTGACAATCCCACCACCTGGAGCCGGCAACTTGTTTGGGTGGAATATGCCCGCAACACCCTGCCCTCCTCCGCTACGGGGCTTTCCCCCTTCGAGTGCTCCTTGGGCTACCAGCCTCCGCTGTTTCCGGAGCAAGAAGAGGAGGTTGGCGTCCCGTCGGCCCAGTTGTTCGTAAGCCGCTGTCGTCGGACATGGAGAAAAGCCCGGGCTGTGTTGATACGCACCAATGCCAGGTATCGGCGGCAGGCCGACCGTCGCAGAACCCCGGCTCCCCATTACCGTGTTGGCCAGAGGGTGTGGCTGTCCACCCGAGATCTGCCCCTTCGGGTGGAGAGTCGCAAGCTTTCATCCCGTTACATCGGCCCTTATCAGATCTCCCGGGTTATCAACCGTTCAGCTATACGCCTCATGTTGCCCCGGTCCCTCCGCATTAATCCTACCTTTCATGTGTCCCGTGTAAAACCTGTCTCTCATTGTCCTTTGTCTCCTGTTCCTAGGCCTGCTCCTCCTCCTCGGGTTATTGACAACCAACCTGCCTGGACGGTGCGTCGCCTCCTGAAAGTCCGTCCCCGGGGCCGGGGTTTCCAGTACCTGGTTGACTGGGAGGGCTACGGGCCAGAGGAGCGGTCTTGGGTCTCTACCAGGGACATCCTCGACCCGGAGCTCATCGCCGACTTTCATCGACGGCATCCCGGTCAGCCAGGTATGCACCCGGGTCGGTCGCCAGGTGGCGCCCGTAGGGGGAGGGGTACTGTCCTGATTTGTTTCACCTGTCTGTGTTTGTCCCCTCCCCACACCAGGTGCACCCTATCTCCTTCATCAATTAGTTTGGGTATTTAGTCCCTTGGGTTCTGTTGGGGTTTTGCCAGATCGTCTTGCTTAGTCAGTCGTTTCCAGCACTCTCTAGTATTAGTAACTCTGCCAGTCTGTTTCCCGGTATTTGGACCTCTACCTGCCTGTTGGATTACGTTCCTGTCTAGCCCCCTCATGTGCCTTCGACCATCTGATCTGCTGCCAAACGAACTCTGCCTGCATTACGGATTACGAGCCTGTCTACTCCTCTGCACTGCCAGTCTTCTGATTCCCGGTACCGAACGCTGCCTGAACTACGACTACGAGCCTGACTCCCCTTATTGGACGACTGCCATTCAGACTCCCTGTTACGAACATTGCCTGTCCTTGACTACGAACCTGTCTTGCCCTATATTTCCTATTAAACAGTCAATCATATCTCTGCCTCCGTGTCCGCTTTTGGGTCCCTTATATCTGTCGTTGTGTCAGATTTTCTATTGTGTTTTTGACTGTTTGTTTAATGTGTAACTCTGTGTTTTTTGTCGCACTGCTTTTGCTTTGTCTTGGCCAAGTTGCAGTTGCAAATGAGAACTTGTTCTCAACTGACCTACCTGGTTAAATAAAGGTGAAATAAAATAAAAAAAGTAACAGTGGGGGATGCTAGATGCCAGCAGAAAAACATACATCTCTGAAATGATAAACATTGGATCAGCTCAGTGATGTCCCCTCATAAATAACTCAGGAGGTGGCGTAACGATGATAGTCCATTACTCTGCACAACACAAAAGGCTGATCGATGTCTTTTGCCTGGCACGGAATGCGTGATATCATAATTGGTGCCTAGCAACCGGGTGCGAACTCGGCGCATTGTTATTAGGATAGAATGCCTGGTAGGGGCCCCAATACCATTATAAAACACAATTGTCCTAAATTAAAATTGGAGATCCAGAGCTGCTGTAGCCAAATAGGCCCATCTAGCAGTCAACAACTTCCCTTGTCTGCACGGTTGGAGAACATAATAAGAATCTGAATTGGATGCCTCCCCGAAGACAAGCCATAAAATATGATTTCCACATATCTCTTTTTTGCAGAACACGATGAAGTCTTTATGGGTGTGAGGATAAATAATAGGCTTTAAATAGCCAGAGGAAGCACATTCAAGTCTCGGGAAAACATCAGGAAGATGGAAAGTGCTGCAAAGCCCACAGAGGGCAGAGGGATGGGCCTTACATGGGGCTCTGCGAGTGAACAAGTGAACATGAATATTAGCTTGTGTCCCAAACCAAACAAAGTTGATCTCCCACTGGGCACAAACAAAGAGTAGGTTTAACAGAGCAAATTAAATATAACCATACTTTTTCCATTCGTATCATCAATTATGGTCTTTATAACTTAGATGTTTGGTTGAGGTGGAGATGTGAATCCAACATATCAATTATTGATTTGTAGTCAAATTAATGACTGTAATTAAAGCCAGACTAAGTCAGTGGCACAGATGGAACTATCCAAGCTGAAGATACATCTCCTTCAAATGTTGATATTTGGTTGCGTTGACAACCAAACAATTCAATCACTTTTGAAATACAATAAATAGCCTATTAACTTGTCGACACTCTAGAGGAGGCGGCGGAGAGAAGGATCCAAACTGCTGGCCATCATGGACAACGTCACCCACCCGCTGCATGCCATGGTTATGATGCAGAGGAGCAAGTAAGTAATTCTTGGACTGAACTTACGTAGTCATTCACTCTGGACTGCATATTAGTATCCTGTCAGTAGTGTCTTTTTTTCATTGCATTTAGTTTATTGAATGTGCAATGCCTGCATTTATCTGTAATTAAACCCTGCACTAAAGACTGTATTTTATTTTAAGGGAATTATTATTATTACCCTAAATTATATCATACGCACATTTAGCTATTTAAGTATCTCTTCCTGTCATTTATCTGTACAGTTAATTTAACCTTGCAAATATGTTTTATTTATTTATATCAACTTGCAATATTTGTATACTTTTTTCACCTAACATTCTGTAACAATGTATAGTGTACATATTCAGCCAACCACTCATACTATGCAATGTCTTTTTATAGCCTTTTTTGCACTCCAGATATCTTGTATTTCTATACTTTTTCATACTGCCGCTCTATGTATCATGTACCGTGTATCTGTCTTTTGTGTATTTCGTGGCATTTTGCACCTGCCCTATGTTTTGTTGTTGTAGCTGCTTGACAAAGACATTTGCCCTCAGGGATCAATAAAGTACCTACCTATCTATCTATCTATCTATCTATCTATCTATCTATCTATCTATCTATCTATCTATCTATCTATCTATCTATCTATCTATCTATCTATCTATCTATCTATCTATCTATCTATCTATCTATCTATCTATCTATCTATCTATCTAAGCCAAAATATTACATGTTGGAATCAAGTCTCTAACTGAACCAAAAATTAAAGTTAAATAATGTTGATATTTGGTTGCTATGTCAACCAAACACAATCCACTATAACCTTTGTAATACAGTAGGCATAAATAGCCTAATGTTAAGGATATCTTACAAAACGTATGTAGTAACACATCCATGGCCACCAAAATGTTACCCAATTATCCACGTTGAAATGACATGTTCTGCCCAGTGGGTTTATTGTCATTGTGTACAATGTACTATTCTTGTTTCCCCCATCATTGGAGTTATCACGTAAGTCCCTGTAATGGGACTTACGTAATTCTGGCACTGAGACCAAGCGCTGTGCTCAATATAATATGTAAGGTAAGTGCATGGTAGTTTGTAAGGTTAGTGGTAACTCCACTCTACACACCTTTAAAGAAAAAAAAGTTCCTTCCTCTCATCTGAATCACTTCCTTCCGCATGTCATCACCTCTTTTATATGGTGACATTTAAGTTATAATGACAGACAGAATCCTGAGGGTTGTCTTGGCGACATGTCTATTCAGATCTATTCAAATCTTGAGACATCTTTCTGTGTCACGAAAACAATTAGTAACAATATTAGTAAGAATAGAACAAATAAATTGCACTGTTTTCTCAGATTTAATTGTGGTGATGTTGTTGTATTGTGGTGATGTTGTTGTATTGTGGTGATGTTGTTGTATTGTGGTAATGTTGTTGTATTGTGGTGATGTTGTTGTATTGTGGTGATGTTGTTGTATTGTGGTGATGTTGTTGTATTGTGGTTGTATTGTGGTGATGTTGTTGTATTGTGGTGCCTCTCTTGAAGAAGAAATGTTCATGCTTCCAAGCTTCTAGCTTTGTAAGCACTTCAATGAAGAAGTACAGGCTTTGATTTTCCTAATCCTCTTCCTCCCCACCCACTCTTTTTCTGCTTACTTCATCACATTGGATAGCCTTTTGATACCTATTGCTATCAGCCAAAGATAAGGTTTGTAAAGGGATAGTGTTTAGAGGGGGGTTGGCGTACAAAAACAGTGATAAAGGCAAAAAGCGGTGTGTGTTTGTGTATGGTCCAACTTCCTGGGAGGAGATTAAATAAGGGTGTGGGGGTTGGAGAAGATTAAATAAGGGTGTGGGGGTTGGAGAAGATTAAATAAGGGTGTGGGGGTGGGGGTTGGAGAAGGGATGGTGCACATGTGTACAGGTACGTTGGTTGTTTGGGGCTCCCGAGTGGTGCAGCGGTCTAAGTATCGTCCGAGTTAGGGTAGGGTTTGGCCGGGGTAGACCGCCATTGTAAATAATAATTTGTTCTTAACTGACTTGCCTTAGGCCATTTGGTGTGTGCTCTTCCCCATATCCAAGGCCAGGTGCCATTCATCTTGGTGTGTGCTACTTTGCTCTCAAACTTTTTAATGTAGTTCTCTCATCTTCCTTGTCTTCCTCCTGCAAGTAGAATAACTTTGCTTCCACTGAGAAGAATCCACAGAGAATTCTATACTCCACAAATTGTAGAATTATATATTTTTTCTACACATGTGCTGCTGTTTCCAAGCACTAACTAATAATTTCAGTGTTCTACGAATTTCTCTCCCACTCTCCCTCCCCTCCCGGAGGACCTGAGCTCTAGGACCATGCCTCAGGGCTCCTTGCTGTCCCCAGTCCACCCCGTCGTGCTGCTGCACCAGTTTCAACTCTTCTGCCTGCGGCTATGGAACCCTGACCTGTTCAGATAGATAGATAGATAGATAGATAGATAGATAGATAGATAGATAGATAGATAGATAGATAGATAGATAGATAGATAGATAGATAGATAGATAGATAGATAGATAGATAGATAGATAGATAGATAGATAGATAGATAGATAGATAGATAGATAGATAGATAGATAGATAGATAGATAGATAGATAGATAGATAGATAGATAGATAGAAGTACACAAAAGACAGATACACGGTATCTGACAGATACACAAAAGACAGATACACGGACATTTACTCCTGATGTATTTACCTATTGCAACCTCTACTGTGATTATTATTTGACCCTGCTGGTCATCTATGAACCTTTGAACATCTTGGAGAAAGATATGGCCTTAATGGCCATGCATTGTTATAATCTCCAGCCAGAAGAGGACTGGCCACCCCTCAGAGCCTGGTTCCTCTTTAGGTTTCTTCCTAGGTTCTTGCCTTTCTAGGGAGTTTTTCCTAGCCACTGTGCTTCTACATCTGCATTGCTTGCTGGGTTTCTGTATAGCACTTTGTGATATTGGCTGATGTAAAAAGGGCTTCATAAATACATTTGATTGACCTCTAAATTCAGATAAAACAAGGTAGCCTACATCACACTACAATAACTGTATTAAACAGTAGACTCTCTGGGCTGGCTGGCTGTCAGTTGTTCTGGCTGGCTGGCTGTCAGTTGTTCTGGATGGCTGGCTGTCAGTTGTTCTGGCTGGCTGGCTGTCAGTTGTTCTTCATAATTTATCCTCCTAATTCCTGCATACAAGCAAAAACTCAAACAGGAGGTACCAGTGATGTGCTCAATACGGAAGTAGTCCGATTAAGCGGATGCTAAGCTACAGGACTGGTTCGCTAGCTCAGACTGGAATATGTTCCGGGATTCAGCCAACAGCATTGAGGAGTTTACCACATTAGACATCAGCTTCATTAATAAGTGCATCGACGACCTCGTCCCCAAAGTGACCGTACGTACATATCCCAACCAGAAGCCATGGATTACAGGCAACATCTGCACTGAGCTAAAGGCTAGATCTGCCACTTTCAATGAGCGGGACACTAATCCGACGCTCGTCAGATGTGGCAGGGCTGCAAACTATCATGGATTACAAAGGGAAACCCAGCCGAAAGCTGGCCTACCAGACGAACTAAATGGCTTCAATGCTCGCTCGAGGCAAGCAACACTGAACCATGCATGTGATCACGCCCATTTGTGAGTTAGACCTTTATACAGGTTAACATTCAAAAGGCTGTAGGCCCACACAAACAACCAGGACTAGTACTCACAGTATAATGCTTACTTCTCAACCATACAAAGAGAGAGAAAATACAGAAATAATAGAAAAGTAACAATGAATACACGTCACTAATAAAACGTGATTTGATTCGTATGGAGTAATAAATCGCCTGTGTTATGATGCTATCATCTGTCCTTCTGCCTGTCCATTCATTTATCTCCCAAGGACTGACTGAAATCTCCCCTCTACCTCTCCTCCAGTTCTCTTCGCTGAATGGATATGTGTGTGTGTGTGTGTGTGTGTGTGTGTGTGTGTGTGTGTGTGTGTGTGTGTGTGTGTGTGTGTGTGTGTGTGTGTGTGTGGCACATGGTTGTGTGAGTGTGCTTCCGTGCCTGTGTGTGTATGTTGTGCTTGTGTGTGAGACACGTGAGTGTGTGTGTCACCTGGACACTTGGAGGAGGAGCGGGGTGTTACTGCTTGGGTGGTAAATGCAACAGATGCTTCCTGTCTCGTCTCATTGAATTTCCTCCTCATCCTTTCTTATTCATTTCTTTCAATGAAAACAACCATGAGGCAAAGATTAATTCCTGATATACACTGTAGCTACTGGGTGCTTCAGTCTCGAAGTTTCAAATACCTTTCAACAGCTCCCACGTCTGGATAACTGTGTCAGTGTCACAGTAACATGTCACAACCACCTACTCACTTCCTACCCCACCACAGCTGGCCCAAATAGTCGCCCTCTGCACCGTATACAAAGACAAACATATTGGAATTCCTCCCTTTCCGGCTTCTACATTCACCTTCTATCATTACATCTTCATATTTAGGCACTGTGAGCCAACCACCCTCCTTAATCCTCATTTCTCTCTCTTTCCTCTTTCCCCTCTGTTCTCTGCCCCACCCCCTCATCTCTCTCCATGCTCTGCCAATAAGGACCCAACATGTCTCTCTGCTCATCCAGATTAATGAGCTCAATCAGGGGGCTTGTTCAGGAGAGCTCCTCTAAGCACTCATTCCATGGGTTCCCTCTCCCTATATGATATTACTGTGTAACTCTATTTAAGAACCATCCCACAAATTGGTTGTTGTCAATTAATCACTGTTTTGATTCTGGTTCATTTAATTGGACAAGTGTGGTGATTCATAACAGGGTGTTACTTTTTGACACATTTGTAGTGGCATATTTGATATGAGAGATGTACTGGTGTCTGTCATCCTGCATCAACACAACTTTTGACACACTCAAGTCTCCACAACACACCTTTATTTAACCAGGTAGGTCAGTTGAGAACAAGTTCTCATTTGCAACTGTGACCTGGCCAAGACAAAGCAAAGCAGTGCGACAAATAACAACACAGAGTTACACAGTAAACAAACATAGTCAAAAACACAATAGAACATCTATATACAGAGTGCAAATGTAGTGCAAAATGCAGTAAGGTTAGGAGGTAGGACAATAAATATACCATAGTGGTGATATAAATTACAGATTATCATTAACACAGGAATGAAGGATGTGCAAATTATGATGTGCAAATAGAGATACTGGAGTGCAAGATTAGCGAAAATAATAAAAAGAAATATGGGGATGAGGTAGTAGGATGGGCTATTTACAGAAGGGCTGTATACAGGTGCAGTGATCGATAAGCAGCTTTGACAGCTGATGCTTAAAGTTAGTGAGGGAGATAGGAACCTCTAGCTTCAAGAATTTTTGCAATTCGTTCCAGTCATTGGTAGCAGCGAACTGGAAGGAATGGCGGCCAAAGGAGGTGTTGGCTTTGGGGGTGACCAGTGAGATATACCTGCTGGAGCGCATGCTACGGGTGGGTGTTGCTATGGTGACCAGTGAGCTGAGATAGGGCGGGGATTTACCTAATAAAGACTTATAGATGACCTGGAGCCAGTGGGTTTGGCGACTAATATATAATGAAGGCCAGCCAACGAGAGCATACAGGTCGCAGTGGTGGGTAGTATATGGGGCTTTGGTAACAAAACGGATGGCACTGTGATAGACTACATCCAATTTGCTAAGTAGAGTGTTGGAGGCTAGTTTGTAAATGATCGCCGAAATCAAGGATCGGTAGGATAGTCAGTTTTAACAAGTTGAACTCCTATCAATCTACCTTCTACACAACGCATTAAGTAATTGAAAATCTAAACTTGCCTAGAAAGTAGACAACAGGCTTCAGCTCGAAACTCCAGATAAATATCTGTGCTCAGCTCACCTACTCCACACCTAGTGTTAACCTCTTATCGTCCTCTGCCATGTTCTGCTTTTATGCATCTCCCTTACAAGAGATATACAGTTAATGACCATCCTCAGTTCCCACCACAGCCCTCCTTTGTGCTTCTGAAATACAGCAGCATTGGGAATACAACCACTTACTTGCAGTGCAGGCTGGGACTGGGTCTGAAGTATGGGGATACATGGTCTGGTTACATGAGGCTGTTTATTAAATGAAGCGAGGTGGAGAAGAAGCCTCTTCAGGATGGTTATATAAGGCCCACAGAAGTCATTTCAAAGTCCAGTTTTGAGTTGGTTGAGTTGGTTGAGTTGTCAACTACTGTAAATTTAACGTGAAATCAACAAATAAATTTAATTTTGGATTTGGGCTCCCGAGTGACGCAGTAGTCTAAGGCACTGCATCTCAGTGCAAGAGGTGTCACTACAGTGCCTGGTTCGATTCCAGGCTGTATCTCAACAGCCATGATTGGGAGTCCCACAGGGCGGCACACAATTCGCCCAGCATCGTCCGAGTTTGGCCGGTGTAGGCTGTCATTGTAAATAAGAATTTATTCTTAACTGACTTGTCTAGTTAATTAAAGGTTAAAATAATAATAATAATAATAATAATAATAATATATATATACAGTCATGTGAAAAAGTAAGTACACCCCCTGGAAAGTTCTCTTTTTGGTACATATTTGGACAGATGGATCTGTGATCTTCACTTCAACACTATTGACAGATAAAGGTTACCCAATTTAACAAATCACACACACACAAAAAAAACGTTGGAAATGTTATGCAATTAAAATAATCAAAAATGCGTTTTCCTTTACCATCATATAAAATGGCTAAAATTACATTTAGGTGTACAAAAGACACGACTGTCTTTACCCAGGTGTTGTCTGGCAAAAGTCAGTTGTGTCTTGATATTATTTTTTGAGAGCAGAGGCTTCTTCCTTCCTGACCTCCCATGTAGGCCAAGTTAGTGCGGTCTCTTTCTGACAGTGTACCCATGCACTTCGACATTGATTGTGGCAAGAGAGGCCTGTAGAATATGTGTACTTACTTTTTCACATGACTGTACATGTTATTCAATCATTTCATGCAAACTGCTTGCGAGCGTCTGCGTAGCCTCTCCCATCTCCTCATTGGGTGATTGAAAGCTGAACTGAGGTCCACTCCTGTCCAGTTGGTGGTGGTAATGCACCTTAAAACCAATATAACCATATAAAGTCAGACAACGACGAAGACGAGATTATCTAGGTTTCCACAATAACAACCCAGTGTTTATATTCCAGGACAAATTACCTAGCAACAGCTAGCTAAATGTCCATGAATGTTTGTGTTTTGACCTGTTCCCAAATTAAACATGAATTAATATAGTTGGTTCTTTAGATAGATAGATAGATAGATAGATAGATAGATAGATAGATAGATAGATAGATAGATAGATAGATAGATAGATAGATAGATAGATAGATAGATAGATAGATAGATAGATAGATAGATAGATAGATAGATAGATAGAAGTACACAAAAGACAGATACACGGTACATGATACATAGAGCGGCAGTATGAAAAAGTATAAAAATACCAGATATCTGGAGTGCAAAAAAAAGCTATAAAAATACATTGCATAGTATGGGTGGTTGGCTGAATATGTACACTATACATTGGTGGATGTTGGATGGTTAACTATACTATACAGATCGATGGCAGAGAAATACTTCAGTAGCTAAAAATGCGTATGATATGACTGAGGGTAATAATAGTTTACTTAATAGACAGACTGGCTAAATGAACAGGTAAGTGAACATTTTGCCTGGTTAAATTAGCTGTACAGGTAAGTATATAGTTATATTTACAGATAAGTGAATACTTGCATGGTTACACAAACTGTACAGGTAAATGATAGGAAGAGATACTTTAATAGCTAAATGTGTGTATGATATCATTTGGGGTAATAATAGTAATTCCCTTAAAATACAGTCCTTAGTGCGCAGGGTTTAATTACAGACAACTGCACTTATTGCACATTCGATATACTAAAAGCAATGAGAAAAGGTGCAACTGACAGGATACTAATATGCATTCCTGAGTGAATGCCTACGTAGGTTAGGTCCAAGAATTACTAGCAATATTGCACGTGATATGATATAACAACTGTACATGAGTATGTATATACAGACCTGCATGAATAAATAGGTCCTGAGTAAATGAGTGCTGACGGACCAGAGTTACTCACGGATGGATGCATTTAACAGAGCCTCTTCAACCTCAGGAGGCAAAAGAAATGTGGCTTAACACCTAAAACCCTCACTAACTTCTACAGATGCACAATTGAGAGCATCCTGTCGGGTTGCCTGGTACGGCAAACTGCACCGCCCACAAACGCAAGGCTCTCCAGAGGGTGGTGCGGTCTGCCCAACGCATTACTGGGGGCACCTACAGCACCCGTTGCCACAGGAAGGCCATAAAGACCATCAAAGACATCAACCACCTGAGCCACTGCCTGTTCACCCCGCTATCATTCAGAAGGTGAGGTCAGTACAGGTGCATCAAAGCTGGGACCGAGAGACTGAAAACAGCTTCTATCTCAAGGCCATCAGACTGTTAAACAGCCATCACTAACACATCAGAGACTGCTGCCTATAGACATAGATTAGAAATCACTGTCCACTATAAGGAAATGAAACACTAATCACTTTAATAATGTTTCCGTATCTTACACTACTCATCTCATATGTTTAAACTGTACTCTATACTATTCTATGGTATCTTAATCACTTAACCGTGTTTAGATAGATAGATAGGTACTTTATTGATCCCCCGGGGGGGAAATTTCATTGTCACATACTGCATCACCAATACTGCATCACCAATCTCTTATGTGTTTACTGTATACTATAAAGCTTACTATGCCACTGTATCTTAGTCCAATGCCGCCCTGATATTTATGTAAATATTCTCAATCCATTCCTTACTTAGATTTATGTGTATTTGGGTATATGTTGTGAAACTGCACTGTCGGAGCTAGAAGCACAAGCATTTCGCTACACCAGCAATAACATCTGCTAACCAAGTGTATGTGACCAATACATTTGATTTGATTTCGTTTTGGTATTTCAACCGGCGTCTGGTGTGGATGGAAAAAAATCAACATGTGCGCAATGGCACATACACATGCATGCCCGATGTAGTCAGCATGTCAAGTAGCCAAGTAAACTATAAAAATGTACGTTACACATGGTGTATCACATTTAACAAACCAAACAAACCATACCATTATAGAAGGTACAGTAAAAACCCAAACCGGTCCCTGCATCAATACCATTATAGAAGGTACAGAAAAAACCCAAACCGGTCCCTGCATCAATACCAGTATAGAAGGTAAACCGGTCCGTGCATCAATACCTCTATATATTGTAATAATAATTTGTGTAATGTTTTCCTTCCACGTATCGATCCTAAACGCCCCTCACACCAGCTCTACCCATAGTCTAGGTCCCAGACTGCCACTGATAAATAGAGCTGCCACAAACACACCAACCTGGTTTCAGAGCATTTAGTATTATTCTGAATGTAAATCTGTGATACTCCATTTAGTATGGTATGTTACGTTTCATATAGTAAATATACATTTGTAAATGTCCATCACCCTGAATTTGAAAAACTTACAATATGTTACAAATTTGACAAACGTATGTTACGAATTCTAGCTAGGTGGCTAACGTTAGCTAGGCTAGGGGGTTAGGGTTATGGTTAAGTTTAGGAGTTAGGTTAAAGGGTTAAGGTCAGGGGAAGGGTTAGCTAACATGCTAATTAGTTGCAAATTAGCAAGTAGTTGAAAAGTTGCTAATTTGCTAAAATACTAAATGATGAGATTTGAACTTGCTACTTTTGGTTTGCTAGACGTTCATGTTATATGCCTACCTATCCTCCCCAACCAACCACCCTTCTTTTGTGTTTGCCTCAAGTAACCATCTGTCTTATGTAACCGTACCAAACGTAACATGTCATACTAATTAGAGTGTCTCCGATTTACATTTACTATGTTTCGTCTACGTCTAGTCTATGAGACCAGGCTGCCACACACACAATCACTTATACCCTTCTACGTCTAGTCTATGAGACGACCAGGCTGCCACACACACACAATCACACACATTTCCTTATACCCTTCTTCCCTGAGGGTGGGGCCGTTAGATTTGAGGAGGAGGAAGAAGGGCTGTGGGCGAGCAGAGAAGGCAGAGAGAGAAGGCAGACAGAGAGGTGGTTGTCAGGTCAGAGCAGGGCACTGAACCAGCAAGACCATTCCTCAATGCTGGAAGGGAGATGGCTATTAGAGTGAGTGAGTGCCACACTGAAAGTCGTGTGGGAGGGCTGAAGTGTTTACTGGCCTTTATAGTCAGGCCCACTCACCGTATTCCTCTGACTCCTCAGAGAGATCAATGTTCAACCTATAAGAGACAGATTTACTACGTGTTTGCACTAAGCAAAGTTCTCACCTGTTTTTTTTTTTTGCTTTATAGTATACAGTAAACACATAAGAGATTGGTGATGCAGTATGTAAACACGGTTAAGTGATTAAGATACCATAGAATAGTATAGAGTACAGTTTATACATAGAGATGAGTAATGCAAGATATGGAAACATTATTAAAGTGACTAGTGTTTCATTTCCTTATAGTGGACAGTGATTTCTAATCTATGTCTATAGTCAGCCACCTCTGGTGTTTTAGTGATGGCTGTTTAGCAGTCTGATGGCCTTGAGATAGAACCTGTTTTTCAGTCTCTTGGTCCCAGCTTTGATGCACCTGTACTGACCTCGCCTTCTGGATGATAGCGGGGTGAACAGGCAGTGGCTCAGGTGGTTGATGTCTTTGATGATCTTTCAATTGTGCATCTGTAGAAGTTTGTGAGGGTTTTAGGTTATAAGCGAAATTTCTTTAGCCTCCTGAGGTTGTAGAGGAGATGTTGCGCCTTCTTCACCACACTGTCTGTGTGGGTGGACCATTCCAGTTTGTCGGTGATGTGTACGCCGAGGAACTTGTAGCTTTCCACTTTCTCCACTACGGCCCCATTGATATGGATAGGGGGTGCTCCCTCTGCTGTTTCCTGATCATCTCCTTAGTTTTACTACGTTGAGTGAGAAGTTATTTTCCTGGCACCAAACTCCCAGAGCCCTCACCTCCTCCCTGTGGGCTGTCTCATCGTTGTTGGTAATCAAGCCTACTACTGTTGTGTCGTCTGCAAACTTGATGATAGAGTTGGAGGCGTGCTTGGCGACGCAGTCATAAGTGAACAGGGAGTACAGGAGGGGGCTGAGCATGCACCCTTATGGGAGCCCCAGATAATATTGTTTCTCAGGGTCTGAGAGTCCTTTAGGTGCCTTTTGGCAAACTCCAAGCGGGCTGTCGTGCCTTGTACTGAGTAGTGGCTTCCGTCTGGTCACTCTAACATACATTTCTGTTTTATGTTTCATGGTTTATAAAACTAAAATGATTCATAGAGAAACAATTGAAATGTATGTTGTGAGTCCATTTCAATGCTGAAATCACATCAGAAGACACTTTGGGGTCTAGAAAAAATACTAACGGATTTACATTTGTTTCTTTGAATTCCTAACGAGTAAGAAGGCTTCTTTCAGACATGGGAAACTAATGACACATAAATCTGACTACATATATACTGTAATAATCGACATGGGAAACTAATGACACATAAATCTGACTACATATATACTGTAATAATCGACATGGGAAACTAATGACACATAAATCTGACTACATATATACTGTAATAATCGACATGGGAAACTAATGACACATAAATCTGACTACATATATACTGTAACAAATCGCTTGTTCGATTTAAAATTTAAATTAGCCCTTTTTAACGCGGGGACAAATCCTCCGGTTATTTGAACTATAGGGCTGTAGCTGAAATTCACAATTTTAACGCGTGGACTCATCCACACATCATTGGAACTAATATTTAATTTCTTAGCGAATTTGCTTTTCTTTCAAAAACAAGTGACCCCAAACTTTTTAATTGTATTGTGTGTGTATATATATGGGGTGGGCACGTCCGGTTGTGATCCAGCCTGGAATTGAACCAGGGTGTCTGTAATGACTCCTCTAGCACTGAGATTTTTTTTTTTTTTTTTTATTTCACCTTTATTTAACCAGGTAGGTCAGTTGAGAACAAGTTCTCATTTGCAACTGCGACCTGGCCAAGACAAAGCAAAGCAGTGCGACAAAAGACAAAACAGTCAAAAACACAATAGAAAAATCTATATACAGAGTGCAAAATATAGTGCAAAAATGCAGTAAGATTAGGAGGTAGGACAATAAATAGACTATAGTGGTGAAATAAATTACAGAATTATCATCATTAACACAGGAATGAAGGATGTGCAAATTATGATGTGCAAATAGAGGTACTGGTGTGCAAGATTAGTGAAAATAAACAAAAAAATAAATATGGGGATGAGGTAGTAGTGTGGGCTATTTACAGAAGGGCTATATACAGGTGCAGTGATCGATAAGCAGCTTTGATAACTGATGCTTAAAGTTATTGAGGGAGATAGGAACCTCTAGCTTCAATTCGTTCCAGTCATTGGCAGCAGCGAACTGGAAGGAATGGCGGCCAAAGGAGGTGTTGGCTTTGGGGGTGACCAGTGAGATATACCTGCTGGAGCGCATGCTACGGGTGGGTGTTGCTATAGTGACCAGTGAGCTGAGATAGGGCAGGGATTTACCTAATAAAGACTTATAGATGACCTGGAGCCAGTGGGTTTGGCGACGAATATATAATGAAGGCCAGCCAACGAGAGCATACAGGTCGCAGTGGTGGGTAGTGTATGGGGCTTTGGTGACAAAACGGATGGCACTGTGATAGACTACATCCAATTTGCTGAGTAGAGTGTTGGAGGCTAGTTTGTAAATGACATCACCAAAATCAAGGATCGGTAGGATAGTCAGTTTTACAAGGGCATGTTTGGCAGTGCAGTGCCTTAGACTGCTGCGCCACTCAGAAGCACATATCAAAGGCTGCACTGAAGTCTAACAGTACAGCTCTCATTATCAATTTCTTTTCAACCAATCATCAGTCTTTGTGTCAGTGCAGGACATGTTGAGTGTCCTTCTCTATAAGCATGCTGAAAGTCTGTTGTTCATTTGTTTACAGAGAAATAGCGTTGTATTTGGTCAAACACCATTTTTTCCAACAGTTTGCTAAGAGCTGGCAGCAAGCTTATAGGTCTGCTGTTAGAACCAGTAAAGGCTGCTTTACCAATCTTGGGTAGCGGAATTACTTTGGCTTCCCTCCAGGCCTGAGGACAAATAATTTCCTCTAGGCTCAGATTAAAGGTATGACAGATAGGAGTGGCTATAGAGTCAGCTACCATCCTCAGTAGCTTTCCATCTAAGTTGTCAATGACAGGAGGTTTGTCATTATTGATCGATAACAGTAATTTATCCACCTCTCCCACACTAACTTTACAAAATTAAAACTTGCAATGCTTTTCTTTCATTATAAATGTTTTTATGCATGAATAAAATGGCTCACTGTTCATTGTTGGCATTTCCCACTTTGCCAATGAAGTAATCATTAAAATAATTGGCAACATCAAATGGTTTTGTGATGAATAAGCCATCTGATTAAATGAAATATGGAGTTGAATGTCTTTCTGCCATAATTTAATTTAAAGCACTCCAAAGTTTTCCCCATCATTGTTTATAGCATTTATCTTGGCTTCATAATACACTTTCTTCTTCTTTCTGTTGAGTTTAGTCACATCGTTTCTCAGTGTGCATGAAGTCAGCTAGTCAGATGTGCAGTCAGACTTATTAGCCCAATCTCTTTCAACCTTACAGTTTTTCATTTCCTCATCAATCCATGGAGCCTTAACAGTTCTAACAGTCAGTTTCTTAACAGGTGCATGTTTATCAATAACTGGAAGAAGCAATTTCATAAATTCATCAAGTGCAGCGTCTGGATGCTCTTTATTACCAACACATATCATCCATATTTAGGCCCAGCTGTTTCCTGGCTTTGTAGATATTAAATGGAGTCATCCAAAGTGTCCGAAGATGAGGGACCATGGGGCATAAAAAGGCATAGTGTGGAATGAGGGGTAATAGTTATGTACCTTACTGTGGAACACAGGAAAGTCACGTTTTTGACTGCAATGCGACATTAAAGAGGATGAGTGATCACAGAATTTCAACAAATTGAGCCCATACACAATACACTACAGCCTGGCATACACAGCCTGGCATACACTACATGATTTTGGCCTCGATGTCGCCGTCCCTGGAAAGTTTTTGAGAACTTGAAAATCCCCATGTCGTTGCCTACTCGTGGTGTGTGGCCGTCACCAATGCTTGTTTAATGTGAGTGGATTATAGACACAACCTGAGGACAACCGATCCTGTCTTTGAGCCGTCCCAGATTTTAAAACGTTGCACAAAATCTGCAATGCTCTTGTAGTAGGAGACAACAAGTTTCCATAACGCTGATCAGCAATAGCCAATGAGAGCTCGCCAGAGAAGAAGCCAGTGAAATGAAGTTGTATTGGATCGCCCAGAATGTGTACTTCGTTTGGACCTGCCTTTAACCAAAGCGTAAAATTGTTCACAAGCAATATTATTAAATAAAACATGTATTGGTTAGTTATTTCAACTCTGTATGACAAGCCTGAATGTCTGACTGGTGTCTGCTTTGAACCACAGCTCGTTCTAGCTACATTAAAAAAAGTAGTAATCACATCATTGTTTTCGTGAGACAGCGTGATATCCTCACGACCATGTGAAGAATCTTGTAGTGTGACCCCATCAGTGCCACATTGTTTGGTATGCACACTACTACGTCGGCAAGACAAAAAACTACAGGAAAGAAGGTTGTTGAACGTCAAATACAAAATGGATGACATTAGCAATCTGTGGCTGAGATTGAATTCAAAGTTGACACAACCGATAAACCGAGCAATGCGATGCAACAGACTACTACGCACTACAACGTATTTACGTTCTGGAACGGAAACGGTGCTGTACTGAACGACCAATTGAAAAACAGGGAGGTTGGGGAACGCTGTCAGCATGGCCACTGAACTATAAATACCTCACTCATTGCTTCAAGCCACACCCACCAAACGGGAGCAAACATACCTCAAAGTCTGCTAAAGAATGTACAAGAACTTTTTGGGGAAACATGTCATTCAGTACAAACCGTTCCACAGCATAGCAAACATTCAAGCGACCTTTCACGTCTGGAGTGTTGGCCACACCCACTAATTGGCCACACCTGATCTTAATGAGTGCTTGTTTCCTTTGTCTGTTAACAGATTTGTATGTGTAAAACATACAAAAAAAAACCATCCTGGTCCCGCAGTGGACTAAATCCATTAATACAGAACAGAAGATCACGCCACAATAAAAAAATGTAAATATGTTTGCATGATTAATGCCTAAGCAAATTGAAATAGCATTAGGCTATATTAGCTATCTAGCTTTCCTACCTGAGAAGAAGCGCCTCGCTGGGGGGTCCGCCATGTTGCAATGTGACTACCTGGAGATGTAAACGTCAAGTTGTACGGTCCTGCCTTCCATTTAGCTAGGCCCCCCCCCCCCAAAAAAACAGTGCTGTATGATTGGACAATAAGGCTGCCAATCATATTTGAGTAACATGTCATTGTAGCTTTGCGAGCGCACAGAGATCATATCGAGCATGCGCAGTCAAGTATACCTTGAGCAGGGAGAAGCGTGATCAACACTTAATTTCTTCCGATCAACATTATCCTCTGCATTCCCGACATGCAACTGAATTTCCATGTGTCCTACGGTGCTTGGAGGTAGAAAAAGTTAACCCAAACTAAGCTAGCAGTGTTATTAAAAGTTATTGAAATAATGTTACGTTTACTTGCCTACTAGCAATACTAATGATCTGCTCTCCAAAGGGTAACAGCAAACAGATCAATATCTTCCCACAGTAAAGTTGGCACACTGTTGACTCAAAAGAGGATGCCAAATCAGTCCATCTCTGAAACCTCTCAAGACGCCAGCCCAAAGTTATGCACTCGAATTGTAAGACTGAAATGGCGCCATATTCAGGCCTTGGGTAATGTTAGCTTATCAAGACAGCATAGAAGCTTGACAGACATTGACCGGTGTCCGATGAGCATGGAGTGGACGGATGAGTTTGTGTTGTTACTGAGTACTGGGGATGAATGGTTATGAAGGACAGAGGGAGAGAGCTCAAAGGCAGAGGTCCCCCACATGGCAGGCAACCATATCCCTACCCACCTATGTTAAGCTAACCGTATGCTTCCCAATCGAAACAGTTTGCGCATACATCTTTGGCAGTGTTGGGCAGGGTTACTTTTTGTGGCGTTTTGGTGTTTGGCAGTGTTTTTTTCCGGCTGTTTGAGCACACAACATGTTTTCCTCAAGGCAAGCAGAAGTTTGGTAGGTGAATGTCTACGCCCCTTCGTCAGTGATTGGTCAACAGTAGGGATTCTCCAATTAAGTGTTTGTTGTCATTCAAAAAGAGACTAGTTTTCATGCACATTTTTTCACTTGAAGTACTGTACCAAACATATTAGTTAGTCACGCAAGAAAAAGTATGTGAACCCTTTGGAATTACCTGGATTTCTGCATAAATTGGTCACACCAATAGACAAACACGTTTTCATTTCTTTATTGAACACCGTGTAAACATTCACAGTGCAGGGTGGAAAAAGTATGTGAACTCTGAGATTTAATGACTGGTTGACCCTCCTTTGGCAGCAATAACCTCAACCAAATGTTTTCTGTAGTTGTGGATCAGACCTGCACAACGGTCAGAAGGAATTTTCTCCTGACTCCAATTAGCTTTTGGAGAAGTCATTAGCCTAGGGGTTCAAATACTTTTCCCAACCTACACTGTGAATGTTTAAATCATGTATTCAATATAGACAAGAAAAATACTATAATTTGTGTGTTATTAGTTTAACACTCTATTTTTGTGACTTACAGTTGAAGTCGTAAGTTTATATACACTTAGGTTGAAGTCATTAAAACTCATTTTTCAACCACTCCACAGTAATTCTTCCAACAATTGTTTACAGACATTACTTCACTTATAATTCACTATATCACAGAAGTTTACATACACTAAATTGACTGTGCCTTTAAACAGTTTGAAAATTCCAGAAAATGATGT
Source organism: Thymallus thymallus (assembly GCA_023634145.1). Taxonomy (NCBI): domain Eukaryota; kingdom Metazoa; phylum Chordata; class Actinopteri; order Salmoniformes; family Salmonidae; genus Thymallus; species Thymallus thymallus. The sequence goes on along the minus strand of CM042411.1, from coordinate 1,591,165 downwards.
CATGGCTTTAGAAGTTTCGGATAGGCTAATTTACATCATTTGAGTCAATTGGAGGTGTACCTATGGATGTATTTTAAGGCCTACCTTCAAGCTCAGTGCCTCTTTGCTCGACATCATGGGAATATCAAAAGAAATCAGCCAAGACCTCCGAAAAAAAATTGTAGACCTAGTCTAGTCTGGTTCATCCGTGGGAGCAATTTCCAAACAATAGTACACAAGTATAAACACCATGAGACCACGCAGCCGTCATACCGCTCAGGAAGTAGACGCGTTCTGTCTCCTAAGGATGAACGTACTTTGGTGCAAAAAGTGCAAATCAATCCCAGAACAACAGCAAAGGACCTTGTGAAGATGCTGGAGGAAACAGGAACAAAGGTATCTATATCCACAGTAAAACGAGTCCTATACCGACATAACCTGAAAGGCCGCTCAGCAAGGAAGAAGCCACTGCTCCAAAACCGCCATAAAAAACCAAGACTACAGTTTGCAACTGCACATGGGGAAAAAGTGTGTGCGAGCAAGGAGGCCTAAAAACCTGACTCGGTTACACCAGTTCTGTCAGAGGAATGGGCCGAAATTCACCCAACTTATTGTGGGAAACTTGTGGAAGGCTACCCGAAACATTTAACCCAAGTTAAACTATTTAAAGTCAATGCTACTAAATACTAATTGTGTGTATGTAAACTTCTGACCCACTGGGAATGTGATGAAAGAAATAAAAGCTGAAATAAATCATTCTCTCTACTATTATTCTGACATTTCACATTCTTAAAATAAAGTGGTGATCCTAACTGACCTAAAACAAGGAATTTTTACTAGGATGAAATGTCAGGAATTGTTTAAATGTATTTGGCAAAAGGTGTATGTAAACTTCTGACTTCCACTGTATATGAAGATCGGATCAAATTGTATGACCAATTTATGCAGATATCTCTTTAATTCCAAAGGGTTCACATACTTTTTCTTGCCACTGTAACCTACAGTGGGGAGAACAAGTATTTGATACATTGCCGATTTTGCAGGTCTTCCTACTTACAAAGCATGTAGAGGTCTGTAATTTTTATCATAGGTACACTTCAACTGTGAGAGACGGAATCTATTGTATGATTTTTAAATAATTAATTTGCATTTTATTGCATGACATAAGTATTTGATCACCTACCAACCAGCAAGAATTCCGGCTCTCACAGACCTGTTAGTTTTTCTTTAAGAAGCCCTCCTGTTCTCCACTCATTACCTGTAACAACTGCACCTGTTTGAACTTGTTACCTGCATAAAAGACACCTGTCCACACACTCAATCAAACAGACTCCAACCTCTCCACAATGGCCAAGACCAGAGAGCTGTGTAAGGACATCAGGGATAAAATTGTAGACCTGCACAAGGCTGGGATGGGCTACAGGACAATAGGCAAGCAGCTTGGTGAGAAGGCAACAACTGTTGGTGCAATTATTAGAAAATGGAAGAAGTTCAAGATGACGGTCAATCTCCCTCGGTCTGGGGCACCATGCAAGATCTCACCTCGTGAGGCATCAATGATCATGAGGAAGGTGAGGGATCAGCCCAGAACTACACGGCAGGACCTAGTCAATGACCTGAAGAGAGCTGGGACCACAGTCTCAAAGAAAACCATTAGTAACACACTACGCCGTCATGGATTAAAATCCTGCAGCGCACGCAAGGTCCCCCTGCTCAAGCCAGCGCATGTCCAGGCCCGTCTGAAGTTTGCCAATGACCATCTGGATGATCCAGAGGAGGAATGGGAGAAGGTCATGTGGTCTGATGAGACAAAAATAGAGCTTTTTGGTCTAAACTCCACTCGCCGTGTTTGGAGGAAGAAGAAGGATGAGTACAACCCCAAGAACACCATCCCAACCGTGAAGCATGGAGGTGGAAACATTATTCTTTGGGGATGCTTTTCTGCAAAGGGGACAGGACGACTGCACCGTATTGAGGGGAGGATGGATGGGGCCATGTATCGCGAGATCTTGGCCAACAACCTCCTTCCCTCAGTAAGAGCATTGAAGATGGGTCGTGGCTGGATCTTCCAGCATGACAACGACCCGAAACACACAGGCAGGGCAACTAAGGAGTGGCTCCGTAAGAAGCATCTCAAGGTCCTGGTGTGGCCTAGCCAGTCTCCAGACCTGAACCCAATAGAAAATCTTTGGAGCGAGCTGAAAGTCTGTATTGCCCAGCGACAGCCCCGAAACCTGAAGGATCTGTATGGAGGAGTGGGCCAAAATCCCTGCTGCAGTGTGTGCAAACCTGGTCAAGAACTACAGGAAACATATGATCTCTGTAATTGCACACAAAGGTTTCTGTACCAAATATTAAGTTCTGCTTTTCTGATTTATCAAATACTTATGTCATGCAATAAAATGCAAATGAATTACTTCAAAATCATACAATGTGATTTTCTGGATTTTTGTTTTAGATTCCGTCACTCACAGTTGAAGAGTACCTATGATAAAAATTACAGACTTCTAAATGCTTTGTAAGTGGGAAAACCTGCAAAATCGGCAGTGTATCAAATACTTGTTCTCCCCACTGTATAACCACCTCGGCAACATTAATTCCAGATTTCTTGATTTATCTTCGATTATTGCAGACTATTTTGAAGAAGTGTTATGGCTATGTTGTTGTACAGTATCTCAAGAGGGACAACAGTAATATTGCCAGATTTTTCTCATTTTTCAAGCAAATATCTTGTTATGGGAGTGTGTGAGGCACAGACGTTCACGTCGCTTAGCCAAGTTTAAAACCAAACCTATTATGCGGATGCCCTTACTAGTCCTAACCTTGATTAATGCTACCTATTAAAGATGCACTATACAGAAATAGCTCCGCCATTTCCTGGTTGCAGAATTTCAAATAGTTTTCCTAATTTCAGTTTGTGTCAATACTTACTAGCACAGACTGGAATATGTTCCGGGATTCTTCCGATGGCATTGAGGAGTACACCAGATCAGTCACTGGCTTCATCAATAAGTGCCTTGATGACGTTGTCCCCACAGTGACCGTACCTACTCCAACCAGAAGCCATGGATTACAGGCAACATCCGCACTGAGCTAAAGGGTAGAGCTGCCGTTTAAGGAGTGGGACTCTAACCAGGATGCTTATAAGAAATCCCGCTATGTCCTCAGAAGAACCATCATACAGACAGAGTCAATACAGGACTAAGATTGAATCGTACTGCACCAGCTCCGACGCTCGTCGGATGTGGCAGGGCTTGCATAGTATTACAGACTACAATGGGAAGCACAGCCGCGAGCTGCCCAGTGACACAAGCATACCAGACGAGCTAAATTACTTCTATGCTCGCTTCGAGGCAAGCAACACTGAAGCATGCATGAGAGCATCAGCTGTTCCGGACGACTCTGTGATCACACTCTCCGTAGCCGATGTGAGGAAGCCTTTTAAGCAGGTCAACATTCACAAGGCCGCAGGGCGAGACGGATTACCAGGATGTGTACTCCGAGCATGCACTGACCAACTTCACTGACATTTTCAACATGTCCCTGACAGAGTCTGTAATACCAACATGTTTTAAGCAGACCACCATAGTCCCTGTGCCCAATAACACTACCTGCCTAAATTACTGACCCGTAGCACTCACGTCAGTAGCCATGAAGTGCTTTGAAAGGCTGGTCATGGCTCACATTAACACCATTCTCTCAGAAACCCTAGATCCACTCCAATTTGCATACCGTCCCAACAGATCCACAGATGATGCAATCTCTGTTGCACTCAACACTGCCATTTCCCACCTGGATAAAAGGAACACCTACGTGAGAATGCTATTCATTGACTACAGCTCAGTGTTCAACACCATAGTACCCTCAAAGCTCATCACTAAGCTAAGGACCCTGGGACTAAACACCTCCCTCTGCAACTGGATCCTGGACTTCCTGACGGGCCGCCCCCAGGTGGTAAAGGTAAGTAACAACACATCTGCCGCGCTGATCCTCCTCACGGGGGCCCCTCAGGGGTGCATGCTCAGTCCCCTCCTGTACTCCCTGTTCACCCATGACTGCATGGGTGAACTGCATGACTCCAACACCATAATTAAGTTTGCCGATGACACAACAGTGGTAGGCCTGATCACCGACAACGATGAAACAGCCTATAGGGAGGAGGTCAGAGACCTGGCCTTGTGGTGCCAGGACAACAACCTCTCCCTCAACGTGATCAAGACAAAGGAGATGATCGTGGACTACAGGAAAAGGAGGAATGAGCACGCCCCCATTCTCATCGACAGGGCTGTAGTGGAGCAGGTTGAGAGCTTCAAGTTCCTTGGTGTCCACATCACCAACAAACTAGAATGGTCCAAACACACCAAGACAGTTGTGATGAGGGCACGACAAAGCCTATTGCCCCTCAGGAGACTGAAAAGAGTTGGCATGGGTCCTCAGATCCTCAAAAGGTTCTACAGCTGGACCATTGAGAGCATCCTGACTGGCTGCATCACTGCCTGGTACGGCAACTGCTACATGTTCATATTACCTCAATTACTTCGACTAACCTGTTCCCCCACACATTGACTCTGTACCGATACCCCTGTATAGAGCCTCGCTACTGTAATTTTACTGCTGCTCTTTAATTATGTGTTATTTTTAATTTACTTAGCTATTTTTTAAGTTTTCTTAAAACTGCATTGTTGGTTAAGGGCTTTTAAGTAAGCATTTCACTAAGGTCTACACCTGTTGTATTGTTGGTTAAGGGCTTGTTAGTAAGCATTTCACTGTAAGGTCTACACCTGTTGTATTGTTGGTTAAGGGCTTGTTAGTAAGCATTTCACTGTAAGGTCTACACCTGTTGTATTGTTGGTTAAGGGCTTGTTAGTAAGCATTTCACTGTAGGGTCTACACCTGTTGTATTGTTGGTTAAGGGCTTGTTAGTAAGCATTTCACTGTAAGGTCTACACCTGTTGTATTGTTGGTTAAGGGCTTGTTAGTAAGCATTTCACTGTAAGGTCTACACCTGTTGTATTGTTGGTTAAGGGCTTGTTAGTAAGCATTTCACTGTAAGGTCTACACCTGTTGTATTGTTGGTTAAGGGCTTGTAAGTAAGCATTTCACTGTAAGGTCTACACCTGTTGTATTGTTGGTTAAGGGCTTGTAAGTAAGCATTTCACTAAGGTCTACACCTGTTGTATTTGGCGCATGTGACAAATAACATTTGATTTGATTTGATAACAAGCACATATACTGTAGTTTTTAGAATCACCAATAAAACGCTGTGAAATATATTTTCCATAACCAAAATTATTGTATTTTCAGCAGTTTGAAGTTGGTGTAAAAAAACGAAAGTAAAAGGTGCAAAAACTAAACTTAAGCATAGAAATAACACACATAGAACAAATCTACAACCCACATTTCTATGTGAATTTTGTTGGGTCGCCCAAAGAGTTACTTATTGCAGCTTTAAGCCGTGCATCTGGTGTCCAGGGGATAAGTCCAGCCATTTAGACAACAATTCAACCACATGCTCTGGGAGAATACCAAAGCAGTTCAGCTGAGTACAGCATTACTGGTCACCATAATCAACAGACTCACAGCTAATAAGACTTCACTTTACTTACATTAGAAAAAACACCAAAGGCTGAATCGTCATACAGATTCCTCCCCATGAATACCCATAAAACTGCTACTCTATCAGATTCAGACTCATGGCTCTCCTGCCCCTCCCAGCATCACAGACTGAGGCAGCCAGTGCTGATGTTGAGATGGACAAACTAATCCTCTTCAATAGATCTGTATTCATTATCTGTCATGATGGGTGATTTATAGTTCTGGCATTCTAAGTTTCTGCCGGCCATATGTTAGCCCATCCCGACGTCCCCGCACTGGGATCTGCTCGATTAATGATGTTTGGATACATCATCGAAAGACAATAAATACTCCAAATGAACTTTTAATGGCATCGACTCACGAATATTCCCTAGTTTCTCTCCTGGCTCTCCCAACTTTGCTCACCTAGCAAAACATGCAAGATGTCAATTTGAAAGCGAAAAAACTCTACGAAGCAATTCTCTGGGCCTGTTTCACTTGTCAAACGTCGATAAAAACAGCCTTTTCTCTTTTCTCTATTGAGTGTCCACCAGCTTTGTATTAGATCATGTTAGTGTAGTAATTACATTACACCCAAAGTCATCCATTCAGCTGGGGACACTCAATATGTCTCCCGTTATGTTAAGTGGACCATTATCTAATTAGACCCTCTAATACCATGGAGATGATCAGCTGTACATCATCAGGTCTGGGATTTCTGTGCTGATGTCTATAGCCCCTTAATATCTGGTTCTGACATATGTCCTGTGTCCTGATTTTCAGAATTGTGTCTACACATGGTATTACAATGTCTTATCTGTCCACTGTGTCAGCGTTGTGACCAGGTTTTCCTGTATTGCAAATTAATTGACAGCTGTTCTTTCATAATAATATTTATGTATTTATTATAAGACATCTTATGCCATAAGTCAATGGTGCCACCTGCCAATGATTTTAGAGGGAGGGATAATGATGATTGAAATAGTTTTACTTTCCAGATCCGTCTACAGTTATATATCCAGACACAATGCGTCTACCTCCAGAGGTGGTCAGGAAGATCTGATCACAATCAGATTACAATGTGTATTTTAATCATCTACACCTGTCTAAAAATGTGGACAAGATGAGGACAAAGGACGCATGTTAGTGTGATAGAATTAAAATAGTTCCTTAGTAATAACTAAACCATAATAATAATAATAATACAGAATCATAATGTGTACCAGCAGTGCTTCATTTGTAAATCGGGAACACATAGTGAGCCAAGTAGCCTACTATCTATGGTGGTGAAACGGACAGCACTCTCCAAGGTGCTAATTAATTCAAAGCATTTTAGACGCCACTGCAGTGTTGCCCACATACTTGAGTATAGCTGCAGTCCACATTTCTTATAGCCTCTTTTTCTAGACATCAGTGTACAGCAACATTTTTAGACAACACTGCAGAACACCCGCCATATGCACACCTACTCAGCTGTGGGGCTTACAAGACGACACTGCAGAACACCCGCCATATGCACACATACTCAGCTGTGGGGCTTACATGACGACACTGCAGAACACCCGCCATATGCACACATACTCAGCTGTGGGGCTTACAAGACGACACTGCAGAACACCCGCCATATGCACACATACTCAGCTGTGGGGCTTACAAGACGACACTGCAGAACACCCGCCATATGCACACATACTCAGCTGTGGGGCTTACATGACGACACATCAGAACACCCGCCATATGCACACCTACTCAGTTGTGGGGTTTACATTACCAGAATGTCATATCATTTTATGTAATCAATGTAGCAGTAGAACAAATATCACAATATACCTTCAAATAAAATAAATAAATGTAGGCTACAGCGGAACACATATGAGAATATATAGGCCTCCTGCCTATGTGATCATATGAAGCACATATTCAGATTACCTTCACAGCACAGAACAAGTCTGTAAAGAAAAAAATGTCTTGCCTTAGTTTTCAAAACCTCCCACAATGACTCTCCCCATGTCAAGTCCATTTAACTCCTGACAGTCAACTATTTGCTCCAAGCCATGATCAGGCATGTGGCTGTGACATTTAGCCTCCTAAGGCTGTTCTGAAGACTCTGGCTGTAGTGACCATTTTTTTCTCGTTTTGAGTGTTAACCTGGGTGTCCTCTTTGTCCTTGTCTACAAGGCTTGCTGCCACCAGATGCGTTCAAAACCTTTTTTTCTGAAGGTTCTTAGTTTTTTTTTGTTTTTACGTCTGATGCGTAAGACGTTCATTTTGTGTACATTCTTACCCACTATTGTGCTAGTTCAATCCCTCCAGTCGTTTACAGAGGTAAAGACAGTTTCAGGTTGGATATTCAACGGATATTTGCGCTTTCAAACATCAATAGCTTTCAAACATCAATAGCTTTCAAACATCAATAGCCACAGACTCCAAATAAGTGTCATAATTAAAGTTGCACATAGTGGGCAATATTCAGAGGTGGAAACTTTCCGTGGGAATTAACGGGAATATATGGGAATTAACGGGAATATATGGGAATTAACGGGAATATATGGGAATTAACGGGAATATATGGGAATTAACGGGAATATATGGGAATTAACGGAAATATATGCAAATTAATATTAATACCATTTAAATGAAGATGTTTTTTGCATTGGATATATTTACCATATCATATGGAGACAAACAAACCTTTTACCTTATGAGAAGTAGACATAATTGCAAATGATTAAATCCTTCCAATATAAATAATTTTAAAAACAATTTAGTTACGAATTGAACTTGAATTAAAAGAGTTGACTTCACTTGAGATGATTTCACTGAACAACAAAAGACAGGGAATAATAAAATGATCCCCAATGATCCATCGCATCTCCCAAAAATGTTTTCAACATACATCTGTAAAATGATAGCTGGACGTCTTCCTCTCAGGCTTCCATGTCTTCTCCCTGGACCTCCTCAATGTCCACCTCTTCAACATCAGACATCAGACTCTGAGGTTGTCTTCCTCTCAGGCTTCTATGTCTTCTCCCTGGACCTCCTCAATGTCCACCTCTTCAACAACAGACATCAGACTCTGAGGTTGTCTTCCTCAGAGTGGGGTAAGTAGGGTGAGGAGGAGAAGGGAGGGTAAGGAAGCTCCAAGGCCACTCTCTGTCCCTCCCAGGGCCCCATGCCTCCACTGCTATATTGGTTGCCTGAGGCTCTTTCTGTTCGACACTCATCCTGTTTGACAGGAAGTAGGTAGGTGTTGAGGGAAGACCTTGCGATTAGACTTTGAATAAAAGTAAGTCAGAATATTGGATAGATAAATGTACTTTTCAGATCTATTCTAACCAGGATCAAAGGTATATTCTCCTTTCATTCGATAGGAGACATTCTTACTTTAATTTAGGTATTTAGTGTATTTGAAGAAGCTCCTCCTATTAACTTTCAGAGCTAGACAATTGCTTTTTGAAATCAGATAAATGCTCATGTTTAAAATGTCTCTTAGCTAACTACTATTTTAGCTATCCCCTATGGAACTATAACAGGATGATAGACGTCTCTCTCCTTGAATAGTTTAGCTCTCATTGATCTCATGATTACCATGTTAACCGAGCTGTCAGCTCTGGCATCTGGCGTCAGTGATTCAGCCAGGGAGACAGAAAAGAGAGGGAAAAACACTTATCATGCACAACCATGCAGCCTCTCCTTCCTTTCATCTGTCCCCAGATAGCACGTGGTTCCTTGGACGTTATGGGAACGTATGTTTTTGTTTTTTGGGGAATGAAGCCATACACGTTTACTGACCGGTAAACGGAAAGTTTATTAAAGCTTGGTGAGCGTGTGCTTGTCCTATGGTTATTTTGCATACAGCCTTCCCACAACTTTCTGGGAATGGTGCAGGATAGTTGCTTGGCTTTGGAACATTCTCAGCACATATAACCCTGACCCGTACGATCACATATATGTAATCATTGTTGAGTGGTCCCTGCAGCGTATAATCGCAAAGATGTGATTGGAACAGAAGAAAAGGTTTGTGCAAATGTCTGCATACATGATCTGGGGAAACACTGAGCAAGTATTTGGGCTCTCATAGAAGAGAGAAGTTTGTTCAGCTCAGTAAAGCCTCAAAGATAAATTGTCCGCAAAAGTGAAATGTGCTACTATGTGAGTTAATGAGGTGGAACACACGGTCAGAAAATAATTAGAAATTGACAAGTCGAAACAGCCTACAGATAATTGGCAGGCAGCGTGACTAGGTTTGAATGCTGCACAGGTTGAATGTCTTGTTGTGTAACAATCGCATTTTGGAACAGTGAGCGCATTCTGACATCACGTGCATAAAAATAAAAAACGCACTGGGGCGACCGTTAGCGATGTTTGTAACTCGACAAAGAAAAATATTTTTCATTACTTTAACAGTTTCCTAAAATGTCAAACATTAATATTTAAATTCTACTAATGTTGTAGGAACGTTCTCCGACTGGTTTGACATTGGGAATGTTCTCAAATAGTGTTATGTTAAGAAACAACATTCTTCTGTGGGAATTTCAGTACTTCAGCATAACGTTTCCTCATGGTTCTCAAATTGTTCCGAGAACATTAAGAAAACTTTTCATAAAAACCACAAGACAACTTTAGTAATGTTCTAAGAATGTTTATAAATAACATATACATTCCGTTTTCAGCATCGACAATCTCTCTATCCTCTATTGTTAAGTGTGTTCAGGTGTGTTGGCCACGCCCACTAATTGGCCACACCTGATCTTAATGAGAGCTTGTTTCCTTTGAAATGGGGTCTGTTTGAATAGACTAAAATTAACAGCTTTGTATGTGTAAAGCAAAATGGCATGCTAGTTTCATCTGGGTGGCGCAGGGGACTTATTCCATGAAAAGAAAACAGAACATTATAGGTATCTCACTGATTAACCCATAATAAGCTAGCAGTGTTAATACAATTCTTATTGAAACATTCAGTGAAAGTTATTTTTTTTAAACTTCCAAATAACCTAGAATTTCCATTCTCAGAGCATTAATAAAATCTCCCAGTAAAACCTTTAAGGAACCAGAGTAAAATGTTCTCAGAACCTCCCTTTAACCTAAGAATAAACGTTCCAAGAACAGGTGAAATGTTCACTACTGTTCTCAGAACGTTTCTATAAAAAACGGTCAGGAAACGTATGGCTTCGTTCCTACAACCAATGTGAAACAATTTTCTTATTTTCTTATTTAACACGAAATGTAAAAGTTTATTTGGAGGTTTTTGAATAAATTCATTAAATCTTACACTGAATGTTTCAATAACACTGCTAGCTTATTTGGGGTTAACTTTTTGTAATTCCAATCACAGATAGGACACATGGAAATTCATTAGATAATACAACTGTGGCTGCTTTGACTTGTGAACGGTATATTTTCTGTACCAAACCTGATGGTCACTATATGGTTGTTGATTCTTCCATCCCTAAGCCTCATACATTGAGTCTTAAAATTGCCAGAACACAGCTGGAACAAAGGAATGTTGTCTAAAGAAAAGGAGTTGCGACGTGTATATTATTTGTAAGTTATCCCTGAAAATCATATTTTTTCCATTCCATTGTGAGGGTTGATATCTTACAGTTGATGTAAGTCATTACATTTTTTTCACACTATCATCAAGCTGTAATGATAGACATTTTGGAACTACTAGCTTCCCAGGCAACCACTGCAGCACGAATGCTGTGATACAAAATCAGCTTTCCCAAGGCAAAGAAGGATGGGATATGCTGTGAAGCCCGTGGAGAAAGACCCAACATACTTTTAGTCTTTATTAGGTAAATCCCCGCCCTATCTCAGCTCACTGGTCACTATAGCAACACCCACCCGTAGCATGCGCTCCAGCAGGTATATCTCACTGGTCACCCCCAAAGCCAACACCTCCTTTGGCCGCCATTCCTTCCAGTTCGCTGCTGCCAATGACTGGAACGAATTGCAAAAATCATTGAAGCTAGAGGTTCCTATCTCCCTCACTAACTTTAAGCATCAGTTATCAAAGCTGCTTATCGATCACTGCACCTGTATATAGCCCTTCTGTAAATAGCCCACACTACTACCTCATCCCCATATTTATTTTTTTGTTTATTTTCACTAATCTTGCACACCAGTACCTCTATTTGCACATCATAATTTGCACATCCTTCATTCCTGTGTTAATAATGATAATTCTGTAATTTATTTCACCACTATAGTCTATTTATTGTCCTACCTCCTAATCTTACTGCATTTTTGCACTACATTTTGCACTCTGTATATAGATTTTTCTATTGTGTTTTTGACTGTTTGTTTTACTGTGTAACTCTGTGTTGTCTTTTGTCGCACTGCTTTGCTTTGTCTTGGCCAGGTCTCAGTTACAAATGAGAACTTGTTCTCAACTGACCTACCTGGTTAAATAAAGGTGAAATAAAATGAAATAAAAAAAGTCATAGTTATTAAATGAGCATTTCAGGCATACAGAAATTCCAAATACAAACATGTAATAGTTTCACCAAAGTGCACGACCAAATATTGCTTATTTCAAATTGAGTACTTCAAAAACACCAGAAAACACATTGTAGAATGAGTAGATCACTACATCAATGAATTGATAGCGTCATAACTCAGAACAGTAAATAAAAGGACATTTAATTTAAATGACATTTTACGCATTTAACAAACATTTCCCTGTCTAAAATATTTCACACTACGTCGACGGTATAGGTGCCTATATTGTCAAATTATGTCTCACCTTTATTTGTCATGAGTGTTCATGATGATCAATATTTCAGCTATGCAGGCCTACTGTAAAATATCTAATAGCTGTCTGATCAATACTATCGACTGTCAGTTATAATACTAACGCAGAGGCACTCAGGCTTTACAAACTATTGTGAAGAAGTGTATCAGTGAACTGTGTTCTGTAGTTATTCACAAACCAATAGAAATGTGACGTATCTCTTAGAATCATATGGTTCTCAGAATGTTATGTGCTAGCTGGGTCTTTGCCTTAACCTATTAAAAACAGGCTTCCAGAATACACTGGTCTGTGAATAATTATGTGGAAAACCTCTCAAAACACACACACAGACGTACAGACGCACACAGACGTACAGACGCACACAGACGTACAGACGCACACAGACGTACAGACGCACACAGACGTACAGACACACACAGACGTACAGACACACACAGACACACACAGACGTACAGACACACACAGACGTACAAACATACACATACATGTCACTTGTTAAATCCACTTCAAATCAACGTAGATCAAAGGAGGAGACAGGTTAAAGAAGGATTTTCAAGCCTTGAGACATGGATTGTGTCTGTGTGCCACTCAGAGGGTGAATGGGCAAGACAAAAGATTTAAGTGCCTTTGAACGGGGTATGGTTGTAGGTGCCAGGTGCACCCTGTGGAACGTTTGACACCTTGTAGAGTCCATACCCAGACGTTCTAAGGGGAAAAGGGGGTCCAACTCAACATTAGGAAGGTGTTCCTATTGTTTTGTACACTCAGTGTAGGTCATTATCAATACAACGTCAGAAGAGGTCGATTTGCCTGCTGGTGGGCAAGGAGAACCTCAGCTTGACAACTGTGTGTCGATTTCAAGAGATTGTTAAATAAACACTACATGTTGCATTTATATTTTTGTTCAGTATAGTTAGCTAGCCAATTTGATGAAAATGTTAGGCCTACCTAGCTAAGTTAGTTATGTTGGTTGGAGAAAAAAGTAAATTAGGTCTACTTACCATTATGTTTAGCCAACTGTACAACGTTTCTACTGCTGGTAGTAAACATTCTCAGCTAACAGTTCTACTGCTTGACAGGCAGACTGGACAAAGGATGGGAAATTAACCTAAGTTCTGACTATGCTCTTCAAGAGGTGATGATATAACCGAATAGTTTACATTAATACAAAAAATCCCTTGAAAAACGTCATGCAGTTGTCAGTGGTTTTATCGGAGCTTCAGGTCTTATTACCCGCCAGCAGGCAAATGGAACACTCTGAACCTTGTGGTCAATCTCCAAGGCTTTCCAAGTCGAGTTTCTGTAAAAAACCTAACGATAAATCCTTGTGCTCCTATCCTATTTTTATTTTTTTGTTTAGTGCTGCAGGCTGTAGGTGCAATTGATTAAGCAGCCCTCGTGCCAGGAAGGAAAATGTTAATATTTTTTACCATTTCAGGTGTCTGAAGGTGGAAGTCCGCCTACCTGGCCGGCGTAGATAGAACATCAAGTGCTAATAAGATGACCGTATCTGCACAGTTCTCACACCTCCACTCACTCTGCAACTAGCAATGTGTTTCGATAAGCTTGCGTTATCAGCTGCTTGTCTTTCTTTGGTCATACAGTAGGAGTAACATGAATTTGGTTGAGGCAGAAATAATGCAATGCGACTTGAGTTTCGCCTTCAGCTTGAAGACAGTCCCCTTTTCTCAGAGAAAGGAGGGAGAGAGAGAGACGGTGAGATAGATAGATACTTTATTGATCCCCGAGGGGAAATGTCTGCGTCAAGCAGCTACGAAAAAACACAGGGCAGGTGCAAAATGCCAGAACGAAAATACACAAAAGACAGATACAAGATACATGATACAGAGAGCGGCAGTATGAAAAAGTATAGAAATACAAGAAGTCTGGAGTGCAAAAAAGCTATAAAAAGACATTGCATAGTACGGGTGGATGGCTGAATATGTACACTATATATTGTTACAGAGTGTTAGGTGAAAAAAGTTGATATAGTTAAATAAGGAGTATTTGCATGGTTAACTATACTATACAGATCGATGGCAGAGAAATACTTAAATAGCTAAAAATGCGTATGATATGAGCGAGGGTAATAATAGTTTACTTAATATACAGACTGGTTAAATGAACAGGTAAGTGAATATTTGCATGGTTACATTAACTGTACAGGTAAATATACAGTTAAATGTACAAGTAAGTGAATATTTGCATGGTTACATTAACTGTACAGGTAAATGACAGGAAGATATACTTAAATAGATAAAAGTAGTATGATATAATTGAGTGTAATAATAGTAATTCCATTAAAATACAGTCCTTAGTGCGCAGGGTTTAATTACAGATAACTGCACGTATTGCACATTCAATATACTAAAAGCAATGAAAAAAGATACAACTGACAGGATACTAATATGCATTCCTGAGTAAATGACTACGTAAGTTCAGTCCAAGAATTACGTGATATGATATAACAACTGTACATGAACATGTATATACAGACCTGCATGAATAAGTCCTGTGTGAATGAGTGATTACAGACCAGAGTTACTCACGGATGGATGCATAATTGTTAAACTAGGTCCTAACACCCCAACAGTTCCAGGTCTATGTTGACGACGGCACGGCACCCCGGTGAGGCATTAAATAGTCTAATAGCCGCCGGCAGGAAGGACCTCCTGTAGCGCTCTCTGGCACACCGTGGTGGGATCAGTCTGTGACTGAAGGTGTTCCTCTGCGTCATAACCATGGCATGCAGAGGGTGGGTGGCGTTGTCCATAATGGCCAGCAGTTTGGCCAGGATCCTTCTCTCCGCCACCTCCTCTAGAGGGTCAAGGCTCATCCCCAGGACAGAGGGCATTTGTGGCAGGTGTGCCATATAAAAACAAAACACAAATAGACCTTAGTATACTAAATGATTTTTTATTGTGTTTCCCAGGCCGCGATATAGGGGAAAAATAAACATGAAGGATGTGTTTTGATAAACCTGTCAAACGGGTGTCTCTCTCTCACGCCGGGGCGGATGGGCGAAGAGCTGTTTGGAATGGTTGGAGCAATAAATTATACTAACTTATAGCATCCTGAACTTGGGATTTACACAGCCGTAAATACAACAGTAGTGAACTGAAGAGCTGAGCATCCTCACATAGCCTATAGAGAGAACTAGTGCCTAATTAATCTTTAAGGCAGCCCTGTTTGATTAATATCGCTGTAATTTAAAGCCAGCTTTTAGTCTGATTAAAACTCAGAAAACAATGCAGGTGGTTTTCTGTAATTGTGTCAAATTTGCTGTCATTGGAGCCCACTGTTTAGTTCTCTGAAACACAGCAGAGAACAAAGCAGCTAAGAATTTCATTAAAATAATGACCTTTTCCTCCCTCAGCCAATGTTACACTCTCACGCCGATGTTCCAGCCGGCACCATTTCAGTTTCTCTATGGCTACAGAGCAGCTCACTTTTATAAATAAAGAACGATCATTAATTAACTTCAAAACTCTTATAGGAACAAAAAGCTTTGCCTTCGTAAATAAAACACCGTCATCACAAGATACACTTTAGTTTGAATTTGTTTCAAGTAATTAACTGAAGAGAATTAAGCTCAAATGAAAATCACAAGGCACTTTGAGGATAAACTTATTTTATTTCTACTACATTTATTTAAATTGATTACGTAAGCATCGACTGCATGACATCCAAACATGGCTCTTTGATAGAACAGAGCCACAGTGTTAGTGTGTTTCTCAGCTGCCCTGACATGTTCTCTCTGTTATCTCTCAGAACACTCCAGAAAGGTCAACTGGAGGTAATCCTCTCTGAGGTCACCCTTTATCTCTACTTCCCTGATTGGCTATTTGGCCTTTTCCACCACTCAGGTCACAGAGGTGCCATAGTCAACATTAACAACATCAGCAGCAAGCTTTCAGCACTTTATGGCCCTTCTTTTACAGCAGAAATTCAATAGCTTTGTTGAATAGTGATGATCCACAGGAAGCCGGAGAGATGTAACGTAGAACAGTAATGAACAGAGGACTAATATCCTCTCCATCTTTCAAATGAAAGGGGGGGGGGGGGGGGGGGGGTTGTATAAACTGTGCAGGGAGAAGAATACTTATTGGAGGATACCAGTGTAATAGACAGCTATGGCTCCCAGGTACGACATTTAATTAATGATTCTATTTGTGGAGACCAAGCCCAACTAGCACATTTGGTTCCTTGGAAGTTGTGGGAATGTACGTTTTTGGTTTTTCCATTGGTTCTGGGGACGAAGACATGTGTTTCCACGTCAGTGAAAATTTCACCTGTTCTGGGAAAGTACATTTTTAGGTTGCAGGGAGGTTATGCGAACGTTATACTATGGTTCCCTGAAAGTTTTCCTGGGAGGTTTTAATTAGGGTGGCAGGTAGCCTAGTGGTTAGAGCGTTGGGCGAGTAACCGAGCCGACAAGGTGAAAAACCTGTCTGTGTCCTTGAGCAAGGCACTTAACCCTCATTTTCTCCAGGGGCTGACCCTGTAGGTAGGTTGTCATTGAAAATAAGATAGTAAAATAGCGTTATTTCGTCAAGTTCCTTAAATATGCTGAGAATGTTTCAAAGCCAAGAAACTATCCTCCACCATTCCCAGAACGTTGTGGGAACGTTGTGTGCAAAATAATCACAGGACGATCACGCTTTCACCTAACTCTAAGAAACATATGGTTCTCAGAACGTTATGTGCTAGCTGGCACAGTGCTGTCTGGCCTGGTGAGGACAAATAACAGCCAGAGTGAAACACGTGATTCGACATAACATGATTTAATTTCACACACAAACTGTATAAATGAAGGAGGAGGGTTAGTTAACGTCATCTAGCAACTGGTTTGTTTGTGAATTCACGTACACATCACACTCACAAGGAAACATATTTAAGCCAAAATCTAAAGAATACAAACACAACGGCCCGCACGTAGACACCCACACCCATACAAACACACTAGTCACTGCCAACCGCAGAGGTCAGTCGGTCCCCTCTCACATCCATATTAGGACATCTTCTGCAGACACAATCGATGAGTGCTGGCGGTCTGTAAGACGGAGAGGACAACACACAGTTATTGACAGCCAAGACAGATTGTACACAAAAGCCTATATGGGACTACAGTGGCCACTGATTGGGGTGGAGGCTTGTCAAAGGAAATGCCTTGCTCCATCCATTTCTTCCCTCCTTCTAACACACTCTTTCCTTATCCTTTGATGAACAGTAATGTACTTCAAATGAGTTGAGCACTTGAGCATTTAAATGAACAGGATGAGGTAATCTTGGCAGCATCAACATTCTGAATACCTTCCAGAAGAGTTATTTTTCAACAATGCATCCTTTGTGTTGGGCCTATGTTCTATTTTTCTCAAAATATGCCCTCTACAAAACAGGTTCTGCAATTTGTTCTGCTGAAGAGAAATGCATTTTGATGTGCCTAGGACCAGTTCAACAGAGTGGGGCCCTTCTCATCATGACTTGCACTCTGCACCACCCCAAAGACACATTCAGCTATTGGTGGTGTGTGCGTGTGTGCATGTGTGATGTGTTGTGTAACGGACATGATTCGGTCATGGTCTCGTGATGAAGTAACCCCACCTGCGATCTTCAAAACCAGTGTCTGTCGTTGTTTTTTGTGTGTTTGTATATATATGTGTGTGTGTGTGTGTGTGTGTGTGTGTGTGTGTGTGTGTGTGTGTGTGTGTGTGTGTGCTCAAACACACATGCATGTGGGGGTCTGGGAGAGGAAGTGGGTCCATCTGATGAATGAGCCTGGACTCAATTTTATACACTAATTGTAGTCTCACACATTCATTTCTAATGTTCTAATGACCGGTCATTTTTGACCAGGAACACCGCAGGTGTACAAAAGTTAAATAAAACACCCAAAATGTTATGAAAATCATCAAAATGTATTTTTTGTGTTCAGATGCCCTGTGTGGACAAAGTCATGCAACCTTATGACAATCAGATTAAATGAGCTATATTTTTCAGAGAGAAAACTTGGAAATCGGTCCAATTCGACCGGAACACAGCAGGAGGGTTAAGTAGTACTTTAAAATATTTTTACTTAAGTACTTTATGCCACTGCCAACCATGAAAAGGCCCTTGAGCAATAGCAGCATGAATAAATGACCAGGGCCAGATAAACCCTGCCGGCTAGCAGCAAGGGAACCAACGTGGGAACACCTAATCATTTGCAAATGAAAAGTGGTGACTGTGAGACCAACCATTTTTAGTTGGGTAGCATGCGAGCAAGGTTCTTAGTGTGCAACGTAATAATATCATGTAGGGGAGTGATGAAATAAGCCCCACGTGGAGCTAATTTATTCAGCCATAGTAATGTAATGTAAATTTGAACTTTTAAACATGTGAATAGAGGTTAACCACAATGTAACATTGTGTAGAATAGCTATGAGTTAACATGATCCTGATTTCCGCTCACATTCAGCGATGACACATTTAGTGACGAGCTTGTGATAGAAGTTGTGCCTGGCACGACAACCAATGAACGAGGATCACACTAGTTTACTTCCACATTATGTGCGATAGACTGATTGCAGACGTGTCTTTTTCATGCTGTCTGGAAGATACATCCATGAAGGGAGATCTGTGATTACTACCAGTAGTTGTGGTAAGACCCCCTGACAGGCAAAATCAGGGTTGGAAACTTGCAAGAAGAAGCATTTCCCTCATATTGTCCTGGAAAGATGTCACCCGGTTTTTAGAAATCCGAAGCGCCACCTGTAACCATGACCACAAAACCATGAATTTAGCATTAATAGGCTACAGGCTGCAATAACTAAAGCTCAAATCCGCAATTCTTAATTTATATTTTCCAGTTGATGGCCGCCCTGCCACTTGGTTTGCTACTGGGAGGGCAGGAAAATATTATCATTATAGAGTGATGAGAGTTAGGCAGTGAGAGGTCGACTGAGCTCATAAAGGAAGGATTAAAACATGTATCATCACTGAAGAATAATTAGGTAAAATGCCAGTGATGTTGCAAAGCACTGCTTGTGAAGTCGGCTAAACTAACGCAGGTAGACCAACGGTATGATGTAAAACATGAATTGCTGAATTGCTACAGACTTAGTGAAACTGACACTATTTTAACTACTTAGCAGAAATGAAACAAATAGAGAATCATAATATCGGTCTAAAACATAATGTTGTCACTTATTACTATACGATACCTATCCATGATTGCCGGCGATGGAGTGTCAAGCTACTGTTGGATTCACTTCAGTTCAAGTCCATCCTTACATGATTTTTTATTTTTTTAATTCACGTGAAAAGTTGATCATTTTAAAAGGCTAATTGATCATTAGAAAACCAAGGTCTGTCTGTCTGTCTGTCTGTCTGTCTGTCTGTCTGTCTGTCTGTCTGTCTGTCTGTCTGTCTGTCTGTCTGTCTGTCTCTGTCTGTCTGTCTGTCTGTCTGTCTGTCTGTCTGTCTGTCTGTCTGTCGATCGATCGATAGCCATCCCAGAAGAGTGGATGCTGTTATAGCAGCAAATGGGGGACCATTTGGTGTCCACATACTTTTGGCCATGTAGTGTAGCTCACTGGGAGGTCCGCCTCGAACAGGCAACAGCAACGAGATAAACAAAAAGGTTTTTATTAAATTGCACACATTTACCCTATGCTGTCTCTCGCCGTCACAAACACACACACAATTGTTTTATTATACATTTTTCTCGGTCGCTCTCATACAGACTGACACTTTAAAGTCGACACACTGCAAAGAGACTGCACAAGAACAGACGTTCCACTGTACTGGGCTACATGTACAGTATTTCACAATGTTCAACAGAGTGCCATAGATATCCAGGCCATTCAGAGCCATCTTATCATGTAGTGTGCAGAAATGTATGGCTGTTAACAAAAAGTACCTCTCTCTCTCTCTCTCTCTCTCTCTCTCAAAAGGGATTACCAAGTAGTCAGAGCTTAATGGGTAAACAACGTTCAGCCCTTGGCGGCATCATGTGAGAAAGTTGGCTGCTTCAAACCTATCCAACAGACTCCCTGCTCCTTTGAAGTTGGCCACAGATGATAAAAGTAATACATCTTAGAGAGGCTAGTCTAGATATGAAATCAGTATTTGCAGCCAAAACAACAGAATCTCTAAAATGCATTATTATGCATGCATTAGAAGTGGTCTGGAGAAAATGTTGTTTTGTTACTTATTCATAAGACGGACCTGAATAATATTGCATTGTTGGGATACATAAACAAACAACCTCTAAAAATAAGTTTGAAAGAATCTTATATTCTTCCTCTGCCAGCAGAATTCTTGAGAGAGAGAGAGTGAGAGAGAGAGAGTGAGAGAGAGAGAGAGAGAGAGAGAGAGAGAGAGAGAGAGAGAGAGAGAGAGAGAGAGAGAGAGAGAGAGAGAGAGAGTGAGAGAGAGAGAGAGAGAGAGAGAGAGAGCAGGCCGGCTTTGGGTTTGTTTGTTTGTTTACCTTTAGCAGGAAATGACATCGTCCTATTCTCAGCAGAATTAAGGCTTCTACACAACAAAGGCAACTCTTTACTTTTTTTTTTACAGGGAGCCACCATCAACTATGAAAAGGTAGGATTTCTTTCAGAAGGTAGCTGAGTTGACACAGCAGTAATCCATTTGTTCTGAGGAGTATAATGTGGAAAACAGGGAGACAGCAGAGAGGAACAGTTTATATGTATCCCCTTTCCCTGTTGTATTTACTGATGTCTGGTTACGGCTCAGGCTGCTTCCCGTTAGAGCTGGAAGTCTTTCCACAGTCAGTCAGAAGTATTCCATTAGCTGTCCTACAGTCGCCACAACGACAGCTTTAAGGTGCCTTTTTGAAATGTTCTGTTCATTGATTAATGGAAACAAGGTTTGAACAAAACGTCCTTCTAAAACCCCAGAGGACACCAACACAAATCTACAGACAATGTTCTGTATGTTAAAACAATACCTTCACTAAATAACTGAAAACAACCCCAAAGCAACAAAAACAATTTACAGAACGCATCACAATGAGAAGTATTAATACCTTTCTGAACATGCACTACATGTCCAAAAGTATGTGGACACCTGCTCGTCCAACATCTCATTCCAAATTCATGGGCATTAATATGGAGTTGGTCCCCCCTTTGCTGCTATAACAGCCTCCACTCTTCTGGGAAGGCTTTCCACTAGATGTTGGAACATTGCTGCAGGGACTCGCTTCCATTCAGCCACAAGAGCATTAGTGAGGTCGGGCACTGATGTTGGGTGATTGGGCCTGACTTGCAGTCGGTGTTCCAATTCATCCCAAAGGTGTCCGATGGGGATGAGGTCATGGCTCTGTGCAGGCCATTCAAATTATTCCACACCGATCTCGACAAACCATTTCTGTATGGGGCCTCGCTTTGTGCAAGGGAGCATTGTTATGCTGAAACAGGAAAGAGCCTTCCTCAAACTGTTGCCACATTCGTCTATAATGTCCTTGTATGCTGTAGCATTAAGATTTCCCTTCACTAGAACTAAGGGGCCTGAACCATGAGAAACACTCCAGACTATTATTCCTGCTCCAGAGTCCAATTGTGGCAAGCCGACGCTTGACATTGCGCATGGTGATCTTAGGCTTGTGTGCGGCTGCTCGGCCATGGAAACCCATTTTATGAAGCTCCCGATGAACAGTTCTTGTGCTGACGTTGCTTCCAGAGGGAGTTTAGAACTCGGTAGCTTAAGCACTTGACTGTCCCGTTGTGTGAGTTTCTGTGGCCTACCACTTTGCGGCTAAGCCGTTGTTGTCTCTATGGCAGACACAGAGGTGCCCAGGAAGTTCCCATGGGTGTTTACCAGCCCCTCCTCGTTGATTTAGACCGGCGCCCTCCTGGCCGTGACTTAATTATACACCTTCCTCTTGCTAGCCGGACGATGTGTTGACCACGTCCCACTCCATCTGGAAGTTCATCAACAAAGAAACACCCAGCTCCTCCTTCAGCTTGAGGGTCATATGATCCAGCTGGCGAGGGCAGCTACCCAGAAACACCCAGAGCAGAGATGGTACAGGCGGTGAGGGAGTGGGGTGAATGAGGTTGGAGTATGGGGAGGTAAGAAAAAGCACAGGGTTAAGGGGGTAGGATGGGGAAAATATGGAAGGAAGCCTAGAGGGTGAGAGAGCTAAATGCACCAGTCTGCTAGTCTGATTCCTGGGGAGAGCTGTGGTCTGTCTCCCAGGCAACTGATCTAAACCTATTTTCACTCTCTAATTTCTCTCCACATGAAAAAGACAGATAAAAATAATTCCCCACTTCTCAGAAAGCCATCAGTCCATTTCATCTCTCTCTCTCTCTCTCTCTCTCTCTCTCTCTCTCTCTCTCTCTCTATCCCGCTCTCTTGCTAGTTAGTGGGAGGAAGTGACCCGTAAGAGAAGGGACAGGGTCAAAGAAGGATGTCCTCAAGTGACACCACAGGGAGCCCTCTGGTTGGGCAAGCAGCTGGGAATCCAAGGCAGTGAAACTCAAAGAGTTAAATGGAAATTATTCAGGAACATTTGCCTCCTCTTTAGATTTACATCTGGAGAAAGACTCCCTCTACACCCAGAAACTCTTCTGCTCTGCTAAAATCCAGTGAAATTGAGTTATTCACAGCTGTCATAGAAATGGGAATATTCACTCAACACAAGGGTACAGTTGAATAGCCTTAAGCCTTAAACTTCTTTCAAAAATCCCAAGTGTGTAATTTTCATATTTAGTCGTTTCTATTTTTTGTGCTCTCCTCACTGTCTATCAGCTTTAAAACATGGTGTACTTCGGAGCCTTAACCGGCCCATTTGGCACTGATGAAGGTGCGGGCCGGTTTGAACTCATCCTCTTCTCCACTGGGTAAACATGGCCAGCCAGTCAAAGCCCTGGCATGGAAGTAAAGAGGAGCTTACAACAGAAACAAACATATCTAAAGTGTCTAAATAACATTAGCAAGACAATGGTAGAGAAGTCCTTGGAAGTCACCTCTGATCTATGCATAGCGAACAATGTTCCTGTAAAGTGCATTAATCTCTCTTTCAGAAAAACAATCTGTATTAGAGAGTGGGGTGTGTATGATACCAGTGGCTATACTGATACCAGCCTGGAAGTCTCATTTAAAAAGCTATTATTAAAGGAGAACCATACAAGGTCATGTGCCTCCTGCAGTACAGAGGTCCTTGACAAAGGCTTGTAAGATCTTGGGCCACAAATTAAAACCGATTGGACCTTGCCACCCTCTGTTTTCATTTTAATGCAAGGTGTGTATCCAGATCTTCAGGACAACCGGGCTAATTTCGTCCAGCAGCTCACCTCAGTGCAAGGTGTGTGCACTGAGCAAAGATAGCAAATGTTTGTGTGTGTGTGTGTGCGTGTGCGTGTGCGTGTGTGTGTGTGTGTGTGTGTGTGCGTGTGTGTGTGTGTGTGCGTGTGTGTCTTAATTTTTGAAAGATCCCCAAAAAAGAGTGATTGCCTTTAAAAGCAACGAATCCCTTTGAAAATGACCTGTGTGGCATCAATGTGAGTCAGAAACAGTTATTCTAGTGTGAAAATGTACTACAACGTAAATAGGATCATTTTGGAACATCCCTGCTTCACAACGGGTACATGAAGGTTGGGTTTTGATTTGACACTAACATGGGGTGAACAGCTGTGGTGATTGCTCTCTATCCAATAGCATAGACGGTGAGACAGACTTGCCGACTTTGTTACCATAAGACAATACGTCTCACACTTAGTAACTAAAACATCCCCAGCAAAAATGTCAAAATTAATTACAGATTTCTTGAGTTATCTAGATTCGTTCTGGGGATTTTGAGGAAGTGAAATAGGCTTCAGCATCTAGTGTCTCATAGCGGACACATCATTAACCAAAAGCGGAATTGGTCAGGAAACACACCTCCAAGACTGAACTCATGTTTTCTTAATGAGCAGGAAAACACGTGCCAATCGCTGAGCCAATGGCTCTTAAAAACTTTTACAATACAGATCTCAGGAAGTGACTACTTTTCAGAAACGATTGGATTGGATGCCTTCATCTAATGTCTGGGCTGTATCTGGAGCTGCATGTTGAAGATAGAAATAGAATGAATAGAACACGTATGATTCTTTCAACATGACACTGAAAAGATTGAAAGCTGCAATTAATTTGATGATAACTGAAAATACTGCAGAGTAATTCAAAGCCATTTGCAAACATTGCAAACAGCAAGTTGGATGCTTAGCGAAAACAACTTTGAACCTTTTTGTCCATCTGAGGGTAAGTGTTCTTCTTTCAAACACACACTATATCATCTTTAAAAGGATAGTTTACTCAGAATACAAGCTTACATGATAATCCTGTATTCAAGAAGGCAGTTTGGGATATTTTGTTTCCTTTCGACACTTAATAGACATTTTGTTATTGTTAGAGTTCTCAGTAATAATTAACATTAAACTGTTCTTGTGTTTAAAATACTTTTAGAAGTTATTTGTTTTTCTGAGAAACATAAAATATTGATCTTTTAGTTGAAACTTTATATAAAGTATATTTGACTACCTTGAGTATTTGAAAAGTTGGTACAGTATTTTCAAATAAACTCTGAGGTAGTTTAAATTTCAAAATACAACTATTTTCTGCCCAGATCTGATTTGCGTGGTGTAATGGGTCTTTCTTTCACCCATCATTATCAAACTCACATCCAGTACCGTAATTGACGGCTCATTCAATTTCCAATGTGAACATTGAATGACTGCATTTTATTACAACCACTCAATCTGCTGTCAGTAAATTGCTTTAATTAGCCCAACCTGCCAATGAACGGTTATGACACACAGTGACTCGCCATCTCTCTCAAAGTTTATGAAGAAGGTGGGAAATTTAGAAATTAAATGATGATGATGACAGTCAGGGTATCCCATTGCAAATAGTTATTATCAGTGACTCCCAGAAGGTTTCACCTCCTCTTCGCAGAAATCTCTTCAAGGTCTTAAACACTTTTAATCTCTCGTTCCTCTAACGGATTTGGTGAGCGAGGGCTAACAGAATTAGCTATCTATGAGATGCTCAGAGAACACAATTCAATTCGGCCACCCCTTCCTCCTCCATTTCTCCAACCCATGAAAAGAGAAGGTCATGGGGGTTGACGCGATACAACCAATAATGGTTTAATTTCTGAAAAGCCCTTGAATGCGCTGTATCACTGAATGAATTGCAGAGTGCCTCACAAAACCCTGTTTCCATAGTAATTAAAAATGTGTGTGAGCAAGGAGGCTAGTTGTAGACATGAGAGAGGAGGGTAAGCATGACTGGCTGTCACTGCTCAGAGATTGAAGAGGGTCTAGCATCACACTGATGACATGAGGATGCGGTGGGAGGAGCTATTCATCTCAGGATAAAATCAATCATGTGACATGGTGAGGTAGAACCCAGGAGCAGAAAAGAGAACCAGACGAGGAACCAGAGGTTTAGGAGAATGTTTTAATACTTTACTGGAAAACGTTCTACAGAAGGTAGAAAGTAAAACTGGGAAAACAACAACCACTAAGACTCGAACTCACTCAGGAGACACGGCGAACAAATCAAGCTTCTGTGTCATAATAGTATCTAGGGCAGTCTCTGCCGCCCTCTGGTGACAGGTAGAACCATGACATGTTACTGCACAGTGCTGAAGTTAATACCCACTGGGCAAAAACTGGTTGAATCAGCGTTGTTTCCAGATCATTTCAACCCAAACAATCAATATGAGGATGTTGAATCAACGTGGAAAACTGATTGGATTTTCAAAAAGTCATGAATGTAAGGGTATTTCGTACTTTTTTTACCCAACTTTTTACCTAAATCCAATGACATGGTGAAATGCTTTGTTGATTTCACGTTGAATTCACATTCACGTAACTCTTGCAATGTAAATAAAAACTAGATGTTGAACTGATGTCTGAGCCCAGTTGGTAGTCATACATTCCAAGACAAAAGCAAAACCTGCATTTTAATGAAAGAAGCCCTTTTCTTTGAAAGGAGAAGCTTAATTGGCAGAATGTGAAAGAGACATCCTTCAACAGCTCCATTAAAAAGGCTGTCCCACTTACCAGGGAAACACACGACCTCAGGGGAACTCATTCACTTTACCACACTTACCAGGGAAACACTTACCAGGGAACACACGACCTCAGGGGAACTCATTCACTTTACCACACTTACCAGGGAAACACTTACCAGGGAAACACACGACCTCAGGGGAACTCATTCACTTTACCACACTTACCAGGGAAACACTTACCAGGGAAACACACAACCTCAGGGGAACTCATTCACTTTACCACACTTACCAGGGAAACACTTACCAGGGAAACACACAACCTCAGGGGAACTCATTCACTTTACCACACTTACCAGGGAAACACACGACCTCAGGGGAACTCATTCACTTTTATTGCATCAAATTATGTACACACCAGTTTTCACATCACAAAAGGCAGTAAACTTTACAGTAACTTACAACAAACATTGTTTCATTACTGGGGGAAGGAGTGCTATATATCTTTATTAGTAAAACTCACTGGGATACAAGTCTCAGGTTTATTTCTAGGAGGCACACCTCAGAAACTGGCTGAATAATACAAACAGCCAACTCTCTCTCTCTCTCTCTCTCTCAAATGGGAAGGTTATGAAAACCTCAAACACTCATTACAGTATCCTCAGGGAACAAAGAGCATATGGTTTGGGCCTTCTGAAAACTAAACACCCACCCAAATAAAATAAGCCAATGATGATTCCCACATACACTTGCCTTACCTCCTGGTCTAGAGACTAAGACTGGTTCACTACTCATGGAGCGATGGAAGTAAATAGCAGGATGGAATGTATACACCTCTGTCTGACATTTACTCATTAACTCATTCCTACTTTGACCAAAAGCAACATTTATGCTGTGAAATTCAACACTAAAGTCTGAATGTTGACTCCTTAATTGATACTACCTCAGAGAGAGAGAGAGAGAGAGAGAGAGAGAGAGAGAGAGAGAGAGATTCATTTTTCACTCCAAAGGAACTCTCAAAAGAGGCCCCAAAGCGAACCGAACTGAAGCAAATTTTCTTTCACTTCTATACATTTTGCCATATCTAATGTGTATTCATGCGATATTTGAGTGACTAAAAAATGACAATACCTATGTGCTAAAGAAACTCAATAAAAAAAAGTTAGCTGACATGGGCTACTTGATCTGGACATTTCTGACATTTTATAAATAGCTCTCTAAGGTATGTAATGACTAACATGACAAGAGGAACTGATGATAAAATACCCAATTTAATCTACTATTACAACTTTCAAGAGTAAGTTTAAAGCCTGAGTTCCTTCAAAAATATATATATACAGCGCCAGTCAAAAGTTTGGACACAACAACTCATTCAAGGGTTTTTCTTTATTTTTACTATTTTCTACATTGTAGAATAATAGTAAAGACATCAAAACTATGAAATAACACATATGGAATCATGTAGTAACCAACAAATTCTTCAAAGTAGCCCCCCTTTGCCTTGATGACATTCTCTCAACCAGCTTCATGACGTAGTCATCTGGAATGAACAGGTGTGCCTTGTTAAAAATGTATTTGTGCAATTTCTTTCCTTCTTAATGCATTTGAGTCAATCAGTTGTGTTGTGACAAGGTAGGGGAATGGAAGACCCAGAGTTACCTCTGCTACAGAGGATAAGTTCATTAGAGTTACCAGTTATTTTTGGTTCCAACCACCGTGTCTTTGTGAGACGCAGAGTAAGTGAACGGATGATCTCTGCATGTGTAGTTCCCACCGTGAAGCATGGAGGAGGTGTGATGGTGTGATGGTGCTTTGCTGGTGACACTGTCTGTGATTTATTTAGAATTCAAGGCACACTTAACCAGCATGACTACCACAGCATTCTGCAGCGATACTCCATCCCATCTGGTTGGCGCTTAGTGGGACTATCATTTGTTTTTCAACATGACAATGACCCAACACACCACCAGGCTGTGTAAGGGCTATTTGACCAAGAAGGAGAGTGATGGAGTGCTGCATCAGATGACCTGGCCTCAACAATAACCTGACCTCAACCAATGGAGATGGTTTGGGATGAGTTGGACCGCAGAGTGAAGGAAAAGCAGCCAACAAGTGCTCACCATAAGTGGGAACTCATTCAAGACTGTTGGAAAAGCATTCCAGGTGAAGCTGGTTGAGAGAATGCCAAGAGAGTGCAAAGCATACATACAAGGCAAAGGGTGGCTACTTTGAAGAATCTAAAATCAAAAATATATTTTGATATGTTTAACACTTTTTTGGTTACTACATGATTCCATACTTAAAACAAAGAGACAGATTGATGAGGGAAATAAACTATTTAATCCATTTTAGAATAAGGCTGTAAAGTAACAAAATGTGGAAAAAGGTAAAGTGGTCTGAATACTTTCTGAATGCACTGTAAATACGGTATAGTACCAGTCAAATTTCAGACACACCACTGTGCTCATTTGAACAGGAAGGTGGCGCCGCAGTCCTTCGTGGGTTACTGGTTACTAGTTGGATGACCGTTTAAAACTTATTTTCCCAGTCTAAGCTTGTTTATTCACAACTTTCCAGTTGCAATAGTTGCAGTTAGCCAATGTCAGTATGTGATCTGTAGGCTAAGAGAGCTGTTTATTCGATTGTAGGGTTTGTGTAAGAAACCAACAAAATAGGTGAAGTGAACCGGCAAAAGACTTCCACAGATTTCATGTTAACAAACTATAGTTATGGCAAGTCGGTTAGGACATCTACTTTGTGCATGACACAAGTAATTCTTCCAACAATTGTTTACAGACAGATTATTTCACTTATAATTCACTATATCACAATTCCAGTGGGTCAGAAGTTTACATACACTAAGTTGACTGTGCCTTTAAACAGCTTGGAAAATTCCAGAAAATGATGTCATGGCTTTAGAAGCTTCTGATAGGCTAATTGACATCATTTGAGTCAATTGGAGGTGTACCTGTGGATGTATTTCAAGGCCTACCTTCAAACTCAGTGCATCTTTGCTCGACATCCTGGGAAAATCTAAAGTCTAAATCTATATCCACAGTAAAACGAGTCCTATATCGACATAACCTGAAAGGCCGCTCAGCAAGGAAGAAGCCACTGCTCCAAAACCGCAATACAAGCCAGACTACGGTTTGCAACTGCACATGGAGACAAAGATCGTACTTTTTGGAGAAATGTCCTCTGGTCTGATGAAACAAAAATAGAACTGTTGTGGGGGTGCTTTGCTGCAGGAGGGACTGGTGCACTTCACAAAATAGACGGCATCATGAGGAAGGAAAATTATGTGGATATATTGAAGCAACTTCTCAAGACGTCAGTCAGGAAGTTAAAGCTTGGTTGCAAATGGGTCTTCCAAATGGACAATGACCCCAAGCATACTTCCAAAGTTGTGGCAAAACGGCTTAAGGACAACAAAGTCAAGGTATTGGAGTGGCCATCACAAAGCCCTGACCTCAATCCTATAGACAATTTGTGGGCAGAACTGAAAAAGCGTGTGCGAGCAAGGAGGCCTACAAACCTGACTCAGTTACACCAGTTCTGTCAGGAGGAATGGGCCAAAATTCACCCAACTTATTGTGGGAAGCTTGTGGAAGGCTACCCGAAACGTTTGACCCAAGTTAAACAATTTAAAGACAATGCTACCAAATACTAATTGAGTGTATGTAAACTTCTGACCCACTGGGAATGTGCTGAAATAAATAAAAGCTAAAATAAATCATTTCACATTCTTAAAATAAAGTGGTGATCCTAACTGACCTAAGACAGGGAATTATTACTAGGATTAAAAGACAGGAATTGTGAAAAACTATCTAACTTCTGAACTCTATAACTCTCATCAATCTCATATTCTAATCTCTCTTTCAACCAAACTTCATAATACCCAATGAAAACATACCATATACAGCAGATGAGTGAGATTGCAGGAAATTGTAAGGCCTTCATTCTGTCCTGGTATTGATCAAGGTGGTAATTTACGCATCATTAATCACTGCCATCCTTTCTGTCAAAAACAAAGAGCCAGAGCCATGAGCCTGTGCAACTCAAAGACATGTCTTTGCCGCCACCAAGTGACCGATCGGCATATTACAGTTGAAAGAGCGACAGGCAGAATAAATAATACTCAATTTGTAGGCTACAGGCCTACCTATGCCATGGAGACAGACATGGAAATATACTAAACAAAAATATAAATGCAACATGTAAAGTATTGGTCCCATGTTTCATGAGCAGAAATAAAAGATCCCAGACATTTTTCATACGCACAAAAAGCTTATTTTCCTCAAATTTTGGGCACAAATATGTTTACATCCATGTTAGTGAGCATTTCTCCTTTGCCAAGATAATCCCTCCACCTGACAGGTGTGGCATATCAAGAAGCTAATTATACAGCATGATCATTACACAGGTGCACCTTGTGCTGGGGATAATAAAAGGCCACTCTAAAATGTGCAGTTTTGCAACAGATATCTCCAATTGGCGCATGTTGTGTTTAGATTTTTGTTCAGTTAAACACTCTACAACAAACCAAGCTTGATTAATACCTCAGGGTTTAGAGCTTGAGGAAGTCACATCATACAAGTACTTGGCTGGACGGTACACTGTCCTTCTCTCAGCACATATCAAAGCTGCAGGCTAAAGTTAAATCTAGACTTGGTTTCCTCTATCGTAATCGCTCCTCTTTCACCCCAGCTGCCAAACTAACCCTGATTCAGATGACCATCCTACCCATGCTAGATTAAGGAGACATAGTTTATAGATCGGCAGGTAAGGGTGTTCTCGATCGGCTAGATGTTCTTTAACATTCGGCCATCAGATTTGCCACCAAGGCTCCTTATAGGACACATCACTGTAAATCCATTTCCAAGCAATTCCAAGTACATCATTCCATTGTCCAACAAAAATTTCAGACCACTGGCAAACTACCTAGGACAGGTCGTCCCACCAAACTACCTAGGACAGGTCGTCCCAGCAAACTACCTAGGACAGGTCGTCCCAGCAAACTACCTAGGACAGGTCGTCCCAGCAAAGTCAGCCCAAGAGCTCAATGTCGAAAAAAATGTATATCAAGACACAACTGACTTTACCCAGGTGTTTGAGAGCAGAGGCTTCTTCCTTCCTGACCTCCCATGTAGGCCAAGTTAGTGCAGTCTCTTTCTGACAGTGTACCCATGCACTTCGACATTGAGCTCTATTTTATTTAGAATTTCAGGGCCCCTTTAGGTATACAAAATTATATATAAAAAATTGATTTGATAAAATATTGAATTTGGCCTTTGATAAAATATTGAATACTACTATAGCCCATAGAAACACGTTTAATAACACATTAATAAACGGCAAAAAAGACCGTCAAAAAATTAATAGATAGATAGATAGATAGATAGATAGATAGATAGATAGATAGATAGATAGATAGATAGATAGATAGATAGATAGATAGATAGATAGATAGATAGATAGATAGATAGATAGATAGATAGATCAATCTGTCCACTCAAGCGGAAGCTTTTTACTGTAACCAGCTTCAACTCCATATTTCATTTAATCAGATGGCTTATTCATCACAAAACCATTTGATGTTGCCAATTATTTTAATGATTACTTCATTGGCAAAGTGGGAAATGCCAAGAATGAACAGTGAGCCATTTTATTCATGCATAAAAACATTTATAATGAAAGAAAAGCATTGCAAGTTTTAATTTTGTAAAGTTAGTGTGGGAGAGGTGGAAAAATAATTATCGATCAATAATGACAAACCTCCTGTCATTGACAACTTAGATGGAAAGCTACTGAGGATGGTAGCTGACTCTATAGCCACTCCTATCTGTCATACCTTTAATCTGAGCCTAGAGGAAACTATTTGTCCTCAGGCCTGGAGGGAAGCCAAAGTAATTCCGCTACCCAAGATTGGTAAAGCAGCCTTTACTGGTTCTAACAGCAGACCTTTAAACTTGCTGCCAGCTCTTAGCAAACTGTTGGAAAAAATGGTGTTTGACCAAATACAACGCTATTTCTCTGTAAACAAATGAACAACAGACTTTCAGCATGCTTATAGAGAAGGACACTCAACATGTCCTGCACTGACACAAAGACTGATGATTGGTTGAAAGTAATTGATAATAATAAGATTGTGGGAGCTGTACTGTTAGATTCCAGTGCAGCCATGATATTATTGATCATAAACTGTTGTTGAAAAAATGTATGTGTTATGGCTATCAGAGCTATCTATCTAATAGAACTCACAGGGTTTTCTTTAATGGAAGCTTCTCTAATGTACCCCAGGTCAGCTCTCTATTTTCACCAATGACCTGCCACTGGCATTAAACAAAGCCTGTGTGTCCATGTATGCTGATGATTCAACCATGTACACATCAGCAACCACAGCTAATGAAGTCACTGAAACCCTTAACAAAGAGTTGCAGTCTGTTGTGGATGGATGGCCAGTAATAAACTGGTCCTGAACATCTCTAAAACTAAGAGCGTTGTATTTGGTACAAATCATTCCCTAAGTTCTAGACCTCAGCTGAATCTGGTAATGAATGGTTTGTCTGTTGAACAAGTTGAGGAGACTAAATGACTTGGTGTTTCCTTAGATTATAAACTGTCATGGTCAAAACATATAGATTAAATGGTTGTAAAGATGGAGAGAGGTCTGTCTGTAATAAAGAGATGCTCTGTTTTTTTGACACCACTCTCCAAAAAGCTAGTTTTGTCTTATCTTGAATATTGTCCAGTCATATGGTCAGGTGCTGCAAGGAAAGACTTATTTAAGCTGCAGCTGGTCCAGAACAGAGTGGCACGTCTTGCTCTTCATTGTAATCAGAGGGCTGATATAAATACTATGCATGTCAGTCTCTCTTGGTTAAGAGTTGAGGAGAGACTGACTGCATCACTTCTTCTTTTTATAAGAATCATTAATGTGTTGAAAATCCAAAATTGTTTGCATAGTCAACTTACACACAGCTCCAGATATGCCACCAGGGGTCTTTTCACGGTCCCCAAATCCAGATCAAATTCAAGAAAGTGTACAGTATTCTATAGAGCCATTATTGCATGGAACTCCGTTTCATCTCATAATAGTCAAACAAACAGCAAACCTGGTATCAACAGATAAAGAAACACAACGCCGCTCCCCTATATTTGACCTATATAGTTTGTGTGTATGTATTGATATGTAGGCTATTCTCAATTAATTTGGTGATCAAGCTGATTCTGGGTTTCCCAAGTAATTCGGTCGGTGCTACTGCTCGGTCGGTGCTACTGCTGGCGGCACGAGCTAGCTAAACAGACGGCTCTGTAGAGCATCTGTGTGACATCACGCACTCAAGAAAGTTCAACCAATCACCCGACAGGCTCTATTTGAGACTCATGAATATTCATGACATTGGGTGTATAACATGTATAACAACCCAAAGGTTGGGTGTTCGAATCTCATCATGGACAACTTTAACCCTAATCTTAACCCCTAGAGCTTGCTAACGTTAGTGAATTGAAATTCATAACATATCAGACATTAAGCAAATTTGTAACATATTGTACGAATTGTAATTCATGATATATCATACGACCTAGAGGATGGACATTCACAAAGTAATACAAAACGTTACATATCATACTAAATGACCTCAGTGAGTCTAACTATCTTAGTTGGCATGACTGTTGGCAAGGTTGGTATACTTTTGAAAAGCAAACAATAACTAACTATACTGAATAAGACTCACATTCCTTTCAATCTTTTACCCAGATTTTAGCAGAGATGCAGAGAAGCATATTTAGTTTCTGTAGCTCTTTCCTGCAGACCTGGCATCATGGGTAGAATGTTATTAACTAATTTCAACAATATATCTAACATGGTACAGGTGTCTTCTTTTGTTAAGCCCATAACCATGTGTGTGAGGTGTATATTTTGGTTTCAAGGTAGATTTGTTTAAGACTACCAAGAAACACTCGGTGTGATCCTGATTTAGCCAACTGCAGTTAAAAGAGAACCACCAGTCAGCGGGATACAAACAAAACTGTAGTGATGTAGACTCATTTGAATAACCGCTCAAACAACCTGTTTAGAATGGTTCATAAAGAACTAACTGCATACAGCCTGATTATGGAATCATTTGGATCAGTTATGAATCTATTCTTACAGTTTACGTTGAATAAACTATTTTATAAATTAATCAAAGTCATGTTACGACAGATCCCATTTGGTTTGCACTTAGTGGGACTATAATTTGTTTTTCAACAGGACAATGACCCAACACACCTCCAGGCTGTGTAAGGGCTATTTGACCGAGAAGGAGAGGGATGGAGTGCTGCATCAGATGACCTGGCCTCCACAATCACCCGACCTCAACCCAATTGAGATGGTTTGGGATGAGTTGGACCGCAGAGTGAAGGAAAAGCAGCCAACAAGTGCTCAGCATATGTGGGAACTCATTCAAGACTGTTAGAAAAGCATTCCAGGTGAAGCTGGTTGAGAGAATGCCAGGAGTGTGCAAAGCTGTCATCAAGGCAAAGAGTGGCTACTTTGAAGAATCTAAAATATATTTTGATATGTTTAACACTTTTTTGGTTACTACATGATTCCATGTGTGTGTTTCATAGTTGTTGTTTTTTTTTTTTTTAACAATATTTTTATTGAACAGGTAGACAGTAGTGACAATGAAAACTAGCACTCAGAGAGTAGACCACTGCTCAGTTTTTTTCTTTAACCCTATCCCCCATCATTCCCAGTAAACCCCACACACACACATACACATTCACAAACAAACACAGACTACATACCTAAAAACGAGGACCTGGAAAACAAAAGGCACGAGAAAACCAACACAGTACAAGGGAAGGAGAGAGAAGAAAAGAAAAGGGAGGAAAGAAAGATAAGTAAACTAATCAGGGGGTAGTGTCTCTAACTTTTCAAAGTAAGAAATAAATGGCTGCCATTTTTTTGTAAAGTTGAAAGTGGAGCCCCTTATTGAAAATTAAATTTTTTCCATTTGCAAGAAAAACATAACATCCCTGAGCCATTGAGAGATGGATGGGGGGTGGACTGACTTCCAATCCAAGAGTATTCTACGTCTGGCCAGTAAAGAAGTGAATGCAACCACCTCTGCCCGTCTGTGGTTCAAGGAGGACAAGTCAGCAGGGATGCCAAACACTGCTAACAGAGGGCACGGCCGCAAGGCCACACCCAGCACCTCAGACAGTACCTTGAATATAGAGTCCCAATAGCTATTTAAGGCAGGGCATAGGGCAAACATATGAGTGAGATCACAGGGGGAGGCATGGCATCTATCACACTCATCCTTTACGTCAGGGTAAATACAAGCCAGTCTGGCCTTGGAGAAGTGCACCTTGTGTACCACTTTAAATTGGATAAGACCCAGGCGAGCACAAGGTGTCGTGGAGCGTATCCTGTCTATTGCCTCACTCCACCACTCCTGCGTAAACTCAACCCCCATCTCCCGCTCCCAAGCCGACTTGATTTTATCAGTGGAATGCACATCAAGAGACATAATAGATAGATAGATAGATAGATAGATAGATAGATAGATAGATAGATAGATAGATAGATAGATAGATAGATAGATAGATAGATAGATAGATAGATAGATAGATAGATAGATAGATAGATAGATAGATAGATAGATAGATAGATAGATAGATAGATAGATAGATAGATAGATAGATAGATAGATAGATAGATAGATAGATAGATAGATAGATAGATAGGTACTTTATTGATCCCCCGGGGGGGAAATTTCATTATCAAGCAGCTACAACAAAAACACAGGGCAGGTGCAAAATGCCACAACGAAAGTACACAAAAGACAGATACACGGTACATGATACATAGAGCGGCAGTATGAAAAAGTATAGAAATACAGGATATCTGGAGTGCAAAAAAAAAAGCTATAAAAGGACATTGCGTAGTATGAGTGGTTGGCTGAATATGTACACTATACATTGGTGGATGTTGGATGGTTAACTATACTATACAGGTTGATGGCAGAGAGATACTTCAGTAGCTAATGCGTATGATATGAGCGAGGGTAATAATAGTTTACTTAATAGACAGAATGGGTAAATGAACAGGTAAGTGAAAATTTTGCATGGTTAAATTAGCTGTACAGTTAGGTATACCGTTATATTTACAGATAAGTGAATACTTGCATGTTTACACAAACTGTACAGGTAAATGACAGGAAGAGATACTTTAATAGCTAAATGTGTGTATGATATCATTTGGGGTAATAATAGTAATTCCCTTAAAATACAGTCCTTAGTGCGCAGGGTTTAATTACAGACAACTGCACTTATTGCAC
This sequence comes from Thymallus thymallus, assembly GCA_023634145.1. NCBI lineage: Eukaryota > Metazoa > Chordata > Actinopteri > Salmoniformes > Salmonidae > Thymallus > Thymallus thymallus. Next base: position 1,554,522 of record CM042411.1, on the reverse strand, counting down.
ATTTGATATACTAAAAGCAATGAGAAAAGGTGCAACTGGCAGGATACTAATAAGCATTCCTGAGTGAATGCCTAGGTCCAATAATTACTTACAATATTGCATGTGATATAATATAACAACTGTACATGGGTATGTATATACAGACCTGTATGAATAAGTAGGTCCTGAGTGGATGAGTGCTGACGGAACAGAGTTACTCACGGATGGATGCATAATTGTTAAACTAGGTCCTAGCACCCCAACAGTTCCAGATCTATGTTGCCGACGGCACGGCACCCCGGTGAGGCATTATATAGTCTCATAGCCGCCGGCAGGAAGGACCTCCTGTGGCGCTCTCTGGCACACCGTGGTGGGATCAGTCTGTGACTGAAAGAGCTCCTCTGCGTCATAACCATAGCGTGCAGAGGGTGGGTGACGTTGTCCATGATGGCCAGCAGTTTGGCCAGGATCCGTCTCTCCGCCACCTCCTCTAGAGTGTCAAGGCTCATCCCCAGGACAGAGCTAGCCTTCCTGATCAGCTTATTTACCCGAGAAGCATCACCGGCTTTGATGTTTGCTCCCCAGCACACCACTGCAAAAAAGATGGCACTGGCCACCACAGACTGGTAGAAGGTATGCAGTAGTTTACTGCACACGTTGAAGGACCTGAGCCTCCTCAGAAAGTAGAGTCGGCTCTGGCCCTTTTTGTACAGGGCCCCGGTGTTACCAGCCCATTCCAGTCTGTTGTCCATATGGACCCCCAAGAACTTGTATGACTCAACCATTTCCACATCCATCCCCTTTATAGGGACTGCAGTCAGTTGTGCCTTGGTTCTCCTGAAGTCCACCACCATCTCCTTAGTTTTGCTGATGTTGAGCTGAAGGTGGTTCTGCTCACACCACAACACAAAGTCACTGATTGTGCTCCTGTACTCCTCCTCCTGCCCACCCCTGATGCACCCTACAATAGCAGAGTCATCCGAGAACTTCTGTAGGTGGCATGTTTCAGAGTTATATCTGAAGTCTGAGGTGTAGAGGGTGAACAGGAAGGGGGACAGGACCGTACCCTGGGGGGCCCCTGTGTTGCTAACTGCCCGTTCTGACACACAGCTCTGTAGTCGCACAAATTGTGGCCTACCGGTCAGGTAGTCCGTGACCCAGGAGACTAAGGGTGCTTCCACTTCCATCCTCCTCATCTTCTCACCCAGTAGCAGGGGCTGAATGGTATTGAAGGCACTGGAGAAGTCAAAAAACATGACCCTCACAGTGCAACCTGCGTTGTCCAGGTGAGAGTAGGCCCTCTGCAGAAGGTAGATGATTGCATCATCCACCCCGATGTTGCGCTGGTATGCAAACTGCAGGGGGTCCATTGATGAACACACCAGGGGTCTGAGGTGAGCGAGGACTAACCTTTCCAGGGTCTTCATGATGTGGGATGTTAGCGCTACAGGTCTGAAGTCATTCAGGACAGTGGGGTGTGCCTTCTTGGGCACTGGGACGAGGCAGGATGTTTTCCACAGCACAGGGACCCTTTCTAGGCTCAGGCTAAGGTTGAAAAGACGCTGGAGTATTCCACACAGTTGGTCAGCACAGACCCTCAGCACCCTTGGGCTGATGCCATCGGGGCCCGCCGCTTTCCACTGGTGTAGTCTCTCCAGCTCTCTCTTCACTTGGTTGGTGGTGAAAGCCAGCCCAGGTAGGGAGGTGGGGGGAAGGGGGGTGTTGAGGATCAGTCCAGGGGGGGCAGGGGCGGAGGTGGGGTCACTGATTGTCTCAGCAGAGGTGCTGTGAGCAAAGTGGGGGTGGGATAGCCGTGAGGGTGTGTGGTCTGGGGAGCTGGAGGGGAGGTGGACAGGGCCAGTATCGAACCTGTTAAAAAATTGGTTCAGCTCATTGGCTCTGTCCTGGGTCCCCTCCGTCTGCCCACTGTTTGACTTTTTGAAGCCAGTGATATTTCTCATACCCTTCCACACCTCTCTCACCTGGCTCTGCCTCAGCTTGTCCTCCATCTTCTCCTTATACACTCTCTTCCCCTCAGCAATCCGCAACTTCAGCTCCCTCTGGACGCATTTCAATTTGTCCTTGTCCTTCTCCTTGAAGGCCCTCTTCTTCTCATTCAGCAGGGCCTTCAGGTCGCTGGTGACCCAGGGTTTATTGTTTGGGAAACAGCGTACCTTCCTGGTGGGTACAGTGTTGTCTACACAAAAATTAATATAGTCTGTTATGCAGTCAGTGAGTCCATCGATGTCCTCCCCATGAGCCTCACAGAACACATCCCAGTCTGTTGTTTCAAAGCAGTCCTGTAGGGCCTCATTCGCCTCCGGGGACCATCTCCTAATAGTCCTGGTGGTTGCAGGCTGCTGTTGGACCATAGGCCTGTAGAGTGGGGTGAGGTGGACAAGGTTGTGATCCGATCTACCGAGGGGAGGGAGTGCAGTGGAGTTGTATGCATCCTTCACATTAGCATATAACAAGTCCAGAGTTTTATTATTCCTGGTTGGGCACTTCACAAACTGTTTGAACGTGGGCAGCGTGGAAGAGAGAGATGCATGGTTAAAATGCACGAGTAGATTTGAGAGATTAGCCCACTCTGATGGGGCAGAAGAGATAGCACAACATCCCAGGGTCTACTTGGGGGCGGGGCAGGAAAGCCTGGGAACTGGGAGGAAACAAAGTGGCGTACCTGAAGGTAGCGGAAAAAGTGAGTTGGAGGCAAGGAGCGCTTAGAGACAAGATCAGGAAAACTGTCAAAACCACTGTCACCATACATGTCCTGAAAGGTCGCAATACCCTTTCTTGACCAGAGGGAGAAGGCAGTATCCACTATGGACGGGGGAAATGCATGATTTCTATTGATAGGGGCTAAGGTAGATGCAGAGGAGAATTTAAAGTGCCGTCGAAGCTGGTACCAGATCTTAAGGGTGGAGAGTACCACAGGGTTGTCAGTATAACGGGAAGGTGCAATTGGGAGGGAAGAGCAGAGCAGGGCAGGGAGAGAAGTAGAGATGCAGGAGCGTGACTCAAGGTGGCACCATTGGGAGTCTGAAGCATGGAGCCAGAATGGCAGTTTCTGAAAATTGGCCGACCAGTAGTAGTATAGAAAGTTGGGTAAAGCCAGACCACCACTAAATCTGCATCTCTGAAGTAGAGCTCTACTGACTCTGGGTACCTTACCCGCCCATATGAATGATGTGATGGCCTGGTCAATAGACTTGAAAAAGTTCCTCGGCAGAAAAAGGGGAATAGACTGAAAAAGATAGAGGAATTTAGGCAGACTATTCATCTTCACTGCATTAATCCTTCCTATGAGTGTAAGAGGTAAATTACCCCACCTCTGAAAATCAGACTTCATCTGTGTGAGAAGGGGAGCAAAGTTCGCAGAGAAAAGAGAGGGAAAAGACCGAGTCACATTCACTCCCAGATATTGAAAGCCAGAGCGGCTGAGCTGGAAAGGCAAGTCAGACTGATGTAGCTGGAGTGCCGCCGGGTTTACTGGAAAGCATTCGCTCTTCTGGAGATTTAATTTGTAACCTGAGAAAGACCCAAAGTTGTCCAAAATTGAAAGAATAGAGGGCAGGCAAACCACCGGGTTACTGACATAGAGCAGCAAACCACCGGGTTACTGACATAGAGCAGCAAACCACCGGGTTACTGACATAGAGCAGCAAACCACCGGGTTACTGACATAGAGCAGCAAACCACCGGGTTACTGACATAGAGCAGCAAACCACCGGGTTACTGACATAGAGCAGCAAACCACCGGGTTACTGACATAGAGCAGCAAACCACCGGGTTACTGACATAGAGCAGCAAACCACCGGGTTACTGACATAGAGCAGCAAACCACCGGGTTACTGACATAGAGCAGCAAATCATCGGCATACAACGGCAACCTGTGCTCAATCCCCTCCCGTGAAACACCCTGAAACAGGGGAGATGCTCGCAAGGCAACAGAAAGGGGCTCAATCGCAATGGCGAACAGTAGGGGGGACAGAGGACAACCCTGCCTAGTGCCGCGTCCCAGGGCAAAATAGTTGGAACGGGTGTCGTTGGTGCAGACACTGGCCTGAGGGGATGCGTACAGTAGGCGGATCCACGAGCAAAACTTGCCCCCAAACCCAAATTTTCCAAGAACCGCAAAGAGATAGTCCCACTCAATTCTATCAAAAGCCTTCTCCGCATCCAGAGAGATTACCAGCTCAGGGCACTCAGAGACTTGCTTGGAATAAATAATATTAAACAAAGTCCGAATGTTGAAAAAAGAGTGTCTCTCCTTGATAAAGCCAGTTTGCTCCTCCGAAATGATTCCCGGTAGGACCGTCTCCAAGCGTTGTGCGATAAGCTTCGTAAGCACCTTAACATCTACATTAAGGAGGCTTAAGGGCCTATACGAAGAACAGGAAGTGGGGTCTTTTCCTTTTTTAAGAAGCAGCGCTATGGATGCCTGCGTTAAGGTCAGGGGCAACGTGCCGCGTTCAAGCGACTCGTTGTATACAGATAGTAGTAAGGGTGCTAACTTGACCTGGAATTTCTTAAAAAACTCAGTGGGAAAGCCGTCAGGCCCCGGGGCCTTGCTACTCTGCATTGATTTAATAGATATAACCACTTCCTCAAGGGTGAGAGGGGAATCAAGGTGAGCCGTAGAGTCAGCGTCAACCACAGGGGTGTCCAATGAGTCCAGAAATTGTTTCATTTTGGACTTGTCTGTCGGGGACTCTGACGTGTATAGGGAGGAGTAAAAGGATGTAAAGGTGTCATTGATTCCTTTAGGATCCAAGGTCAAAGTTTGGGAGGCATCTGCAATTTGGGGAATCAGCCGCGTAGCAGACCGTCGTTTCAATTGATGTGCCAGCAGGCGAGTGGCCCTGTCTCCATGCTCAAAATAAGTAGCACGTGAGCGTAAAAGCAACCGCTCAGCATCCTTAGTAGAAACAAGGTTGAATTCAGACTGTAAGTTTAAGCGCTGTTTATATAGCTCAGGGGAAGGGGCCAAGGCATATCGTCGGTCCAAGTCAAGGATGGCCGAGGAAAGCTCCTCAAGTTTAGCCCTACGAGTTTTGTTTAAATAAGAAGAGTAGGAGATAATAACCCCCCTCAGGTAGGCTTTGAGTGTCTCCCATAAAAGAGAGTGAGACGTGGAATCTGTCTGGTTGGAAAAGAGAAAGTTATCAATGGAGGTGGAAATGAGATTACAGAAGTCTATGTCAGAAAGGAGAAGGGAATTAAATCTCCAACAGGGAGGAGAACGGGGTTGCACTGACAAAACAATATCCAGGGCTAGCGGGGCATGGTCCGAAATTACAATGGGTAAGTATTCCGAGGAGGTCACATTTGGAAGCAGCGCCTGATCAATAAAAAAATAGTCAATACGAGAAAAAGAGTGGTGCACATGTGAAAAAAAAGAATATTCTCTTGCCTGGGGGTAAAGAAATCTCCACGGATCAGTACACCCATTCTCAACCATAAAATCAGAAAAGGCTTTAGACAGCAGAAGGAGAGGCATTCCGTGGGTTGGAGCGGTCCAGAGCTGGACTAGCAACGCAGTTCAGATCCCCGCCAAATATCAAACGGTGGGTATCCAAGGAAGGGATTTTCCCCAGCAAGTGGTTGGCAAAACAAACGTCATCAAAGTTTGGGGCATACACGTTAACCAGCACCACAGGCGTGTGCCAGAGAGTGCCGGTTATGATTAAATATCTGCCATTGCTGTCAGAGATAACATTGGACACAGTAAACTGTACTCTGCTGCTAACCAAGATTGCAACCCCCCTTGCTTTGGAGTTAAAAAGGGAGTGAAAAACTTGGCTATATCTCGAGTTTTGTAACCTTGAGTGGTCATTAATGCGAAGATGTGTCTCCTGTAAGAAAACCACATCCGCTCCAAGCTTTTTCAAATGAGAGAGGACCCTAGACCTCTTAACTGGGGTGTTCATCGATTTTACGTTCCAAGATATGAACTTAATAGGTGCAGGCGCACTTCCACCAACACTACTGGAGCTAGCCATGTTAACTATTTAAAGAGGAGAAATTAAGAGACCGGCCAAGCTTTAGTGAAAAAAACAGAAAAGAGAAAGGGAGAGAACACAGATCTAATAGACAAAAAAAGACAGAAATACATCCATACAAACAAATTACGCCCACCCCCCCTCCCAAGTACCCAGTCTCCACATCCGGAGATAGCACCAAAACCCTGACGTAGCTCCCGTGCATATTAAGCAGTGAACGTGGGAGACGCCGTCGCACTTATACAACTTAAAAGAACTCTATGCATTTAGCAATTTAAACAATGTGTTAGAACACAGCAACCTAACTATACATCACCAACAGAAATTACACACAAAGGTGCTTATACTTGCAAGCATGTCTACATAAACAAACCAACATGGGCACAAGGAATAATTTCTAAACATACAGGCAGCCAGAAGCGCACACACATTGAGACCATAAGACACATGATCACATATTGTACACAAACACACACAAATGGATACGCAGCCACCACCAAACCCAGCCACAAGCCCACACACATACTTTTAAGATGTGCACGCACACACACACACACACACAAAATAATAGAAAATATGTATATATGATAAATAGAAAACACGTATATATGATAAAGTTCTGTGAATATATATAAACACAATACCCCAGGCAAGTATGAGGTAAATATGGGCAGCTATACAGTCGTATACTAGTATGCTATCCTACGTAAGAAAAAATCTATACATACATTTATTTACCAATACACATTAGACGAAATATTAATAATAATAAAAAAAATTAAAAATAAAAATATATAAAATAAAAAATAATAATATTATATATATATATATATATATATACATATATATACATACATACATACACATATACATACATATATATATATACATATACACATACACACACATACATACATACATACATACATACATATACATACACATACATACATACACACATACATACACATATACATACATACATACATACATACATACATACATACATACATACATACATACATACATACATACATACATACATACATACACACATATACATACACACATACATACATACACACACATACATACATAAAAAAATGTTTTAATTTAAATACCCTCTAGCTAGGAAGAGGGATATCTGTATCCAAGCCTATATGGGAGTACAAATTTATAAAATAAATAACAAATTAACAATACAATTAGCCAGTCAGTAAATTAACGATTGAAAAGAAAAGAAAAAAAAACATAAAAAAACAATTAAATTAAAATTAAACATGAATTGCTAATTTGAAATAAACATACTGTAGTGGCCATAGTTTTTTCCCAGAGACAGGCGTACCTAAGATGTAGAGGAGTGGCTGGTCCATAGGCTACATATCCATGAGAAGGCTGGCAAAGATGTAGACTTACAAAATCAAACATTTCGGCCGAGCCAGGCTTTTGCCTCTTCAGGAGAATCGAACCTAAGGTTCTCACCGTTGTGGTCGACATGCAGCTTCGCTGGGAAACGCAAGGAGAACCGGACTTTCTTCTCGTAGAGAATGCGCTTCACGTCGAGAAACGCTGCCCTTTTCTTGGCCACAGCAGACGTGAAGTCCGGGAAGATGTGGACTTTCTTGCCGCGGAAAAGTAGTTGTTCCTTCGCGGGCCTGCGGATGATTGCCTCCTTGTCCCTGAAGTTGTGAAACTTCACGATCATCACTCTCGGTCTTGCGTTGACAGCGTTGCCCGTGGGAGGGGGGCCGAGGCGATGAGCTCTGTCCAGCTTCATGGGGGAGGGCGCAAGAGAATTGCCGAGGACCTCCGTAAAGAAAACGGACATGAAGGCCACTGGATCCGCCCCCTCCACTCTTTCAGGGATACCCACAACGCGCAGGTTGCAGCGACGCGATCTCGACTCGAGATCGTCTATCTTGTCAGCCATCTGCATGCAGTCAGAGTTAAGGCGCATGACAGCTAGCTCTAGAGTGACGACCCGGTCGCTGTAGTCGGATAGACCCCGCTCGAGGTCCGAGATTCGGCGACCCTGTGCCTCGACAGCGACCCTAAGGCCATCCAGGGCTGAAGAGATGGGACCCAGAGCCGCGTCAATAGCCGGCTTCAGAACCGCCTCGATAACCGACTGCACCTGGGTAGCAATCAGGGCCGGTAGGTCGGCGAATATAGCTACCCGAAAATCATGGAGGTCTGCGCGAGTGATCGCTTGAGAGCCGGGACCAGAAGCCGCGCCATTATTATGGACACTATCTGCCATGCTAGGAGTCACTTCTGCCGCACGTTTGGACTTCAAAGACCGAGACATCCGACACGAAAAGGTAATTAAACAACACTTAAACAAAGACAAATTAAACGAACAGACTACGCTGTGACAGTGCGGATTGAATTAAATGCAAATTGCAAAAAGGAATAGTAAGTGCAACGGAGCTACCCAACACACAACTCACTCGCTCTCCATGACACCCGGAAGACCGTGTTTCATAGTTTTGATGTAGAACATAGTAAAAATAAAGAAAAACCCTTGAATGAGTAGGTGTGTCCAAACTTTTGACTGGTACTGTATACAGTTGAAGTTTGAAGTTTACATACACTTAGGTTGAAGTCATTAAAACTCATTTTTCAACCACTCCAAAGATTTCATGTTAACAAACTATAGTTTGGGCAAGTCGGTTAGGACATCTACTTTGTGCATGACACAAGTAATTCTTCCAACAATTGTTTATAGACAGATTACTTACTTATAATTCACTATATCACAATTCCAGTGGGTCAGAAGTTTACATACACTAAGTTGACTGTGCCTTTAAACAGCTTGGAAAATTCCAGAAAATGATGTCATGGCTTTAGAAGCTTCTGATAGGCTAATTGACATCATTTGAGTCAATTGGAGATGTACCTGTGGATGTATTTCAAGGACTACCTTCAAACTCAGTGCCTCTTTGCACGACATCATGGGAAAATCTAAAGAAATTAGTCAAGACCTCACAAAAAAAATGGTAGACCTCCACAAGTCTAGTTCGTCCTTGGGAGCAATTTCCAAACAACTGAAGGTACCACGTTCATCTGTACAAACAATAGTACGCAAGTATAAACACCATGGGACCACACAGCCGTCATACCACTCAGGAAGGAGAAGCGTTCTGTCTCCTAGAGAACGTACTTTGGTGCGAAAAGTGCAAATCAATCCCAGAACAACAGCAAAGGACCTTTGAGAAGTTGCTGGAGGAAACAGGCACAAAGGTATCTATATACAGTAAAACGAGTCCTATATTGACATAACCTGAAAGGCCGCTCAGCAAGGAAGAAGCCACTGCTCCAAAACCGCCATAAAAAAGCCAGACTACGGTTTGCAACTGCACATGGGGACAAAGATCGTACTTTTTGGAGAAATGTCCTCTGGTCTGATGAAACAAAAATAGAACTGTTTGGCCATAATGACCATTGTTATGTTTGGAGGAAAAAGGGGGAGGCTTGCAAGCCGAAGAACACCATCCCAACGGTGAAGCACGAGGTTGATTGGACTAAATAGTTGTTGGTATCTTTTAGTTGTCACTGGATTAGACTGAGCAGAGATGATTATGAAATGTTGAAGTTGAAATGGTGCTGAATAGCAGATCGAGCTCCTGTTTTCTTTGAGACTTGCGGTTCTAAATCAATAGTTGTTAAGTGGTCAAAAAATGTCAGTAAAAATGACCTTACTTGACCGTGCTGTAGATCATGTATCTAACTGTTTGTTACATGCAATGTTTTGTGGACTTCACCACTTGCTCTCCGGTTTTGGAATGTGTGGAATGAAACAAATGTGTGGTTGAATTTCTTCTTCTTCTTATTGTCTCAGCCTTAGGCCTATACATCACGATGACAAGGCATATGAACTAACAGGTTATAGAGCAAACAACGCAATTATAAAAACACACAGGATGTAAAATGGCATATGCAACACATTCATTGGCTAAATATGAGGCCTAATACTGCAGTGAAAAGCCTATATCCAATGAATTTACACAGTGAAATATACAGTGCATTCGAAAATTATTCAGACCCCTTGACTTTTTCCACATGTTGTTACGTTACAGCCTTATTCTAAAATGGATTCAATTGTTTGTTTTTTCCCCTCATCAAACTACACACAATACCTCATAAGGACACAAAACTCCATGATGACAAAGCAAACACAGGATTTTAGAAAATGGTGCAAATGTATTAAAAATAAAAAAAGGAAATATCACATTTACCTAAGTATTCAGACCTTTTACACAGTACTTTGTTGAAGCACCTTGGCACACCTGTATTTGGGGAGTTTCTCCCATTCTTCTCTGCAGATCCTCTCAAGCTCTGTCAGGTTGGATGGGGAGCGTCGCTGCACAGCTATTTTCAGGTCTCTCCAGAGATGTTAGATCGGGTTCAAATTCGGCCTCTGTCTGGGCCACTCAAAGACATGCAGAGACTTGTGCTTGTGCAGAGACTCCTGCTTTGTCTTGGCTGTGTGTTTAAGGTCGTCCTGTTGGAAGGTGAATAAAACACGTTTTTGATTGGTTTTCAATGTTTTATCGGGAAAACATTGTTCTGAAAGTGATCCAAACGATAGCTCTCTCGTTATGGTTTTTCACTCTTTTTGTAGTTATTGTTGTAGAGTGAACGCTCCTGTTCACTCAAATTAGATATATTTTTCTTCTCATTAGTTATTTGCCAAGGCTCCCCAACTCCCCATAACTACCTGAACCCTGCCGTATCCATGTGAGTTGGTTCATGTTACTATATGATTGACATGTAAAAATGCATGCAAGTCCAGGATGTAGTGTTTCCAAGGAATATACCCTAATGCAACTCTGTTACTGTAATTATGAGCATGTAATTTAACCTTCCTTTGGAGAGATGGAGAATCTCATATATATATATTTTTTTTTTTACCTGGTAAATTGACTGAGGACACATTCTAATTTAGAGCAACAACCTCAGGAACAGTTACAGGAGATTAATTAGCCAATTGGAAGCTGGGGATGATTAGGTGGCCATGATGGTATGAGGACCAGACTGGGAATTTAGCCAGGACACCGGGGTTGACACCCCTACTCTGACGAACAACACAGGGCAATGTCCCCAATCACTGTCCTGGGGCATTGGGATATTGACCAGAAAGAGTGCCTCCTACTGGCCCTCCAACCCCACTTCCAGCAGCATCTGGACTCCCATACAGGGACCAACCCCGCTTACATTCAAAGGCAAGCCAGCAGTGCAATGCAGGGTGGTATGCTGCTGGCAACGGACTCATCTTGCCACAATGTCTTGTGATCTTATTGGCCATGTTTTACTGCACGCGTTAATGACCTAACATTCTTCTCCTGATGAACATCTTCATATGTACCTTTAATGATCAGATCAAACAGATGGTCTGATCCCCTGAATCTTAATGGTTCTGATAGAAAAACAAACGCCAGAAAACTGGTACAGAATGCAGAGTTTTACGAGCACAAGGAAGATCATGAAAGGTGGTATTGAATACTAGTTTTATTAAATGGCAACATTGTAACCTTGTGTGACTTCTCCGTTGTGGTTCCTTCCTGGTCCAACCCACTCAGAGAGTTGTGGTCCCTTCCTGGTCCAACCCACCCAGAGAGCAGATTCGTGTCATGGAGGATGATTTTAGTAAATTGAACATTTTTATGAGAGACCAGGGACTTGAAAAATTCATTAAAGTGCTAGCATAACTCTCTGTTATGCAGAAAATGGTACGATATGGCAAACAACTTGCTCATCCCATGGCTATGAGTGGAAAAACAAGACAAAGGGAAAATATGTCTATTTCTTTCTCTGTATGGTCAGTATCTCACAGAAACGTACTAAATAAAACTGCAACTATCTCTTCTCTCTCCAAGAAAATCATGTTACCAAACGTTTTAAATGCCACCAAACCATGCCAGGTATATTACTGTTAAACAGTACTGATTTACACACTGCAGGTCAAGAATCCTACTGGAACTGTGTGTCAAGCAGATCAAGTGTTATTGTATACATTAAGGCTCAGATGGTAGAGCATGGCGCTTGCAACGCCAGGGTTGTGGGTTCGATTCCCACGGGGGACCAGTACAAAAAAAAAGGTGCACTAAGTCGCTCTGGATAAGAGCCTCTGCTAAATGACTACAACGTCAAAGTTACCCTTCAACCCTCACAACGCTGGACAAGACTAAATGTTTTTTAATTAAGTTAGACAGTGCAGCTAACAGAGGTCAGGTACTGGTTAGGTCATGTGTTTCTCCTGGAGTTTCAATACGGAGTCGAGGGATCTGTCTCTGGCTGTGCACATGGACGGCAGTGGAACGGCCTCCATCTTGTGCTCAACCGTGTTGTAGCGGCACTTCCTCAGGTGGTCAGACATACTGGAGACTTCAGCAAACCGCCACTCACTAACGGTGCTAAAGGCAGCGCTGAATCTCCACACCTGCCGGAACAGAACAGGCAAGTAAGCATTGGTAAGGCAGGAGAGGTCAATCTGGTCATGTAACCTTTAACTGGGCAAGTCAGTTAAGAACTAATTCTTATTTACAATGACGGCCTACACCGGCCAAACCCAGGTGACGCTGGGCCAATTGTGCGCCGCCCTATGGGACTCCCAATCACGGCCGGATGTGATACAGGCTGGAATCGAACCAGGGACTGTAGTGACACCTCTTGCACTGAGATGCAGTGCTATTGTACATACAATAAGTAAGGCCTATAAGGTGGCAGTTTAAAATCATAGACTGGGAATGTAAATCCTCAGACTTATATAAACCTTAGTGTCTGTTGTTGGCTAGCTAGCTAGCTAGCAAGGGATAAGAACGTTGCCAGCCAGTACGGCAATAGAACATTTAGAACAAACGTCTGGGTTGCGTCCATAAATACAGAACAAAAAGACTTAACGGACTGGGTCGCGTAACCCATTGTATTAAAGTGATAATGCCCTCGGAGCCGGAGTTTGGAGGATATATTGGCACGGTTTGCCTAACAATGCCCGTAACCAATATATCCTCCAGACACCGGCTTCTCTGGCATTATCAATTAAATAAACTATAATACTGGCGGTCCAAAAGGCAAACTTTTGAATATCTTACACATACTGTAAGAGTAACAAGTTGACGTCATACTGGTGGCACAGTTTCAGCCAACAAATGTCAGTTTCTTACCCTGTCTTTGATCTGCCATGAGAAAGTGCCATTTGGGTAACGTCTTCTCTCCCACCGTAGTTCCACTATTCCCCGGGACTGCAGCAGACTAGCACACACGTCCCTCATGGTCTGCGACACCATGGACAGCTGGCACAGGCTGAAGCCGTCCAGGAAGCGAGCCACATGCTGTAGCACCTCAAAGGGAAGCCCACTGAACTGGTCTGATTGGGACTCGCCCAACGGTTCACCCCCAACAGGGCTGGGCTTCACCCCGAATGACCTAAGGTTCCGGTTATGGATGACCTTTGACCCCTGGGATGAGGGGCAGAACCTGCGCTGGGAGTAGGTGCAGCCGTAGTAGGCCAGGGGACAGCGGTGCTCCATCCAGCCGTTGAGGCCTGCGTGGATGTCCTCATGGACATTCTTGAAGTGGGAGGAGTACTCGTCCCTGCGGAACAGCTGGCCGCAAACGAAGGAAAACATTTGCTGGAGCCGATTACATGGGATGTTCCGGATCTGTGGAACCTCCTCTAAAACCAGGTCCAGGCAGAGGGTGCGGAAGGGGCTAGGATAGGAGAGTTGAGGCGCATGGTCACAGGCAGCTGCCGACGCCACGTCACCAACCCTCGTGCTGGTCACCAAGATGGCCGCTGGGAAGGTGAAGGTCTGTGTGCCGAAGTTGACGTGGAAGCCGTCCACATAGGTAGTGTCGGAGATCCTGCGGCACTTGCGGGACTCCTCCAGGCAGAAGAGGAGGGCTGCGGTGATCAGGTCGATCTCCCCCAGGCCCATGGGGTCGTTCTCCTGCTCCAGGTCTGACGTATCCACCGCCTTGTCCTCCATTTTGGGTCTAAAACTAACCCGGACTCTCCGTCTGTTTGACAGAGAAAACTGTCCCAAGCCTCTGAGAAACTGGTGGTTCTGAAACTTCCTTTCCAGCCCTCTGTCCTCTAGGACCACATGACTGGCCCTCTGGGCAATACCCTGGTGGATCTGCAGGGGTGGTGCTAGTTGATTTGCTGGGTGAGACTGGGGCTGCTGTGGCTGTGACTGAAAACCAGAGTGCCCTTGAGGCAAAGGTGGAGGATTGAAGTCATATTGCACCTTGACTGCTTCACCGGAAGACCAACTGGTTCCAGGCTGAAGCTGGTCTACTGAGTTTGAACCTAAGGCCTGCTCCCCTGGTCTCTTCTGGGAGCCTTTCCCACTCAAACAACCATTACATAAACTCTGTTCATCCAGCCCCTCAACACTCCTCGAGGCCACACCTAAAACCTCCATCCACATGTCGCCACCGGCAACAACCTCCATAGCAACCTCACTGTCAGTTCCTCTGAGCTCTCCGACTGATGACCCTGCCTCAGCATCTTTCATCTCAACTTTCGTTGAGTCCGCAGTTTCCGATTGGTGGGAGCTGCCGTTAAGCGCTGCTCTTGGGTGAGAGGGGGCTCCGTTGATTGGGTCTGTATATTTGACCGTGTTGCCGAGGTCGCCCAGGGCTGTGACCAGGCTCCTCCTCAGTTGGACCGTAGCCTGGTGGAGTTGGTGCAGCTGACCGTAGCACTCCTTCCCATCCAAACCCTCGGCTACAGGACCTTTGACCTCCAGCTTGTTGTGAAGCAGCAGCTCCTCATTCCTGTCACTGCTGTTCTCCATATCCTGAGGCTCCAGCACTGCTCCTCTGTTGATGTTGATGCGTTGCTCTGTGCTGTTGTCAGCGCTGCTGAGGACGTCCAACGCTGCGGCAAGGCTCCGTGCCGTCTCCACCGTGGCCTCGTACAGCTTGCTATACCGCTCCTCGTTCAAAATGTTTATTCCGTTTGCAATTTTATCCTTCGCTAAGCTCAGTGCTGGTGACTGTGTCCTTAATGGTGATGGTAACTGTGTCCCCAATGTTGGTGATGACTGTCTCGTCAACGGTTGTGATGACTGTGTCGTCAACGGCGATGATGACTCAGAAATGGCAGCTACAGGGACAGCCACCACTGGCACGCCTGAGTCCGAAGCAGTGTCCTTCTCACTCTCGCTCTCTATGGCGACAACAGGTGGGTTTCTCTCGACCGTGGGCACCATGGCAACCACCTTGAGGGACTGGATCAACGTGTGCTGGTCCTGCAGGGCCAGTGCCATGTCCAGCTGCTCTGTCTCCTCCACTCCCCAGCTCAAGCTCTTGTATGACGTGTAATCCAGACAGCTGATAGGCCACCTGTTCCACTCCATGGTGCAGCACACCACACCCGCTGGGCACACCTCCAGGTGTGTGGGCATCTGGGTCCGCACCAGAGTGGCAGGGCAGCCGAAACCACTGTTCAGGCAGGGCACCCTCTCCAGGGGGCAGAGGAGGTGGTGCTCAGGCCTTTTGCAGGAGTGGAAAATGGCCCCACAGACCAGGGGGCAGGTGACCAGGTCACAGGAGATACCGGGTTCAGGCCTGGTCATGCACCTCTGACTCAGGCAGGACACACAGTGGACATGCTGCTGCTCCATCTTTAAGAGGGTAGGGAGTGGAGTATTTAGAGTGATGTAAGGTGGAGCAGGGAGTGGTGTATTTAGAGTGATGTAAGGTGGAGCAGGGAGTGGTGTATTTAGAGTGATGTAAGGTGGAGCAGGGAGTGGTGGTGGGACCGGTAGGGTCAGCAACTCTGTGAGGGAAAAGAGAAAATACACAGGACTTAATTTGATAGTTTAGATGAAGACAATACAGGTGAAGACAATTAGTACAGTAAATACAATAAATATTAAAATATTAACTTTTTTTCTACAAAAGTAATTTGGGTGAAAATGTAGCAAAACGCAGAAATTCACTGTCAGGATCATGCAAGTTGCAACAGTATATCAAATAATAATTTGGCTAGAAAAGGTCTGTCTATCTCAGTTCAATACGTAACCTAAAGAGCGAGTTAGTTAAGCTATGTGGAGTCATTGTAACACCAAATAAATATCCTAATAACAGCTTGACTGACCTGCTAGATAGATAGATAGATAGATAGATAGATAGATAGATAGATAGATAGATAGATAGATAGATACTTAGCACAAGTTAGCCGCCAGTTAGCCACATTTATCAACAAAGGAAAACAAGCTGAAGAAGCTAGCTAGCAAGTTAGCAAAATCCAGCTTGATAAACCCAACGAATAAAACGAATACTATTTGAGGGACTGATTTCATAGACTGGCCATGCTGACGTAGAGATGAATAGTAGCCCGTGTCGCAGTGTGATCCGTGACGCCACTAACTTTCAGCTGTCCCACGAACAAGTCAACAATAAACTTACCTTTCAGTACCGTGGCGTTGACGTGACTCGGCTCTTCAAACTACACGACTATTGAAACATAGCTACTTTCCCGTTTATCTTACAGTGTTACACCTAGATATAAACTTTTTTCTATACATGTTTCCTGTTGTCTTTCAGTCAACCTCACTTCGCCGTCTAAACGGACTATGTTGCAAAACGTTGTTAAACTGAAGCAAACGGAACAAAACGGGGCGGGACCTAGGTGAATTTGTCCAATAGAAACTCTCGTTTTAGGAACATGTAGCAACTGTTTGGAACTAACGAGTACAGGTCTTTGCTAGTTAACACAGCCACAAAGTATGGTCGTTTACGTGATTTGGTGACTATGGTAACTAGTGGAAACCTCCAGAGAGATGTGAGTTTCCATTGGTCAATGATTGTCATGTGGGACTGTGACGTTTTCCTTGAACTATTTCACCAGCTAAGAAGTCTTACGTCCACAACACGTTTTGGTATTAGCTAGGTAGTCATGTGAATCGTAATTAGCGTCTTAAAATTAGGAACTTGTATCATTAGTTGAGGTCGTTATCACGCATCCGATTCGGGAACAGGCATGGTTCTTTGCAATGTAGATACGGGACGGATCGAGATTTACAGAATGGTTACCTGGAGGAAAATGGAGGGAATTAAATGCTTTTTCAATTTCAGTCAAGGGAAGGGGTTATTATTATAATGTTTTATCTAGTCCAGGGGAGGCTATTTACTGTGGTCTCAATCAATGTATCCATAGCCTATATGCTATAGACTACGAAGTGCATGCTTGTGGAAAGCACAGAGCAAAGTTATATTTCTAGGATAGCTGCTGGGATAATAAAACTAGGCTAAATTACACTCTGCAATGGATATTCCAACCCTGAGCATCACCTGCTCTCTTGCTGATCCAAAACGTTTTTTTGTGTGCTGCTTAACCAATGGCTGTGCTGTGTAGGGCTAGCCTATGTTCTGTACAGGTTGAGAAGGGGAGCGTGAAGATGAGAAGGAGGACCGGAGGTCAACTTTGATAGCTTGCTACTACTATAATTGATTTAATTAAAAACAATATGTTTCTTGCCCATGGTGTATTATTATTGACCTCACAATCAACCAGATTAGAGTCATTTACATTGTGGTGCTGAAACGTAAGGCAGCAGCCGCAGCACAATCAATCAGAAATGATCAGCTCATGGTGCTGAAAATAGGCACATTCAAGTATGAATAATTCATTGCAACCGTCTTCATTTTAATGAGACTTGTGTTGGAGTGACGAAATTAGGCTATAGGCTACTATATCCATAGATTTGTCGGTCAATTCCTCTACCTACCATGCACTCTTTAAATAGCCTACCTCCATGTCAATGAAGGGCTGTTAAGTTAAAACCAAGACTTGAAATGAGGGGGTATGCCATAGACCTACCTTTTATTAAAGAAAATGTCAAAAATCACAGTTTAAGATTTTGAAGAAAATAAAATGGATCTGATAATATAAAGTGATCTATAACATTGCTTTGGTCCGTGATGCTTTATGCCAGAACCAAGCTGTAAAACACCAGGAAAAGATGTGACTGATACATATTGGCATATCATTGTTTCATTTATTTGACATTAAGACTTTGCTTGGGAAGTAATCGAATTCTGTTACTATCAATTGATTAAGATATTCACTTACTGTACAATAGAAAGAACCCAGACAGCTTTAAGGGAAACACGTGTGACCTCTCGCTGAGTTAAGCCACGGAAGAAGAGTAGCTTTCACGATGCGAGGGAAGGGAACGAGGTGCAGAACGTGAGGCGCGTGCAAACATTTTATTCACTTAATCAAAATAACAAAGGCACGAAACCGTGAACTGGTGTCTAGTAAGCACAAGCGCACACAAGGATCCAGAACTCAGCTGGACGCAATGGGAACATAAATAGAATAGGATTAACCAAACTCAAAAAGACTCCCTGAATACTATTGTCAGGTCCTGACTGTGGCCATACGACTCCCACTAGAGGGAGCCAGAGACCTGGCCTCAGTCAGGGCCTGACAGTAGCCAGCAGTTGAAGCTTACATTTTTCTGTGTCGGCAGGCCTAATTTTTGAAAGTACCATGCTCAGATCTCTAATGACGTCTCAGATTAAATTGTTTGCAAACAGGGACAGTTTCATTGCAAACAAGACAGACTTAATTGTGTGACAGTAATTTTGGTAA
This sequence comes from Thymallus thymallus, assembly GCA_023634145.1. Classification (NCBI taxonomy): domain Eukaryota; kingdom Metazoa; phylum Chordata; class Actinopteri; order Salmoniformes; family Salmonidae; genus Thymallus; species Thymallus thymallus. The sequence continues at coordinate 1,535,925 of CM042411.1, read as the reverse complement.
TTGTGTGGAACTGAAATATTCTGCTAATATGTAAAATTACGTCGACATTTTTATAAAAGGCTATTTTTTCTTGGACCTGCAAATACGATTGTAGAGTCATGCAATGCTTGTCAGGGCCTGACTGAGGCCAGGTCTCTATAAGAAGAAGAGACTTGTCAGGGCCTGACTGAGGCCAGGTCTCTATACGAAGAAGAGACTTGTCAGGGCCTGACTGAGGCCAGGTCTCTATAAGAAGAAGAGACTTGTCAGGGCCTGACTGAGGCCAGGTCTCTATAAGAAGAAGAGACTTGTCAGGGCCTGACTGAGGCCAGGTCTCTATAAGAAGAAGAGACTTGTCAGGGCCTGACTGAGGCCAGGTCTCTATAAGAAGAAGAGACTTGTCAGGGCCTGACTGAGGCCAGGTCTCTATAAGAAGAAGAGACTTGTCAGGGCCTGACTGAGGCCAGGTCTCTATAAGAAGAAGAGACTTGTCAGGGCCTGACTGAGGCCAGGTCTCTATAAGAAGAAGAGACTTGTCAGGGCCTGACTGAGGCCAGGTCTCTATAAGAACAAGAGACTTGTCAGGGCCTGACTGAGGCCAGGTCTCTATAAGAAGAAGAGACTTGTTTGGGCCAAGAAACACGAGCAATGGACGTTAGACCAGTGGAAATCTATCCTTTGGTCGGATGAGTCCAAATTTGAGATTTTTGGTTCCAACCGCCGTGTCTTTGTGAGACGCAGAGTAGATGAACAGATTACCTCTGCATTGCTTCCCATCAAGGAACACTTAACCAGCACGGCTACCACAGCATTCTGCAGCGATACGCCATCCCATTTGGTTTGCACTTAGTGGGAATATCATTTGTTTTTCAACAGGACAATGACCCAACACACCTCCAGGCTGTGTAAGGGCTATTTGACCAAGAAGGAAAGTGATGCATCAAATGACCTGGCCTCCACAATCACCCGACCTCAACCCAATTGAGATGGATGACAGCCAACAAGTGCTCAGCATATGTGGGAACTCCTTCAATTAAAGCATTCCAGGTGAATCTGGTTGAGAGAATGCCAATAGTGTTCAAAGAAGCAAACAGTGGCTACTTATTTGGTTACTATATGATTCCATATGTGTTATTTCATAGTTTTGATGTCTTCACTATTATTCTACAATGTAGATAATAGTAAAATAATGCGTAGGTGTGTCCAAACTGCTACTGTAAGTAGGAGACGTGACATCCTGGCAACTTTGTGAAAATACATTTTATATCGGAATTGTCTCAAGAGGGCTATGCATATTTCATGGCATTAGGCTAGTAACAACAACTCCCATATCCATAATGTTTGTGTACAGTCATTGGTTAGTACAGTGATCAACTGTAACAGATTAATAATAATGCATGTCAGTACTGGTCACAGTGGAAGTCACTGAAGAGTCATATAAGCATTATCAAGCTGTGTATTGTTGTCATTGGCCATTGTGTGTGTGTCCATCTGTAAGTGTCTGCCAGTGTATGTGTGTCCATCTGTAAGTGTCTGCCAGTGTATGTGTGTCCATCTGTAAGTGTCTGCCAGTGTATGTGTGTCCATCTGTAAGTGTCTGCCAGTGTATGTGTGTCCATCTGTAAGTGTCTGCCAGTGTATGTGTGTCCATCTGCAAGTGTCTGCCAGTGTATGTCTGTCCATCTGTAAGTGTCTGCCAGTGTATGTCTGTCCATCTGTAAGTGTCTGCCAGTGTATGTGTGTCCATCTACTGATAAATACATGTATTTAGAAGGATTTAGAAGAAAGAAAAGCTAGACCTACACCTATGAATGCAGTCTTGAGAATGAATCTGCCTCTGCTAAACGTTAGCTAGCTAGCTATCTAGCCAATTCAGCAAAGCCAACACCACAATCGCAGACCTTCAAAGTCAAAACCTCTGTACAGTATAGTCTTTTTTTATTAGCTATTATCTCTATTATCTTTTGTTTTGTTTACTACCGGTATTCCAGACCAAGTGAAAAGTAGACCACCTCCAGGGAAGGAATTTTCATCAGAGAGCTAGCTTCAAATCTCTCTTCCTGTAAGTCATTGCATAACTACAACCTAGCTTTGTATGTTAGGTATATGGTTATAATATGATTGATTATTGTTGTATTAGACTTTGCTTTACATTACAGAAACAAAGCTCCCTCCGTAGACAAAGGAATAATCTGAAGTTGACCTAGATATTGTGGGAAGTAGTACGACTTCTGTCAGCTGATGGGAGGTAGCTCTGTTTAACAGCCCTCTTGTCACCCGGGACTTTAAACTCCTGGATGTGACTCCTACCATTCTAAAGCTAAAAACCCAGACAGATCTATAGCTGTGAAGTATGATGTCTCCAGGCAAATTTTCACGGAAGGCATGCTACAACGCTGCAGCAAATGCAATACCACCCAGCATCATCTTCAAAGGGTCGGCCCAAAGTTATTTGACTCAGCTTACCCTGATTCATTTTTTCGACTACGCATCAGAATGTGGGAATATGGACAAAAAAAAGGGTATAATATTTTTTTTTGCTTTGCCTTAAAGGACCTTCCACTGGTGCTGATCGTCAAAGGAGAGACAGGTCTGCTCGACTCTGATATTATCAAGTGTACAGAGACAGTCATATTGTTCTGTATCTACCTGCCATCTGACTCTTCCCCCATAACCATGGAGTCCTTTGGGCTCTTCAAGGCAGTTTTCCAGGGATCCTTGTGACATCCTCTCTCCTCATAGGCACATGGTTTCCACAGTCTTGAAGCAGTGGTGTGATGCTTTTGAGACTGAGAGGACCGTAAAGGATGAGTTCAGGAGGACAGGTATCTTTGAATTTGACACACATGTCATGGCTGGGTCAGTGTGGTGTGGGAGGGAAGAGATGAGGCCTGGAGGTCAGTGCTGCTGGACCCTGTGATGATGGACCAACGGAAGAACAACCAGAATCTAGTGTGTATGAGACAGACCATGACAACAAGAAGGCAGTAAATGCAAGTTCTCTATCTTAAGCTCCCTAAAAACTGATGATTAATTTACACCAAAACATAAATAAACCCATTTCAAAATAACGTCATGGCTGTATCAGTACATGTTTTTGATATATTGATTTACTGGAGGAATCTGAAACTGGTGCTGCCTGGGTCATCCCGGCCCGTTTCTATGCCATCAGAGTCTTAGAAGTAGTGCTTTAAAAAGAGTAGGAAAGTGTCTTGTCAGACATATCCTTAGTAAACCTTCATGTCACAGACTCCGGTGAGGTGACGAGTCATGTTGGATCTTTGATTGAAATTCAAGTAGACCTATTCAATAAAATGACATTTTTTACATCTCAATTCACTCGATAAGCTACATCGCGTGTGACGAGGTTCTCTCTAACATCCTATTAACTCTTCATAATAGTTTGGATGGGCCATCAATCTCATTGCAGAAAAAAATAACAAGTGGAACTTTGATGGATGGGTGCAGACTTGCACGTTTAAAGCCAGTTCCAGCTGTCACTGATGACGTCAGGCCGAACATGATGGACTGTCCTTGAGGCTGAACATCTCAAAAAGGTGAAAGATTGATTGATAGGCTTTCACTTCACACCAGGACATAAAACGGCAACATAGCCTATGAGTCGTTTTGAGATCAGACCATTTGTCACAAGTCGGGTCTAGATAGTGACATCAATATTGTTCTATTTAGAGGAATAAAAAAAAAAAAAGAATGAACTTCACAGTTATGCATTCTCTTGATGTAGGCAGTCTTCGCTATTGTCCTTGGACATTTTCCCCTGTGTTGCAGAGACCGCATGTAGGGCAATTTGTAGGGGGACCGTTCTTAATAATAGGAGCTCTATCTGGACTACGTCAGCCTTTAACCTCAAAGGAACTTGCCACGAAAAACACTGAGGTTCCCCCAAGCACCTACTCCACGACGCCTCCCTCCCTATCCCTCAAAATGTCACTGTTAGTCTGGATCAATATCAGCTCTACGACCCTGGGGCAGAAGCAGTGGCAGTGTCATAGCGTCTAGTCTCCATAAATGTTTATTTGTGTTGTGGAGCGCAGGGCGGACCTGACTCACAACTCGACCCTATCAAGCACAAAGTAGCGGCGGCCATGCCCCAGGGTACGGGTGACCGAGTCACATCTGTCTGGGGTCTACGTGGGATGCTCCCGCGGGTTGCAGACTCATCGTCATTGGTGAGCGAGAACCACATTTTTTCACTGTAGGCAAAAAATGTAAATAGTCTATTTAAAGTTAGCCTACTTCATACATTTGGTTGCGGCAAAACATAGACCCAAAGTGCTTTTTCATAATGAATGGCTAGCCCAAAAGTATCTGACTGTAGCCTCTTTGATGATTAGGCATATTACTTTATCAGTACAAACTCTGATAAAGAATATGACGACTTTATATCAGTGTATGTGTGTGTAGGGCAAAGGCTGGTTGAAGCTATTTTGATTTGATTTGATTTGATTAGGATCCCTGTTAATCAAAACCAATGGTGACAGCTAGTTTTATCTGGGGTCCGACAACGAAAAATACATCACAGACAAAATACTTTACAATTGATATACATTTAAAACATTAACATGTAGTGTGTGTGTGTGTGTGTGCATCTATCAGTTACACATAGTGTAGGCCTACATGTCAGTACATACTGTACACACAACACGTAGGTCACATGGTGGAGAGGCGTTTTTTTGCCGTAAGGTGTTGCTTTATCTGTTTATTGAAACCAGGTTTGATGTTATCCTGGGGACTGTGAAAAGACCCCTGGTGTCATGTCTGGTGTGGTAAGGGTGTGTGTCAGTGCTGTGTGTAAGTTGACTATGCAAACAATTTGGTATTTCCAACCCAATCATATTTCTTATAAAACAAGAAATTATGCAGTCAGAAGTGATGCGGGTAGGCCGTCATTGTAAATTAGTTAAATAAAGGTTAAATAAAAATATAAAAATATATTCCTTAACTCAGCCAAGAGAGACTGGCATGCATGGTATTAATATAACCACAAGAGGGCGACATTGTGTCATAAACGAGTCATTGCTCTCAGACGTTAAGAAAGTTATTTGCCGAACACCAGAGGACAGTCTGTTGCTTTCAAAAAGAAGGTGTATTGAAGTAGCTCTTGTTGGTGCTGAAACTGTCCAATTCAGATGAGGCCATGGCTAGAAGGGATCCAGCTTTTGCCAAATGAACATAAAACCTTAACCTAATTCTCCTAACCTACTACGTTAATTCTTCTAACCTGCTGCGTAAATTCTCCTAACCTGCTACTCTGAGTCAAATCTGACATTAATTTGACAAAAACTGTATTCCTATCCCTTCTGGCCATGACCAATTCCTGATGCCTGAAACTAATTGTAATCTGTGGATAAGTGTAGGGTAAGTGTTGCCGTAGGCTATACAGTGCCTTGACTTTTTCCACATGTTGTTGTGTTAAAGCTTGAATTTGAAATGGATTACATTGAGATGTGTTTGTCACTGGCCTACACACAGTAGCCCATAATGTCAACGTGGAATTATGTTTTTTGAATTTTTTTACACATTTATATAAAAGGAAAAGTGGAAATGTGTTGAGTCAACAAGTTTAGTAGTGTCTATTAAAAGGAATATACAGTACATTGCCATGTTGAAAGTCACAGAGCTCTTCAGTGAGGCCATATTACTGCTAATGTTTGTCTATGGAGATTGCATTGCTGTGTGATCGATTTATACTCCTGTCAGCAACGGGTGTGGATGAAATAGCCCAATCCACTCATTTGAAGGGGTGTCCACATGCTTTTGTATATATAGTGTAAAATGGGATATTTTGTGCAGATGGGTGAGAAAAAAAAATATTTAATCAATTTTGAATTCAGGCTGTAACACAACAACATGTGGAATAAGTCAAGGGACACTGTATTTTCCCATCAAGCTAAATTAATTCAAGTCAATGTCAATTGATTTCTGATTGAGGGGGGTTGCACTAGGCCTATATTGCTCTGTGGTTCATCTAAAGTGACTGAGGCTAGCAGGATATGGTTGAGGGGTACAGTCACTGTGTGATAGTGACTTATAACATTCTTCTTGTGGGTTTTCTGACGGTTCGGTCTGGTCTATGGTCACTCTTCTCATGGCGCTCCGGTACCATCTTCTATAGCCTCCAGTCTCTTAAATCCTTTTGACTCTTCTCAGTAGGCTTTCAGAGGTAGGCTACACAGGATAACACCACATGACCTCTGTTCCTAATAAGTGACAGTGTGTGTGTGTGTAATAGTGGATGTGTGACAGTGTGAGAGAGATTTGTTCATCTCAATTCTATCTATATATCTCTCTCTCAGACACACACACACATAATTACGCTTGCTCTCCATGTTCACACTCCACAGGGTGCGTGTCAGGAAGACATGTCCTAGTGCGCTCGTCGGTTGTTTACTTATTAAACGCCTGCTGCTGCTGGCTCCCCGCCTGCCCACGCAACGCAACGCAACCCTCTCTAGCTTTGTGGACTCCTTGTTCGTTTTTTCTTGTTTTTCCAGATGCTGTTTGCTATATGTCGCCCAAACCCATTTCTTGGTGAAGAGAATATGTCACAGAGAATATTGCACAAAAATTCACCAATTCTAAACCGAGCACGAAGACTTTCGCATTTTGTAAAATAACACTGTTGACCTTTTGGCAATTAACTCAATCTACATCTTATACGCAGGGCCGGCCCTGGACTTTCTGCCGCCCTAGCAACACAAAAATATCACTATTTGGATTTAAGTCAGACAGGCCAGTCGGCATATCTGGCATCCATCCCGTACCCTCCACTTTCATACCCTCCACTTTCAGAGGACAGATACTGGATCAGAAGACATATAGCCTATAGGCAGATAAGCTAGGGAGGACCAGGACTGTTGGACTCAAATCTTATTAAGATAAGTAACATTTGATTGATGATTCCTCCATTATCTGGTCAACCATTGACAAAACAATATACTGTATGTATTCTCACACTGAGTGTTGTTGCTGTGAGACGGGTCCCATTGAGGCATGGGGTAATTGACCGGGTTACTATTCTGTAGACAAACACCATCTATATCAGCTGTCTAAGCGGCTTGCACTGCTTAGCTCTCCAATGCGGCACCACTCAGGTTCAGGTTGATTAACCTTTGCTTGAAGAATGACACGAGTGTCTAAGAATAAATTAGCTGTAGTGGGGTTTTAAATTGCTATAATTTTGTCCTATTAAGACTGTAGCTTTTATGACCCGGATTTTGAAATGTGGTGACAAACTGGCAGAGAGAGAAAGGAGAAGAAAATGAGGAGGGGTGGGGGGCTCTCGTGATCTCACTGGAGGAGAGAGAAAAAAACGTCCGCTCGAGCGAAACAAACTCAACTATCACAGCCAAGGACCACGCTGCACAGAAGACGGAGCAAGGCACGCGATATGTCTCACAGATTCAGGTACGTCCCAAGTTCTTCCCCGATTTTATGAGAGAAGAGATGTGAAGGCTAGAGCAGGTGTTGGTTTTGATATGCTCGTGATCCGGACAGATAAAGTCCAAGCAGTGCTTATAGGCTTCTCCACCTTGTAACCATAATTTTTCGATAATGGCATTTCATTTAATGTTTTGATTCAGACCACTGAGTGTTGTGAGCGATGAATTCGGATGGTTGAGGGTGGAAAATATTGCATGCTGCGCATTGGATCTTATAGAGCATGATAGCCTATATGTTAGCCTATACCAAGAGACAGTGTCTTGGAAATTCGATTTATGCTCAATTATAATTCTACACCACTCAGTGCAACGATGTTGTTATCAGTATCACCTACCTGTACGATGGCGTTTCCTCAGTAATCGGCTGAGTTAGTGAGTGAGCTTTCCAGGGTGCTGAAATGGGCTTCTCTGGACGGTGGGAGCCGTTTTCTGTTATGCAGTCCATATCATTCGACTTATTTCTGGAAGGAATGTTGTGTTGGCACATAGGCTGTGAACCTCGTCAATCCAAGAATATTCTCTTGTTCATTGTGAGGGCCACCATTATTGTCAAACCCATGTAATGTAGAGACTATATGATAACTGAAACGTTGCATATCTGTTGCTGCCTTCACAATCTTGCTTAATGTTTTATGACAGTGCGTTTTGATCTCTCTCCAGGTGTGTGTGGATATGCTCAGGATGCTGTGTTCCAAAATCATGGTCACTGGGTTAAACGTAGACATACTGGGAGACAGCCAACGTTCCTGCTCAACTGTCAGGATCGGGTAGTATGCCCGCGCAGCTGGCACCGCTCACGCAATCTGGAATATGGTACGCATAAAGATGGCTTTCCTCATGGTCCTCTGTCTCCCGACGCTATTCTTCGATGTACTTGTGCTGTCCCACAAAAGCATCATGTTTGAACGGTCGGCGGTCCCACGAGCCGCGCCCCGCTCCGTGGCCCGGATGGATGGAGATGTGATAATCGGGGCCCTCTTCTCCGTCCACCACCAGCCGTCCGCCGAAAAAGTGGCTGACCGAAAGTGCGGGGATGTTCGGGAGCAGTACGGCATCCAGCGGGTGGAGGCCATGTTTCACACCCTGGACCGGATCAACGCCGACCCTTTCCTGCTTCCCAACATCAGCCTGGGCTGTGAGATCCGGGACTCTTGCTGGCACTCCTCCGTGGCCCTGGAGCAGAGCATCGAGTTCATCCGGGATTCCCTCATCTCCATCCGGGACGACAAGGACGGCTCCAAGTGGTGCATTGACGGGACGCCATCTAACCAGCCCCCACCCTCCAAGAAGCCCATCGCCGGGGTGATCGGGCCGGGCTCAAGCTCCGTTGCTATCCAGGTGCAGAACCTGCTGCAGCTCTTCAACATCCCCCAGATCGCCTATTCCGCGACCAGTATCGACCTGAGTGACAAGACGCTCTTTAAGTACTTCCTGCGGGTCGTGCCCTCTGACACGCTCCAGGCCCGGGCCATGCTGGACATAGTCAAGCGCTACAACTGGACCTATGTGTCTGCGGTGCACACGGAGGGTGAGTCACTCAACTCCCTTAACACGGGGTTTAACTTCTAGGATAGAATTAGACGAGGTAGGCATATTAGGACTAGCACGTATTTGGAGAGGTTTTGCACATGCTTTCAAGTTGATTTCGTCTTGTCTCTGTTCGGGTTTGACGTTGAGAAATCTGGGATTATGATAAATAGGCCTAGCTATTGATATGGTGGTGGATTGTGAGGGTGGTTTGTAAACAGTTAAGTACTTGTGTAAACTTTGTGTACTCCCTGTGTGTACTCCCTGTGAGCATTGCGTTGGATGGAAACTGTAAAATGGCATTCACTCTCTCCAGACAGAACTATACATCCTGTGCAGTATAACTACAGTATAACTACAGTATAACTACGGTATAACAACAGTATAACTACAGTATAACTACGGTATAACTACGGAATAACTACGATATAACTACGGTATAACTACAGTATAACTACAATATAACTACGGTATAACTACGGTATAACTACGGTATAACTACGATATAACTACGGTATAACTACGGTATAACTACAGTATAACTACGGTATAACTACGGTATAACTACGGTATAACTACGATATAACTACGGTATAACTACGGTATAACTACAGTATAACTACGGTATAACTACAGTATAACTACGATATAACTACGGTATAACTACGGTATAACTACGATATAACTACGATATAACTACGGTATAACTACGGTATAACTACGGTATAACTACAGTATAACTACGGTATCCAGTCAAAGTATGGGGTTGTGACCTATATTGGATGTTCGGTTCACATCCACACTCCAGCAACGCACCTTTTATCACATCCACACTCCAGTAACGCATCTTTTATCACATCCACACTCCAGTAACGCATCTTTTAACACACCACACTCCAGCAACGCACCTAATCTCTCAAGCCACAATTCAGTCTCATTGTCGTCAATGTTCTCTGACTGGAAATGTTTATTTGTATCTATTCATATTAGAGGAAATTAGATTGGACGCTAGATAGGAAAGATAATTAGCCAGCACTGCTCTCTCTCCCCCTCTCTCTTCCCCTCTCTCTCTCCCCCTCTCTCTCTCCCCCTCTCTCTCCCTCTTTCTCTCTCTCTCTCTTCCCCTCTCTCTCTCCCTCTCTCTCTCCCTCTCTCTCTCTCCCCCTCTCTCTCCCTCTTTCTCTCTCTCTCTCTCCCCCTCTCTCTCTCCCCCTCTCTCTCCCCCTCTCTCTCCCCCTCTCTCCCCCTCTCTCCCTCTCTCTCTCCCTCTCTCTCTCCCTCTCTCTCTCCCCCTCTCTCTCCCTCTCTCTCTCCCTCTCTCTCCCTCTCTCTCCCTCTCTCTCCCCCTCTCTCTCCCTCTCTCTCCCCCTCTCTCTTCCTCTTTCTCTCTCTGTCTCCCAGGATGTTTAATTTGATGCTAATTCTATTCCATTAGAAAATAACAGGCAGGCTCCATCATCTTCATTATTTGCATTTCTAAGCATGTCTTAATTAATCAATCAGCCTATCCATATCTAACAGAGGCTCTAATGGACTGCTTCCCCTCTGCCTTTGCTGGTTTTGTGCTGTGTAGCATACTATCAGGCTGGGGTTACAGGTGGTGGAACAATATCATTCAATTGTAATTTAATGTGTCTTTATGCGAGGAATCATAAAAATAGAATCCGTCTGGTCCACCCGTTGACATAACACTTGAAAGAAAATTCTGCTCTAGTAATTCTAATTCTATAGGTGTAGTTAATACCTCCAAACGTCTCCACCTGTTATGGATATCGATAGAAATAGACCCAAGTGTGTTATTTCTATTCAGATGTAGAGGAATTACTATGTTGAGTGTGTTTCCATAATATTTAGCCCATGGTTGTGAGGGATGTCTAAGCACAGCTTGCAAAGGGGTTCTGGCAATGCCCCTCAACGCTCGAAATATCAGCACATTGCTACAGCAGCCCACATTAGCTTCTCAGCAGCACCTGTCTGAATGAATTATCGGCGGAGTTTGTCAGTGAGCTGTCCATGGTGCTGAAATGTTTCATATACCAGTAGCACTCCACAACGCAGACAAACATTGCTTAAGCTGGAATCACATTCAACTCTTTCACCAGTTTACCACTACTGTAATTAGGATATAATTAGATGTGGAGAGTAAATCTCTGCCATTAGTCATTAGCCAAGGCTCCTCAGCCTAAACCTCATTGAAACGTAACCAATGGTGTGAGCTGGTAATGATTGACAGACAGAGTGCATCTCTGCTGTGTTGTGGCCACAGATGAATTCTGAGAGTTGTTAGAGGGATATGTGATAGACAGGCCCAAAAGGGAGGGTAGAACTCTGGATCACCTTGTAAAGGCGAAGCCTAGAAACCAGTAGGGGAGTCACAAAAGTTCAGAGGTCACGGTAAGGTTGAGGGGCCATGCAGGCAGGGCCAGGAGAGAGTGGAGGTGTAGTGCCATGAGGCACAGCTAGGGGGTGCCAGGGATCTGACCTTCACAATACCTGATAGATAGAATATTGAGTGTATAGGTTAATGTAAGGTAAATCAAATGTTGTACACTGACTAATTGTTGCTGTTGTGAAAAGTGTGGTGGCTGTGAGATTTAAAAGAAGTAGTGAATGTGTTAATTGATATGAAAAATGTGACTAAAATGTATCTTGTAGGCTGAAATCTTTCAATTGAAATCCTATGAATCGAAGGGGTTTAGAATTGATCAACCATAAAATGAATTCACCTGTTCAGATAACTGTCTCTCCATAAAGCTTTAAACAGCGGTTACAACGACAGACAGCACCTCTCCATGCAGCCATCTCTCTCCACCACCTAAGACAAGTAAAAATGCTTCATGTTGCCCATAGCAACAGCTAAGGATCTGCGATTGCATATATTACCTGGCTAGATTAACAGCAATCGTTTCAGTGAACGGGCGTCAATATACCTCCGCCTGCTTTTATCCATCTCTCCCTCCAACCTCAATCGAAGGAGAAAAATAATTGGATATCATGATTCCCATTTGCCATCAGGAAAATAAAATGATGGCAATTCAAAATATCATCAAAGGCTATATTGGAAAACTAACAATTGTGGCCCAGTCTAACAGCATCCCAGGGTAATGCATCAGTGTGCTGCCCTTGTTAAGCACAATGGGGCTGTTAAAAGAGCAGGTGCTCAGGAAGATGCCTCTATTGTTCAGAATGAGATATGTGTGTGTAAGTTCCATGATTGTTTAAACAAAGGCACTGCATTAACATTGCAGACAACATCTTTGACTGAAGCCAGCACTTTGAATATACACAATAAAACAGTGTCCTCTGTGCACAACTAGGACTGTGTCCAAAATGGCACCCTGTCCTCTATAGTGCACTACATATGGAATAGGATGCCATTTCAGGCGCAACCTATGTATGTAAAGACAGCTTTGCAGAGCTTAATTAGGATACCATATAGCAGCCGTCTCTACCTCATTCAGCATCCCTGATTGCAATCAGTAGCCACTGGACTTCCTATTTAACTGGTTATATCAGAGGATGGATAAGGACTGCAGCACAGTCACAGTCATTCACAATCACAGACATCAGACTTCGACAGTAGTTTTGACCTGAACTCACCAAAGGCGCAGGTGTGACGTGTGTGATTTATTTTAGAATGCGTTGTTTTGAAATGACCCGACGGAAGCCGGGTGGGGAGGTGGAAGTTTTACCAGACATGCTAAATAACACCAAATCATCCACTTATGGAAACACAACATCGCTATCAGCAAAGATGATTGGAGATATGGACTATCCTGCTAACATACAGTCATTGCCCATCCATTGGTGAGTCCAGTCACTGTCAGCCTGGAGGGCCTTAAGGAAGTATATAGAGAAATACTGAAATCAGTGCACACTGTAATAGACAGTTAGCTACAACTCAGTGAAATAGATTGAAAGGGCTTGGTTGAAATGAAAAGTAACGGTCATTGACTTCATTCTTTCTCATGATGATTGTTCTCCATTTCTGGAAGGGGACTTTTTATTTAGGTTGTGTTTTCTATAACGACAAACCTCCATTGTGGGTCAATGATGAGGATTTATTTCCTTTTCCTGCTCCAAAATGGTGACTCCTCGTCGGTCATTTGGGTGTCCAGTGGTGATGTACCCCTCTGTTTATCCCCCACCTTAGGAAACTATGGGGAGAGTGGCATGGAGGCCTTCAAGGAGCTGGCCTCCCAGGAGGGGCTGTGCATCGCCCACTCTGACAAGATCTACAGCAACGCCGGGGAGAAGCACTTTGACCGTCTGCTTAAGAAACTCCGTGACCGTCTGCCCAAGGCCCGCGTGGTGGTGTGTTTCTGCGAGGGCATGACCGTGCGCGGCCTCCTCATGGCAATGAGACGTCTGGGTGTGGCTGGAGGAGAGTTCCTCCTCATTGGCAGGTAAGGCACATGGCTGTTAGGTACTTATTTATGGGTAATGTGTTTTTTGTCTTGTATTCAACGGCGGGTGCAGGGTGGTTTTGTGCTGCCTGCTTCCCGCCAAACATGTTACCAAGGCAACTAAACTAAGTGGAAGTGGGGCAGATACCACTATTGCCAGTGAGAAATGGTCCCCGGTAATGAATAATTAACGGCCCGGCTGAGGAATGGCACGTCAGGCTTACAAGACCCGGTTGGCCCGTCAAGCGTCCGTTGCCGAGTCTAACAAGGACGCCTCAGATAGCTCGTCAGGCTTCCATGCCTCAGCTGGCTTGCCAGGTTCACAAGACTTGGTAGGCTCATCATTCAGCAGGACAATAACCTAAAACACAAGGCCAAATCTACACTGGAGTTGCTTACCAAGCGAATGTTCCTGAGTGACCGAATTACAGTTTTGACTTAAATCAACTTGCAAATCTATGGCAAGACCTGAAAATGGTAGCAATGATCAACAGGCAATTTGACAAAGAATAATGGGAAAATGTTGCACAATCCAAGTGTGGAAGCTCTTAGAGACTCACCCAGAAAGACTAACAGCTGTAATCGGTGCCAAAGGTGCTTCTAAAGTATTGACTCAGGGGTGTGAATACTTATGTAAATGAGATATTTCTGTATTTCTGTATATTTCAGATATTTTCATTTTCAATAAATTTGCAAACATTTCTAAAAACATGTTTTTACTTAGTCATTATGCGGTATTGTGTGTAAATGGTTGAGGAAATAATACATTTTAAATTCAGGCTGTAACACTCCAACACGGGGTATGAATACTTTCTGAAGGCACTGTATCCTTTGCTTGCAACTTCAGCTAACACAGTCACGTCAAAAAGAGCAGCCAGACTAATAGCAAAATAGATGTGTTTGCATAGGTTTAAACTGTTTTCTAGTGAATGTTTTTGGGATACAGCCATAGCAATGAGGTAATGATGCACGATTTCACCTGGCAATGTTCAGGAGAGAAAACCAAATACACAGCTAACACAATCATTTCAAACTGAAGCTAGAATGACAGCAAACTAGCTGCATTTCGTGTTTTAGTGTAATAATTGCCTGGCTGGGCTGATTGGACAGTGGATTGCGTAGTCAGATGGAACAAAGTAAATAGTCATTTCAACGTCATAGATTTAGCTGGTGGTAACTTGTGGAATACCCAAAAGAATATCAAGACACAACTGTCTTTACCCAGGTGTTGTCTGGCAAAAATCAGTTGTGTCTTGATATTCTTTTTTGAGAGCAGAGGCTTCTTCCTTCCTGACCTCCCATGTAGGCCAAGTTTGTGCAGTCTCTTTCTGACAGTGTACCCATGCACTTTGACATTGATTGTGGCAAGAGAGGCCTGTAGATCCCTTGATGTTTCACTGGGGTTCTTAGAGACTTCTATGAGCATCTTTCGGTCAGCTCTTGGGCTGACTTTGGTGGGACGACCTGTCCTAGTTAGTTTGGTGGGACGACCTGTCCTAGGTAGTTTGGTGGGACGACCTGTCCTAGTTAGTTTGGTGGGACGACCTGTCCTAGGTAGTTTGGTGGGACGACCTGTCCTAGGTAGTTTGCCAGTGGTCTGGAATTTCGTCGGACAGTGGAATGATGTACTTCGAATTGCTTGGAAATTGAATGATGTACTTTGAATTGCTTGGAAATGGATTTGTAAACCCTCCCAGACTCATGGGCATCAATAATCTTTCTTCTGAGGGCCTCGGGTAGGTCTTTTGATCTTTGAATGATGTGTTACCACACACCCATATGGTTAAGACGAAACCAGACCAATGTTCTTATCTTTATGGAAGGCTGGAGCCTCCTAAGTTTCTCTCTAATGTTTTATAATCATTTGCACTTGTTTTGGTACCTAATTCTAATTGTAAAGGTAGGGGTGTAACGTTTTCCCCATAAGGAAAAGGCATTTTTGTTTATTTTAATTGCATAACATTTTCAACGTTTTTTTTTGTGTGTGTGTTAAATTGGGTAACCTTTATCTGTCAATAGTGTTGAAGTGAAGATTACATATCCATCTGTCCAAATATGTAAAAATGTGGGGGTGTACTTACTTTTTCACATGACTGTATCTACACTACATAGAATAAGGAACTACCAGTTTCACATACAGTGTCTATGCCAGTAAGAAAAGAAAGACTAGATTTGTTTGATTATTGTTTATCTTTGTTTATCTTTACAAATACATCAACAAAGCTTCCAGTTTCTCTTTGAAGTCGAGCCAGTCCCTTCCCATCTCTCTCTCTCCTCCCCCACCCTCCTCACTATCCTCTGATGGGCGCTTCCTTGAGGCAGAGGGCACAGCCATGGTTGTCTGAGAGGCTCTCTAGTGTCAAATACTGGGTGACACTGAGTCACTCCAGCTGTAATCTTTTTCATTAGAAGAAGAACAGGGGAGAAGGGCAGAGCAGCACTCACAGTGTGACAACCATACATTACACCATCAAGACCTTAAAAGACAAGGACAATCCTCTGTTGTCATCAAAAGATATGCCCAAAACTGCCATGCCAACGTTTTTATTGCAAGATCTTCTCTATTTCTTAAAGATGTTTGGGGATGGAGGTTGTTGTAGGGCATTGTTCCTTTTGACTGTCAGGCTTATGTCTGAGGAGGAGGACATTGATGAGACAGGCAGAATGACAGGGAGGGAGTAGACTCAGAACCAGGGTAAGCACCGTTCTCAGTGGATTTGCCAAACTCTCCTCAAATCCTTCTCAAACACTGCTCCATCATCAGGGTCATCTTCTTGGAGAACCCTTCTGTTCCTCCCCTTATCTAGATGGAGTCTAAACAGCAGGGATGGAGGGAAATCTGTTCCATGGTTGCCGTGGCGCCTAGTGGCAGCCTTGGTAGATTACTCCTATGAATTTCTCTAAACTTATGTGTTTTTTATCTGCATTGTTTCTCTCTGCCCTCTTGGTTTAATAATAAGAAGACTGTTGAAAAGGCCTTAAATAGTTTCTCACAAAGTGAGAAACTCTTCCAACTTCTCAGTCAAGCGTAATGGTGTAGCGGTGAAGGTGAAATGCTCTGTTACTGTACTTGGGATGTGAACTGGACCAACACATGACAGGTGTACTCATGGCTCTGAAGGTCATTGGGAAGGTTCACTCCAGGATAAAGTTCCTCGCAAGGGCAACCAAGTTCAAGGATACAGAGACATGGATCAGGATCCTGGCAACATCTCTGATACAGTACCACTATGACTAGGTTTGTATCTCATGGTTCAGTGGCATAACAACAAATCTGAAGGACAAACTTCAAAAGGCCCAAAACAAGCTGAACTGGCTTCCAGTAGATCTCTGTGTGGTGTAATCATTTCAGGGAACTGAACTGGCTTCCAGTAGATCTCTGTGTGGTGTAATCATTTCAGGGAACTGAACTGGCTTCCAGTAGATCTCCGTGTGGTGTAATCATTTCAGGGAACTGAACTGGCTTCCAGTAGATCTCCGTGTGGTGTAATCATTTCAGGGAACTGAACTGGCTTCCAGTAGATCTCCGTGTGGTGTAATCATTTCAGGGAACTGAACTGGCTTCCAGTAGATCTCCGTGTGGTGTAATCATTTCAGGGAACTGAACTGGCTTCCAGTAGATCTCCGTGTGGTGTAATCATTTCAGGGAACTGAACTGGCTTCCAGTAGATCTCCGTGTGGTGTAATCATTTCAGGGAACTGAACTGGCTTCCAGTAGATCTCCGTGTGGTGTAATCATTTCAGGGAACTGAATTACTGTAGTTGGTACATTGATCAAGTTTGATCATAAAGTTACTGGTCCCTCCCCCTGTGTCATACACATTTATTCAGGAAGTAGCCTTTACCAAGGATTTACATCCGGCTTTATGCAACGTCACATAAAGCCGGAAATGTAATACACCAATGGTGGCGTCTTACCATCTTACCTAATTTAAATATGTGTCGCCTTAAAACCGTCATCATCAAGCCTACATCTTGCTTAGGCTTTGTTTACAAACCGGAAGCTAGCTAGCTCAAGCAGAACATACAACCAAAGATACTGATAACCTTTCATCTGTGGTGTGGCTGTTAGCTAGCTGTCACGGATCCCCCTGGTACTGTTGTTCATTCCATGGACCAGTTCCGAAAGGTCTAAGCCCTGTGTTATAAATACAGTATATACAGTATATATACATGCTTTATTTTGGGAACAAAAGTCCCCCACAATGGTAAACAAAGGGCACATACAGTATATACAACACTCATCACGGGGGAATGGGAACCAGGTGTGCGTAATGGTACAGAAAACATTTTGGGGGGATGGGGGGGGCTAACGTTAGATAATGCAACTGTGGCTGCTTTGACTTGTGAACGGTATATTTTCTGTAACAAACCTGATGGTCACTATATGGTTGTTGGTTCTTCCATCCCTAAGCCTCATACATTGAGTGTTAGAACTGCCAGCACACAGCTGGCATGAAGGAATGTTGTCCACAAAAGGAGCTGGAGTGTGTATAGTATTTGTCGTTTACCCCTGAAAATCATATTTTGCCATTCCATTGTGTGGGTTTTTGTCTTAGAGTTGATATTAGTAATTTGGGCTAATCATGTCTTCCCACTATCATCAAGCTGTAATGATAGACATTTTAGAAAATTCTAAATCTTCTCTGTCTGCACAGCTTCCCAGGCAACCACTGCAGCAGGAATGCTGTGATACAAAATCTGTTTTCCCAAGGAAAAGAAGAAGGGATATGCTGTGAAGCCAACATACTGGAAGTCATAGATATTCATTTCAAATCTGCATCAATTGAACGTTTCAGGCATACAAAAATTCCACAAACGTTTCACAAAAAAGTGCACGACCAAATATTGCATATTTCAAATTGAGTACTTCAAAAACACCAGAAAACACATTGTAGAATGAGTAGATCACTACATCAATGAATTGATAGTAACATAACAGTAAATTAAAGTAAATTAAATTCACTACCATCAAACATTTCCCTTTTCAAAAACATTACAGGCTTCGTAGACGGGCTCCTGGATCTCCTCTTCAACAAGGTCACTCTTGTGGGGAAGCTGTGTGAGCTGTCCGTGCAATGACCCCTGTTGCCCAGTGTGAGAGACCTGACAAGGAGGAGCCCATAGCTAGATGTGTCTCCCGCTCCCCTCCCATCAGTCTTTGCAGTTGGTTGTGTTTCCTAAAAACTAAGTAATTCACTTTAACGTGATAACACATTATGTTATTTTGTATTGTTTTTTTTTCTAGCATTCGGACGGGAGATGATTGTTACAAATTGTACGAATCAATGGGTCCTGCACACTGTTGTGGGTCGGGTGCCTATATCAGGCTTAATATTTGTTTTATACCAAATTATGTCTCACCATTATTTCTCACCTTTATTTCTCATGAGTGTTCATGCTGATCAATATTTAGGCTATGCTGGCCTATTGTAAAATATCTAATAAATGTCTGATCAATACATACAATTCTGAACATATTGACATTGTCATTTATAATACTAATGCAAAGGCACCAATACATTGTCCATATGTACATTCCCTTATGTCTAAGCGTCTAAGGTGACTCAGACATGTTTGTGAACTGGATTCTGTAATTAGTTACAGAACAATAGAAATGCAGTCGTGTTGCTGCTGTTTGTCTGAAATCCAACAGTCCATGTTCAGCTCTGTTGACCATGAGAGCATTCTGCAGAGAAAACGGGCTGAGGCTCGGAATGACATGTGGCCCGTTGTTGACCTTGTCATCAATGACATGTGGCCCGTTGTTGACCTTGTCATCAATGACATGTGGCCCGTTGTTGACCTTGTCATCAATGACATGTGGCCCGTTGTTGACCTTGTCATCAATGACATGTGGCCCGTTGTTGACCTTGTCATCAATGACATGTGGCCCGTTGTTGACCTTGTCATCAATGACATGTCGCCCGTTGTTGACCTTGTCATCAATGACATGTGGCCCGTTGTTGACCTTGTCATCAATGACATGTGGCCCGTTGTTGACCTTGTTACCTGGCAATGACCACAAGGGCGTTTCAAAGATCTGTCAGTCAAGGCGAGCTCATGAATATATCCTGCCCACTCAGCCTGTTATTTCATGCTTCCTGGGAGTTAGAGAAGAGAGAAAAGGTAACATTTGTAATAGCGTACAAATTGTATGGGTGATTTTTTTGATCATTCAAAGTCTATTTTTACATGGGAATTACTGTGACTGTGCAGGACCTTTAAAGACCTGTCTGGTTATTTACATTTCATTAGAGACTCTCATTGACACCAAAGCCAGTGTTGCCAATATCAGACCGCTGCGCTACAGTAGCATGGCTGGAAAAAGCGATTTCCTTAAACCATAACAGTCTAAGCCCTGTCTAAGCTTGAGGAGGAGGGGGGGTTCTACTAAGCTATATGGAATAGCTTTAAGAAGGTCATACCAAGGATAATTTAGCTATTTGATTTTTAATTTTAAGACCCCTTGAAGTAACAAAAACATATAAAGAAAATGTATTTGAAAAAAATAATATTTGGCCTTACAGATATTAGCCCACACAAACACATTGAATAACAGATTCACTACATGGAACAACATATAGTCCTTACTGCTATTAACCCACACAAACACATTGAATAACAGATTCACTACATGGAACAGATAGTCCTTACTGCTATTAGCCCATACAAACACATTGAATAACAGATTCATTACATGGAACAACAGATAGTCCTTACTGCTATTAACCCACACAAACACATTGAATAACAGATTCACTACATGGAACAGATAGTCCTTACTGCTATTAGACCATACAAACACATTGAATAACAGATTCACTACATGGAACAACAGATAGTCCTTACTGCTATTAGCCCATACAAACACATTGAATAACAGATTCACTACATGGAACAACAGATAGTCCTTACTGCTATTAGACCATACAAACACATTGAATAACAGATTCACTACATGGAACAACAGATAGTCCTTACTGCTATTAGCCCATACAAACACATTGAATAACAGATTCACTACATGGAACAACAGATAGTCCTTACTGCTATTAGACCATACAAACACATTGAATAACAGATTCACTACATGGAACAACAGATAGTCCTTACTGCTATTAGCCCATACAAGATATTAGTCCCTCCATATCTCCCTCCATATCTTCCCTATCTCCCTCCATATCTCCCTCCATATCTTCCCTATCTCCCTCCATATCTCCCTCCATATCTTCCACTCCAAAGGAGAGAGGATTTTTTTTTAGCTGGTGTGGCTTAGCTCTAACTGCTTCTGGGTCAGAGAGAGAGAGAGCAAGTGAGAGGACAGTGAAAGAGGGAGATGAAGAAAGACTGATGGAGCATCGTTCTGTGTGTGAGTGTGTGTCTAAAGCTTGGCTACAGTGTCATGGTCACACAGGCTTGGAGGTTGGCTGACAGATATTAGCTGATCAAAACACAGCCTGCTATTCGATGCTAATTTGTGCCCTTGCCTGCCAGCCGAGTGAGAAGCTGTTGATGTGTATGTGAGAAAGAAAGACAGGGAGAGAGAGAGGGAGAGACATGGATAGAAATGGTATTAGACCTTAGGGTTGAGGGAGTGTGAAAGACAGGCAAAGATACAGAGAGAGACTGAGAGGGAACAAGGTTAGGCTCAAAGTTGAAATAGGGAGTGAAATAGAGGGAGTGTGACTTGACTGAGAATTAGAGAGAACGAGAAGTGAAGAGAGAGATGACGAGAAATGGAGATATAGATTTATTTCTATGACTGACAAAAATACATAAAATCACAGAGAGAGAAACGGACTGAGAGCTACAGACAGACGGACAGACAGAGAGACGGGCAGACAGACAGATAGAGAGACAGACAGACAGACAGACAGACAGACAGACAGACAGACAGACGGACAGACGGGCAGACGGACAGACGGGCAGACGGGCAGACGGGCAGACAGACGGGCAGGTGGACAGATGGGCAGACGGGCAGGTGGACAGACGGGCAGGTGGACAGACGGGCAGGTGGACAGACGGACAGAAAGACAGACAGGTTTAGAGTCTGAGAGCTCTTGTTTCAGAGCTCTGCTGTTGAACACTCGCCTGCTCTTCAGAGGAGGGCCAGCTGCACTCTCATCAGAAACACATTATTCCTGCAGCCCCAGCCCTGCTTTAACACCCTACTTACACCACTCACTCTGCAGCCCCAGGCCTGCTTTAACACCATACTTACACCACTCACTTTGCAGCCCCAGGCCTGCTTTAACAACCTACTTACACCACTCACTCTGCAGCCCCAGGCCTGCTTTAACACCCTACTTACACCACTCACTCTGCAGCCCCAGGCCTGCTTTAACACCATACTTACACCACTCACTCTGCAGCCCCAGGCCTGCTTTAACACCCTACTTACACCACTCACTCTGCAGCCCCAGCCCTGCTTTAACACCCTACTTACACCACTCACTCTGCAGCCCCAGGCCTGCTTTAACACCCTACTTACACCACTCACTCTGCAGCCCCAGCCCTGCTTTAACACCATACTTACACCACTCACTCTGCAGCCCCAGGCCTGCTTTAACACCCTACTTACACCACTCACTCTGCAGCCCCAGGCCTGCTTTAACACCATACTTACACCACTCACTCTGCAGCCCCAGCCCTGCTTTAACACCCTACTTACACCACTCACTCTGCTCTAGTGTTATATTCTATTCTCAGTCAGATGGCTTGGCCTTTGTCTCCGTCTGCCAGTGAACTGGATGAGGGTAACAGTTTCAGATTGATAATCTCCATCATTTCGCTACATCTCTTGCTCTTACCATTGTGTCAATCTTTTGGGTCCTGTCACAATCTGTGAATGAAAGCCAGTTCCATCTGTAGAGATCTGCAGGGACTCCAGTGCCTTGGTCTGTAGTTTGAATCAATGTATTTTTCTTCAGTCATTGTTTCATATCAGCATTCAGTATATAGATGTATTACTGTATTTAGTGGAATGTAGTTAGGTTGAATAACACATAATTGTTAGTTAACTCAAATATATACTTTCTTAAACAAAGTTTTGTGGAGCTTAATTTACATGGCGCACTTTTGATAAAAATGTGTCACCCATGGATTTGCCTTTCAAAGTGAATAATCCAAGCAGGTATTTGAAAGTCTGGTTCCCTACCTTAGATTGTCTGGGTTGTCATGTGCCTAGAAACAGACCCAAGTGCAGACGCAGGAGACCAGGTAGAATGTCAAGTTGTTTAATGGAACAAAATCGGTAGACTATGTCGTTGTCGTAGGCAGCAAAGGATTTGGCACACAGGAGTTCAGAGGTACAGAGACGGCAGGCAGGAATTCGGGTCGTAAACAGGCAAGGGTCCGGTAACGGGAGAACTAAACAGATAGCAGGTATTCTAAATTGCGGGCACGACCTGGTGAAACACACAAGACGAACTGGCAACAAGAACAATGAACACCTGGAAGAGGAGGAGAACAGGTGAACGGAATTAGGGTATGACAGACAAATAGATTCCTTCAACTGAAAGAAATCCAAACAACTCTCCCTCTCTATCTTACGAAACACAAAACCTCAAGAACCCTCAGAGGATAGTGAGTGTGAGGATATTGAAGCGAGGAGGACATTTGTAAAAGTTTCAGGACATTCTATCATTAAAGAGTTTTCCATTGAGTGCATTGAGTGCAAACAAGAAAACATGAAGAATGCAATTTCGTCTCCCACACTGAAATATGTTACTTGCAGCCTTATTTCTTCAATGATATTTTGTGCCATGGCCTTCACTAGATAGACAATAAGCAGAGAAAAATACATGTATTTGATGCTGCCTGCTGTGTGATTGGGTTTGTCTAAATAGGTCTCTGGTTCCATATGGGTTCCATTGTTCCTATCGCTACCATGGGTACCAGGCCCAGACCAGATCTGTGGGGTGTATGGGTCTGATGGCCAACTAGCTCTCACAGTCTCACGTCAGAATTAGACGTTCATCAATGTTTCTCAAACGTCAAATGTCAAAGTTGTTGCAAATGTCAAATTTCAAAGTGTTTCTATCGTTGGATTCAAACTCACAACCTTTGGAATCATAGGCAGATCCGCTACCCCTGTTCACAACGCCATAGCAAAACTGAAACCTACTTTAAGGTAACAGCGCTCACTGTTGCCCCTAGTGACTCGTTTCCACGTCATCTCCCAATGTCCTCAGTTTGATGTCAAATACTGACTTGTATCACGGGTGACCTGGCTGGATTTGGCATTAGATTTTATGTCAGTGATGTTATGTCTTGGGTGGTGTTGGAGGTATGAGATGGCCTATACACTGAGTGTACAAAATGCTCTTTCCATGACATAGACTGACCAGGTGAATCCAGGTGAAAGCTATGATCCCTTATTGATGTCACTTGTTAAATCCACTTCAATCAGTGTAGATGAAGGGGAGGAGACAGGTTAAAGAAGGATTTTAAGCCTTGAGACAATTGAGAGATGGATTGTGTATGTGTGCCATTCAGAGGGTGAATGGGCAAGACAAAATATCTAAGTGCCTTTGAACGAAATATGGTAGTAGGTTCCAGGCACACTGGTTTGAGTCAAGATCTGCAACTCTGCAACTCAACAGTTTCCCATGTGTATCAAAGAAAGGAGAACCACTTTTCATAGAATTCATTAAAATGCCTTTATTTGTATAGCATGTTCAATGGAAAGCTCCAACGCATTTCGGCTGCATGGCCTTCATCAGGGAGTACAAAGATACAATGTATTCTTTTGAACAGCATTTTCCAATCAATCCTGATTTGAAGAGGGAGTGGTTAAATAATTAATTGGACAACACCTAGTAAACAATACTACATATTAAAAAGTGAAACAGGTATTTCTAGCCTTGAATAGGACTGGGCAAAGTGGTGGTGAGTAGGAGAGCCATACATTTTATGATACACTAGATCACAGCAAACAACTGTGTGTATCAAGAATGGATCCAACCAACTTGACACAACTGTGGGAGGCATTGGAGTCAACATGGGCCAGCATCCGTGTGGAATGCTTTCGACACCTTGTAGAGTCCATGCCCCGTCAAATTGAGGCTGTTCTGAGGGCATCTCAAATAAATGTTGGCACTTGGAAATATGGAAGTATAGACTAGGAAAATTGTTTTACTTGAGCATAACCCCTAAACTAAGGACGTATTATCCAGCCCTACTCTGTTGTTTCTGATGTTGTTGTCATGGAGGAATGATTGCACTCATTGATTCCAGTTGAAAGATAAATGCTGTGCTCATGGAATGGCATTCTTTGATCACTACTGAAAGGTGTTATTTACATGTGAAAAATGAATGCCATATGCTGCATTTGCTACAGGCCTATTGTTTAACTTTTTGTTGGTGACACTTTGATATCTTGATAATATGCAGCTGCTTAAAGGTCAAATCCACAGATGAAACAATAACAAAACGGTTGCCCTGCCTCTGTTTTGGTAAAAAGATGAGGGATGGGCCTGGAGAAATGTAATCACTCTCAGGTTAATAGACAGAGCTATGGATGCAAGGACTGACCATCCATGATATCAGAAGTATTGTTTTAACCCTGTTATGAGCCTATACAGTTACAATGTTTACAAACATTGGACAAAAACAAGCTCATACTTTGGGTTCTCATGGAGTGTGACAGTTGAAGATAATAGCATAAGAAGCACAGAGGAGAAATAGAGTGGATGTGGAGGTAAAGTTAAGTAGAGGGGAAGTTAAAACATTGATTAGGAAAAAGGCCTAGATATATGGCAAAGGATGTGGGAAGTGAGTAGTAAGATAGATAGATAGATAGATAGATAGATAGATAGATAGATAGATAGATAGATAGATAGATAGATAGATAGATAGATAGATAGATAGATAGATAGATAGATAGATAGATA
Source organism: Thymallus thymallus (assembly GCA_023634145.1). Classification (NCBI taxonomy): domain Eukaryota; kingdom Metazoa; phylum Chordata; class Actinopteri; order Salmoniformes; family Salmonidae; genus Thymallus; species Thymallus thymallus. The sequence continues at coordinate 1,510,653 of CM042411.1, read as the reverse complement.
GATAGATAGATAGATAGATAGATAGATAGATAGATAGATAGATAGATAGATAGATAGATAGATAGATAGATAGATAGATAGATAGATAGATAGATAGATAGATAGATAGATAGATAGATAGATAGATAGATAGATAGATACTTTATTGATCCCCGAGGGGGAAATTCCCAAACCCATATATGAACGGGAACTGTGCTATGGGTGACTCTTCCAATTGAGCGGCCATCCAGTGCCCTCGCATCCATGGGAACAGAGAGAGGTTGAGTGGGGATACCTAATTCAGAGACCAGGGTAGCATCCATAAAACTCTCATCTGCCCCAGAGTCGATAAGCACCCGGAGAGACTTAGACTGGTCTCCCCACAGCAGGATCACAAACGTTGTGCCGGTGATGGGAATTAGGGGATTCCCAGTCTGGCTCACCAGAGTACTTGTACCCACTAAAGAAAAAGGTTTCCTACCAGGGCAAGTGGCTATATAATGTCCCGCATCACCACAGTATAGACAACAGTTGGAACTCGTCTTACGTGAGCGTTCACTAGGTGACAATCTAGCTCTTCCTAGTTGCATAGGCTCAGGAGAATCCAACTCACCCGTTGCCGATGATTCTCAAGGAGATTCGGGTGGCTTCGGCTCTTCTCGGAAATGCCATCTTCGGGGATTTCCGGATTGCTTCGGACGTGAGTACTGTTAAGGTCGCGTCAATTCAAATCTGGTATTGGAACAAAAGGATTACTACGCCGTTTAAATCGTCTATGTATTTTATTCTAGCAAACCCTTAAATGGTAAATATGAAGTTCGTATATACAGGCTCACTGTGACACCACACAGGGCAAACAGAGAGAGAGAGGGAGAGAGAGAGAGAGAGCGCAAGAGAGCGAGAGAGAGTGAGTGAGCAAACAGCGCTATAGAAGAGCGCCTAGAGAAGAGACCCGAGTCCTATCCTTTGTTCTTCCTTAAATACTCCGACAGAATAGTTACCGCTCCTTGCTGGCCTGTCGGAGTAGAGGCTGAGTGTGGTTTAAACTTACTCAGCCTATCGTTGGCGTGCAGGCTGGTCCCAGCCTCGTGACGCAATCCAGTTGACGGAAACAGTTCCTTATCTCGTGTTTACAACAAGACACAGTTCTATTGGGAAACCCTTAAGCTAGCACATTCTTTCCACATGGCTCCCCCACACACAAGCCTACAGCAGTTCTACAGTTCTATGATCACACAATACATTCAGTTAATAACTCTTGTTGTAGATTAACATATTAATTAGCTAAGCATGTATCAGCCCTTACAGTACGCAGTAACGGGTGAACGAGTGTTTCCAGGACCCGACCTCCTCTCATACCGGCGTTCTCATAGGCGTCCATCAATCCTAATGGAAAGGGCTATGAGGGAATCGAGGTCCAATGGAATCTCTCGAGGTGCGAGCTCATCCTTTATCTCCTCCGATAGTCCGTCAAGGAAGGTGTCGAATAGAGCCTCCGGATTCCAGGCACTCTAGGCGGCCAATGTGTGAAAATCTACTGCGTAGTCTGCCACACTACGGGAGTTTTGATGTACCTGCAGTAGTTTTCGATCCGCCTCCCTCCTGGGCACCGGAGAATCAAATACCTTCCTCACTTCTGCCATAGAAACCTCCAAGCTATGGCACACAGCGGCTTGCTGCTCCCTTCCGGACATTAGCGTAATTAAATACACAATTTTCGATTGATCTGATGGGAACGAAGAGGGCTATAGCTAAAAAATGAGTGAGCTCTGGGAAAGGAACGCCCGGTGAGTTCCATTATCGCCCGCATATCGCTCCAGAGGAGGTAAGCGGGGTTCACCTGCCTGCTACCCATTCACCTGCCTGCTACCCATTCACCTGCCTGCTGCCATTCCTGAGCAAGCTCTGCACTGGTGGTGCCCCGATCCCGCAGCAGAATCAACTTTAGGAGACGGTCCTGGTGCTTGCTGGACTTTCTTGGGCGCCCTGGCGCCTTCTTCACAACAATTGAACCTCTCTCCTTGAAATTCTTGATGATCTGATAAATGGTTAATTTAGGTGCAATCTTACCAGCAGCAATATCCTTGCCTGTGAAGCCCTTTTTGTGAAAAGCAATGATGACGGCACATGTTTCCATACAGGTAACCATGGTTGACAGAGGAAGAACAATGATTTCAAGCACCACCCTCCTTTTAAAGCTTCCAGTCTGTTATTCTGACTCAATCAGATTGACAGAGTGATCTCTAGCCTTGTCCTCGTCAACACTCTCACCTGTGTTAACGAGACAATCACTGACATGATGGCAGCTGGTCCTTTTGTGGCAGGGCTGAAATGCAGTGGAAATGTTTTTGGGGGATTAGGTTCATTTTCATGGCAAAGAGGGACTTTTAATTGCAATTCATCTGATCACTCTTCATGACATTCTGGAGTATATGCAAATTGCCATCATCAACACTGAGGAAGCAAACTTTGTGGAGACCAATACTTGTGTCATTCTCAAAACTTTTGGCCACGACTGTACACAGGTGATGATGAGCGACACCTGGATGGGTTGGAGACAAGGACAATGACAGGTGAAACAGATCAGGGTGTGACAGTCTTGAGAAAACAGAGAAATGTCAAAGGTTTTTTTTCACAAACATCCATCTGAATTTAAAAGTAATCCTTGAAGTAAGAATTTTGTTTTTCAAAAGTATCTGTAATCTGATTACAATATTTTTGCTGGTAACGTAACAGATTACAGTTACTGCTTTTTTGTAATCCCTTACATGTGACAGATTACATGTAATCCGTTACTCCCCAACCCTGATTATAGTGAAGTAGGTCAGTATAGTGGGACGGAGGGAGCCTGCCTGCCTGTGATTCCTGCCTTACAGATTATATGTATACCTTTTTCACAGAAAAGCCTGTGAAGTGAAGGGTGCTGTTCTTTATAGACGGCCCCTTCTCAGCCACGCCACAGCCTTATAGAGATGATCTCTAAGTCTCTATTTCCTCCTTCAGAATAATCCCCCGGTGTGTGTGGCATGATCTCTGCGCCTGACAGGAACAGTATGTGTGTGTGTGTGTGTATGTGTGTGTGTGTGTGATTTAAGAGGCCCAGTTCGCATACCAGAAACATCTTTCTTTCATTAGACTTCTATTTTGAAGACATTACTGGCTGTTCCATTAGTCATGAGGATGGAGAGAGAGAGAGTTTCTATCCTTTTAACCCATTGTATGAATCTAGGTTTAGCTTATTAGGGCGGGTTGTGGGGGTGTTGGCTAGTCGAGTGATGTCCCTTTCATGTATAACTGTGATTTGTGTTTTTATGGAGAAAGTCAATTTTGCTCCCTGAAGTTAGTGTGTTGCTAACGTTACAATCACCATGGAGATTTGGTTTTGATAAGAGGCTAGGAGACTTGGGTGAATGGCTCTGGGTCTAGGCCTGTCATTCAAACAATAGCCTCTCAGGACATTATCTCAACACTGAAAGTTCACAGTTTCAAGATAACAGCACAACTCTAACATATATCACATAGAATGCCACAGAGGCAAAGATAGGTCTACAGCTGTATTGTGTGATTATAAATAAAGTCTTTCATAGTTGATTTTCATAGATAGATAGATAGATAGATAGATAGATAGATAGATAGATAGATAGATAGATAGATAGATAGATAGATAGATAGATAGATAGATAGATAGATAGATAGATAGATAGATAGATAGATAGATAGATAGATAGATAGATAGATAGATAGATAGATAGATAGATAGATAGATAGATAGATAGATAGATAGATAGATAGATAGATAGATAGATAGATAGATAGATACATCACTTTATGTTTCACTGAGCAGTCGGCGTTACATGCAGACTTTGAATATTCATAATGTACCACAGAGTTTAATTGAAAAGCAGAAAACATTGACAAGGTCATCTCTCTCTCCAATTGGTGCCTTGTTTTCAATCTAGTATGAAGGACTGGTGAATGACATTGAAATGATCAGAAAGAGCATGCTGGGTTGGCATCTGGATGTCATTGTGAGATCAGAACACGCTGAGGCTGAAACTATTTTCTTGATGGGCTCACTTTTCCCTTCTTCTAGTTCGCACACATGAAGTACGCATGAATATTCATGCATACATGTGCACACATACACAATTAAACAATTACACACGCATGCATGTACATACACACACAAACCCCAACCCAAGGCATTTCCTACTCTTAAATATGGAGAATTGCCGGCAGGTAGCCAGCTAGCAGTAAATCTGGCTCTCCCAACAGTGTTCGCCATTGATCCAAGGCAAAGAGATCTGTGAGATAGATCTCCAAACTGGGGCATGATGAATAAGTAATTGCTGCTGGATCTGGATAGTGTTTTAATGGATCCCAGCTTGGCCAGGGTCGTTGAGCTGCCTACCCTCATCCAGCTAACAAACTACCACTTCACTCATGCAAATCAGGAAGGAAGAGAGTGAAGAGAGAGTGAAGAAGAAGGGAAGATGGGGGAGAATGGGCAAAATAGAAAAACTAAAAAAAAAAAAAAAAGACAAGACAAGACAAGAGGAGAAAGAGGGAAGTGGTTGCGAAGGGGTGAGGAGAGGAGAGGAGAGGAGAGGAGAGGAGAGGAGAGGAGAGGAGAGGAGAGGAGAGGAGAGGAGAGGAGAGGAGAGGAGAGGAGAGGAGAGGAGAGGAGAGGAGAGGAGAGGGGTAGAGGTGGGAGGGGAGGGGAGAGGGTAGAGGTAGGGCTTGGCTCTGTACATTGCAAATGTTATGGTGGTTTGAACATGATCATAATCTGTTGGTATTCTACTGGTCTTTAGACTCTTGCGTTTGTTGGGTATTCTTATAAAGTCTCTGCAAGGCAGCAAGGGAACGCATCATTAACCTCTTCCTTCTCTACTTTTAAGGAAGCCGTTTTATAATCCATTCTCTCTCTCTCTCTCAGGAGACGGTGCATGTGATTAAGGCTCTACGCAGCCAATTAATTCATGGCTTCATAAATATACAAATGTGTTAACAATCACTGTAACTAGATCATCTGAAATAGTCAGGGGGATTTGTTTGTTTGTTCTCTCTCCTGGCACTCAGACCACTCAGCTGAAAGCTCTGTTGTGTTTTAGCTATTCAATATCTATCTGTTGGTTCGGAAGCTCCTCCACAACATTGTCTCAACACTAAGCATCAGTCAGTTATCTGGCCAATGTTCACACACACACACATCTCTAATTGACCACTTGATGCATGTGGTAATTTGGCCTTGAGTATATTTCTCTAGGAAAACAGTTTCATTTGATAGTGCTGCCTCCAGTAATTCAACTAGCCTAGCTGTGGTGTGGTGGGAGTAATACTAGACCCGTATGGAAATGACAGAATAATCTTACAATAATTGTATATGTTCTACCTAGAAATTATAAGTAATACATATGGCAGCAAATACATATAACATATTAATACACAAATAATCATGAAAATCTAATTTGAATTATGTATGGCACAGTAAGAGTATTATTATTTTTATAAAAATGTAATAAGTCATCTAATACTTATCTGATAAGAGAACAGACACTTTTATTATAATATTCATTGATGACTCATATAATTAATATATGTTGTCTCACACACAGCGGGTGAAATAAGTATTGAACACGTCACCATTTTTCTCAGTAAATATATTTCAAAAGGTGCTATTGACATGAAAGTTTCACCAGATGTTGGCAACAACCCAAGTAATCCATACATACAAAGAAACCAAAACAAATAAGTTCAGAAATTAAGTTATGTGTAATAATGTGAAATGACACAGGGAAAAAGTATTGAACACATGAAGAAATGGAGGTGTAAATTTGCACTGACAGCCCCCTGTCAGTGCAAATTAATATCAGCTGGTTCAGTCCCAACTGATGGCCTACAAAAAGGTCTCATTGCCAAGGTGTCACACAAGACACATCTCATGATGGGTAAAAGCAAAGAGCTGTCTCAAGACATTCGCAACCTAATTGTTGCAAAACATAATGATGGCATTGGTTATAGGCGCATTTCTAAGCTTCTGAATGTTCCAGTGAGCACTGTTGGGGCCATAATACTGAAGTGGAAAGACAATCATTTCACCATAAATTTGCCTCGACCAGGTGCTCCTCGCAAGATTTCTGACAGAGGAGTGAAAAGAATAATCAGGAGAGTTGTCCAAGAGCCAAGGACCACTTGTGGAGAGCTTCAAAAAGACCTGCAATTAGCAGGTACTGTTGTCTCAAAGAAAACAGTAAGTAATGCACTCCACCGCCATGGCTTGTATGCACGCTCACCACGCAAGACTCCATTGCATGTTGAAGCTCGTTTAAAGTTTGCTGCACAACATTTGGAAAAGCCAGTGAAATACTGGGATAATATAGTGTGGTCAGATGAGAGCAAAATTGAACTGTTTGGATGTCATAATACACACCATGTTTGGAGGAGAAATGGCACTGCACATCACCCTAAAAACACCATACCAACAGTGAAGTTTGGAGGTGGGAACATCATGGTGTGGGGCTGCTTTTCAGCAAATGGTACTGGCAAACTTCACATAATTGAAGGAAGGATGAATGGGCAAATTTACCAAGACATTCTTGACAAAAATCTGCTGCCATCTACCAGGATGATGAAGATGAAAAGAGGGTGGACATTTCAGCAAGACAATGATCCCAAACACACAGCCAAGGAAACTCTCAATTGGTTTCAAAGAAAGAAAATAAAGCTGCTAGAATGGCCCAGCCAATCACCTGACTTAAATCCCATTGAAAATCTGTGGAAAGAACTGAAGATCAAGATTCATAGAAGAGGCCCACAGAACCTTCAAGATTTGAAGACTGTTTGTGTGGAAGAATGGGCCAAAATCACACCAGAGCAATGCATGCGACTAGTTTCTCCATACAGGAGGCGTCTTGAAGCTGTCATTACCAACAAAGGCTTTTGTACAAAGTATTAAATAAATATCAGTAAGTGTGTTCAATACTTTTTCCCTGTGTCATTTCACATTATTACACATAACTTAATTTCTGAACTTATTTGTTTTGGTTTCTTTGTATGTATGTATGTTACCAACATCTGGTGAAAATGTCATGTCAATAGCACCTTTGTAAATATATTTACTGAGAAAAATGGTGACGTGTTCAATACTTATTTCACCCGCTGTATGTCACCATATCTACAGTATATAGAAAAATTACCACAATCATGTACTTGACTGCAAGTTAACGGGCCTTGATTAAAATATGTTTGATAGATATTTGTTTGATAGTATTAGTATAACTGCGGTGGGTCTGTGTTTTCATGAATATTGTATAAACATACCATTAACAGTATTCATGATAAATGAATTTGTGAAACTTAGGTAGGTATGAATTCAATCAAATTTAGCCTCCATTGGTTTGACTGGTATTTCAACTAAGTATACACAGTACAGCAGGATCCAGCGACGGCTTGAAGAGAGAGGGAGAGAGTGTAATGTTTTATTTATCGCAAACTTCGATGTGAAAGTAGTGATACATGTCTACCTTAGGCAACAACTCATAAATTATTCATTATGATGTTAAATAAATGCTCCACACCGAACCCAATGTCGTAGCTGCTTGACAAATAAATTTCCCCCCGGGGATCTCTCTCTCTCTCTCTCTCTCTCTCTCTCTCTCTCTCTCTCTCTCTCTCTCTCTCTCTCTCAGATGCAGGAACAACTGAAAAATGTAAATATCTCCTCAATGTAAGGGTTGTCCCTTGTATGATCTGAATGTATATTGCTTTATGATGATACCATCTATCTTTTCATATTTGTGCAAATGTTTCTAAAACAGAAAATGGACACAATTCAGTGGATATCAATGCGTATTATCATTAATAATAATAATAGGGGAGGGCAGTAGTTAAAAAAGTACCCCCAAAATAACTTTTAGGGGTTCAAAATAACTTATAGGGGTTCAAAATAACTTATAGGGGTTCAAAATAACTTATAGGGGTTCCCCCACAGTTTAAATTTGAAGAAACTTTAAAGGATACTCCAGGAACCTTATATTTTTTGAGTGTATCAATCCAAAGGTTGCAAGTTTGAATCACATCACGGACAATTTTGAATTTTAGCTACTTACTACTTTTTTTTCTACTTTGCAACTACTTAGCATGTTAGCTAACCCTTCCCCTAACCCTAACCCTTCCCCTAACCCTAACCCTAACCCCTAGCCTAGCTAACGTTAGCCCCCTAGCCACCTAGCTAGAATTCGTAACATATCATAAGTTTAGCAAATTCGTAACATATTGTACTTTTTACAAATTCATAACATATTGTACATTTTGCAAATTCGTAACATATTTCAGATTTGCAAATTTGTAAGATATAATACGAATTGTATTTGTAACATATACGAAATGGGTGATGGAAATCCACAACTTAATATATACCATAAGAAATGTAACTTATCATACTAAATGGAGTGTCTCGGATTTACTTGCACACACTCACACATGCTCTTGTCTGTCAGAATATCCCTTCTGTGTGGTAATTGGCTGCTGGCTCACCTACTCTCTAATTGGAGGGTAGCTGTCAACTGAACAGGTATTCAAGGCTGCTGCATCCAGAGAAGAGCAGAGCACAGCTTAGAGACGCTCTGTATATCTACTCATCCCTCTAAGGGTCTGCAGGCTTCATGTCTAAATGGGCTTAGTCTAATGGGCATTCTGACACAGAGGGGGAGAAACAAACAAACAAGGCAATTGGTAGACTGTAAGTAGAGCTACAAATTCAGATGGGAGCCATCATTTGTCCTGTCTTTGATATTATCCACACCAGTGGAGGATGGTGGGAGGAGCTATAGGAGGACTGAACATATAGAAACCACATTCCACTCTGTTCCATTTAATCTATTACAATGAACCCTTCCTCCTATAGCTCCTCCCACTAGCCGCCACTGATCCACACAGAGATGGAGATAGTAGTGGAGAGAGACCTTGGAAATATTCAGTGGTCACAGAGCTCAAGCTAAGGGGCTAGAGATCCCTATAGAGACCATATAAACTGTGGTAGACTTGAAGGCCACTGCCTGTTACCTTGAAGAGAGAAGGTGCAGACCTTTGCAGTGGGATCAGATTGTTTGGAAGAATATGGCATAGGACCACAATGGAAATAAGTCGTAGACTTTTATGTGTTCACCATAGATGATTCTTAATTAAGTGCATCATTTTGTATGTGTACCTTGTTTTAAATGATCAAATAAACTCAACTAAAAAAAGACCTATGCTCTGCTACTATTTTGTTCCCGTCTCTCTTCGTGTGACCTGGTCTGGAAGAACACTGACAATGAGGAAAACAAGACAGTGAGACTATTCTAACTGGCTGATATCCTTGTTGGTTGGATACAGGTTTACTCCCATCTTCCAACAGTTCTTTTAGATGCAGTGACACTATTGCTACGGCTAGCGGAACGCCCAAGTCCCTAGATGAAGGCCTGAACTCCTGCTCATTAACTATTCACAGACATCATTATTTAGTCAATTATTTTATTGTTGTTTTTTTAGCAAAATTAACTTGCTCTTCCCTCTCCAAAATATTGAACGGACTGTGCATCATGTCCCTGATTAAACTAAGAAATATGAAACATTAATTTTACTGTAGTGTAAATAGCTTTTCTTCATAATTAATTAGTTAACCATGTTTGATTAGTTTAATGGTGAGTTAAGTGAAATGGGTTGTTTACCAAAAAGTGCCTGATGTCCCTTTTATTGTCTTATATAAGTTTTGATCCCTCTCACAATCTAAATGCAGTGCTTTGCCGGATGTAAAGTTAATTATCTCTCTCTCTCTCCACCTCTCTCTCTCTCTCTCTCTCTCTCCACCTCTCTCTCTCTCTCTCTCCACCTCTCTCTCTCTCTCTCTCTCTCTCTCTCTAGTGATGGATGGGCAGATCGAGATGAGGTGGTGGAGGGGTACGAACAGGAAGCAGAAGGTGGGATCACCATGAAGCTGCAGTCAGAGGAAGTGAAGTCATTTGATGACTACTTCCTGAAGCTGCGGTTGGACACCAACACACGGAACCCATGGTTCCCAGAGTTCTGGCAGTACCGCTTCCAGTGCCGGCTGGTCGGACATCCACAGGAGATTAAGAAATACAAGAAAGTCTGCTCTGGTGAGAACCACTAATAAACTACATTAGGCTACCCAGATTCATGAGGAATGAGCACATTTTAGGTTGGGGAGGAGGAAGGAAATGCATATTTTAATCAACAAAAGCAATGGGAAGAAACATATATATAAAATCGTCAGATAAAGGTTGTACAGTATTTTCTATTGCAATGTCAATACATGATGGGTTAGTTAGATAGATAGATAGATAGATAGATAGATAGATAGATAGATAGATAGATAGATAGATAGATAGATAGATAGATAGATAGATAGATAGATAGATAGATAGATAGATAGATAGATAGATAGATAGATAGATAGATAGATAGATAGATAGATAGATAGATAGATAGATAGATAGATAGATAGATAGATAGATAGATAGATAGATAGATAGATAGATAGATAGATAGATAGATAGATAGATAGATAGATAGATAGATAGATAGATAGATAGATAGATAGATAGATAGGTACTTTATTGATCCCCCAGGGGGGAAATTTCTTAGGCTGAGGACAAATGAATAGTTTATCTTAATGTTTTGAACATAGACTAGAAATTGTATGATAATGTATTGTCTCCCTTTTTCCTCTCCAAATATTCTCTCTGCTTACGAACAAAAGCTGATCTAGGTAAATTGAGTTGTTGCCCCTCCAAAATCACTAACAGATTTGTTATGGACATTATTCACAACAAATCACAATGATTAACATAGCGATTACGTTTAACACCTGAAATGATGCTTGATAAGCATGCGTTCAAAAAATGTATTAGAAAAGCTATTTTAAGTATTGATGTTATTGTGAGTGTATTCACCTAAAAATGAAGGTATTACATATTGTACCGGTCAAAAGCATTTTCTACATTGTAGAATAATAGTGAAGACATCAAAACTATGAAATATCACATGGAATCATGTAGTAACCAAAAAAGCGTTAAACAAATCAAAATTAGTAGTGGTTTCTTTGCAGCAATTCGACCATGAAGGCCTGATTCACACAGTCTCCTCTGAACAGTTGATGTTGAGATGTGTCTGTTACTTGAACTCTGTGAAGAATTTATTTGGGCTGCAATTTGAGGCTGGTAACTCTAATGAACTTATCCTCTGCAGCAGATGTAACTCTGGGTCTTCCTTTCCTGTGGCGGTCCTCATGAGAGCCAGTTTCATCATGGCGCTTGATGGTTTATGTGACTGCACCTCAAGACACTTTCATAGTTCTTGAAATGTTTTGATTTGACTTAAAGTAATGATGGACTGTCATTTCTCTTTGCTTATTTGAGCTGTTCTTGCCATAATGTGGACTTGGTCTTTTACCAAATAGGGCTATCTTCTGTATACCAAACCTACCTTGTCACAACACAACTAATTGGCTCAAACGCATTAAGAAGGAAAGAAATTCCACAAATGAACTTCTAACAAGGCACACCTGTTAATTGAAATGCATTCCAGGTGACTACCACATGAAGCTGGTTGAGAGAATGCCAAGAGTGTGCAAAGCTAGATAGATAGATAGATAGATAGATAGATAGATAGATAGATAGATAGATAGATAGATAGATAGATAGATAGATAGATAGATAGATAGATAGATAGATAGATAGATAGATAGATAGATAGATAGATAGATAGATAGATAGATAGATAGATAGATAGATAGATAGATAGATAGATAGATAGATAGATAGATAGATAGATACTTTATTGATCCCAGAGGGGGAAATTTCATTGTCAAGCAGCTACAACAACAAAACACAGGGCAGGTGCAAAATGCCACAACGAATGTACACAAAAGACAGATACACGGTACATGATACATAGAGCGGCAGTATGAAAAAGTATAGAAATACAAGATATCTGGAGTGCAAAAAAATAAAAGCTATAAAAAAGACATTGCATAGTATGGGTGGTTGGTTGAATATGTACACTATTACTAGTAGCCACCCTTTGCCTTGTCATCAAGGCAAAGGGTGGCTACTTTCAAGAATCTCAAATATTAAAAATATCTTGATTTGTTTAACACTTTTTTGGTTACTACATGATTCCATATGTGTTATTTCATAGTTTTGATGCCTTCACTATTATTCCACAATGTAGAAAATAGTAAAAATAAAGAAAAACCCTTGAATATTCCTTCAAACTGTTGAATGAGTAGGTGTGTCCAAACCTTTGACTGGTACCGTATGTAATACTGTGTAACACCTGACTCACTTTAAGATTTAAGTAAACCAATATACAGTAGCTTAATCTAAGCATTCAAAACATGACACATTTGCAGAGCAGTGTACTGTAGCTACAGTTTGCTCTATGTCATATGTTATTTTCTCTTCCTAAAGATCTCCAAGGTGGTAAGTGTATATTTATTAAAGAGATGATGACTTTACCTGCGCCTGCACTGTACTGTATAAGCACTTCACTTTGGCAAGACTTGAAGAGTTTGACTGGTGCTAACGCTGAGGATTATGTTTGGCCTTTTGTAATACATCTAGACCAGTGAAATAAATAGAAAGCTGGGGGTCAAATCAGTCAAACTCTAATGCATAAACTCTTGGGTTAAAAAAAGTACTGCAATTGGAGAGAGAACAAGGAAGAATGAGTCACTGAAACACACTGTTCACAACCCCTTTCAGTAGAACACCAGTGTATGAGAGATGTGTGCTATATAGATTTTCCCCTCTGCTGCCTATCTGCATGATCACCGTAGACAAAAGACGGCCATTTTCTAAATGCATTGAGAAACAATGGGAAAAGATGGAGAGAAGATTTATGAGATTTAAGCAGTTATAAGAAGTAAACAAATATGGAGTAGCACCTCAGGTACAGTATGATAGAAGGGTGAATGAATGTCTCTTTTTAGAAATGTCACTATTAGTGCTATATGTTCCCTGTGCCTGACAATGCTTTTAGCTGGCTGACCAAAAATGCTTGTTACACAATATGGTGTCCACAGACTTTACTGTTGCTCCCTCAAGATTCCTCCATGTTCTGTATCCTTTGGGGAAACATGAATAAGCTTCTGGACACCTTATAGTGAATTACTATATAGTGTGTGCCAATTATATTGTGCTGCAAAAGAGAGAGATGTTTTTTTAATCAAATTATAATTCCAAACTCAGTTGTTTATGGGTTGAGTGAGTAGAAAGCCGTACAATATTATGTGTGCCTACAGTCGTGGCCAAATGTTTTGAGAATGACACAAGTATTGGTCTTCACAAAGTTTGCTGCCTCAGTGTTGATGATGGCAATTTGCATATAATTTGCATATGTCAGTGATTGTCTCGTTAACACAGGTGAGATTGACGAGGACAATGTTGGAGATCACTCTGTCATGCTGATTGAGTCAGAATAACAGACTGGAAGCTTTAAAAGGATGACACGTGCCGTCATCATTGCTTTGCACAAAAAGGGCTTCACAGGCAAGGATATTGCTGCTGGTAAGAATGCACCTAAATCAACCATTTATCGGATCATCAAGAACTTCAAGGAGAGAGGTTCAATTGTTGTGAAGAAGACGTCAGGGCACCCAAGAAAGTCCAGCAAGCACCAGGACCGTCTCCTAAAGTTGATTCAGCTGCGGGATCGAGGCACCACCAGTGCAGAGCTTGCTCAGGAATGGCAGCAGGCAGGTGTGAGTGCATCTGCACGCACAGTGAGGTGAAGACTTTTGGAGGATGGCCTGGTGTCAAGAAGGGCAGCAAAGAAGCCACTTCTCTCCAGGAAAAACATCAGGGACAGACTGATATTCTGCAAAAGGTACAGGGATTGGTCAACACTGCAAATATTGAAACTGAATGTCATTGTCAATGAAAGACTTTGACACTTATGGAATACTTGTAATTATACTTCAGTGTACCATAGTAACTACTGACATAAAGATCTAAGAACACTGAAGCAGCAAACTTTGTGGAGACCAATACTTGTGTCATTCTCTAAACTTTTGGCCACGACTCTACATTTACACATTGATACGACTATGTAAATCCAGCACAAACAAACAAAATGGCCACAGTCCTTAGAAATACAACCAATCCCAAACCCCTATTTTGAAATTCTTATAATTTCACACTAATCCCCAGGCAATGAGAGTCTTCATGAGAACTACGTCCAGGACAGTAAGATGGGCTTCGTCATCAATGCTATCTATGCCATGGCCCACGGCCTCCATGACATGCACAGTGAGCTGTGCCCTGACCGGCCAGGCCTGTGTGAGGCCATGGACCCCATTGACGGCAGCAAGCTGCTGGAGTACCTGCTGAAGACCACCTTCAGAGGGGTGTCAGGGGAGGATGTGTACTTCGACGAGAACGGGGACACTCCTGGCAGGTGAGGAGGGAGATGAGGATGGATGTGATTGGGATGGAGGGGGAGGTTGCGATGGAGAATTGTTGGTTAGCAGATTTTGTGTGAAATTACTATGAACACACATCCATGGGCATGCATACACATACTGTACATGGACACACACACACAGACACACACACACAATCACACACACACACAGAGCATGTGGAATCATAATCATTATGGGCTGCGACTGGAACAGATTCAATGTATCCGTGTGCTGCAGCAGTCATTTCTACTTACAGTATGTGCAGTCAGTCCTCTCAGTGTCACAAATCAAATCAGTCCCTGACAGACAGGTGAAAAACAGACCCAGTCACCTGTTATTCAGCCAGAGGTCAGGGCTAGTACTCAGACATGGTACCATAATCCCAATAGATCTGGGTTCAAAGCCCAAAGGGAACATTCTACACCCTGGCATGTGGCTTTACCTGAAAAATGTCTAACTATATAGAATGTAAGATGTTAAAGGGATTTTGAATAAAGAGTTCTGCTCTAAGCATTTAATCATCTTATTTCCTTTTCCTTTCTCCCTTTCTCTCTTTATCTCAATTTCCTGACCTTATTCTGTTCTCTCCCATAATCTCTCTCTATGCCCCCTCTTTCACCCCCTCCATCCGTCTCTCACCCATCTCTTTAACTCTCTCACCCCTTCACCCTATCTCCTCTCCCCCTCTCAGGTATGACATCATGAACCTACAAAGTGTGGGTGACGGTAGCTATGACTACCAGCAGGTGGGTTCGTGGCACGAGGGTATCCTGAACATCGATGACTGGAAGCTGTGGATGAACAACAGTGACATGGTCCGCTCCGTCTGCAGCGAGCCCTGCTCCAGGGGACAGATCAAGGTACAGACACAACCGGGCCAAACCAGGCTGAACAAGGCTGCATTGGGAAAGGTCCTGAACAGCCAATCATGAATACCCAGAACCCAGTTTCGTAGAGAACTGCTCTGACTATTTTGTTTAATTTAATTTGAACTAAGTAGGAATTGATGTGCAGATTCCATCCCTGGTTGAAAATTAATGATTTTCATTGTGTATTAACACAATGTTTTGGAGCCTTCAGTATCTTGAGGAAACACCTCGAGTCTCTCCAACCAGGGCCAGTATAACTCAGCCAGGGCCAGTATAACTCAGCCAGGGCCATATAATATGCACCTGAATTAACTTACTCACTTTAGCTCAGGGTGGAGCAGAGGGCCTAAAAATGCACCATCAAAGCCATATTAGACCCCAATACACTTCTTTATATCTGATTGGGGTTGGTACTGTGTGGGTGTGGGGGTTGTGGTTTGTTGTGGTTTGGGTTTTGTTATTGTTTTGACTGTAAGCTTGTGACTTCTGGAGTTGACCCCTGACCTCTGTGTGATCAGGTGATCAGGAAGGGCGAGGTGAGCTGCTGCTGGATCTGCACCACCTGTAAGGACAATGAGATCGTTCGGGATGAGTTCACCTGTCAGGCCTGTGACCTGGGCTGGTGGCCCGATGATGAGCTGGAAGGTAACTAACCAACAGGAAACTATCTATGTGCTATGATGACTGACTACTGCCTCTACCTGGCTGTAGTTCCCCAGCTCGTACCCCCTCTAACCTGCATGTCTGCCCCCCTGCCCTGCCCTCATCTCCTCCAACTCCCTTCAACCTGCACCTTGCTTTGTTCTCCCTGTGAAGAGACTATGAATATTTGTCTATTCTTCCCCATTCCTTGCTAATGTACTAATTTCTATAGCCCTTCATTCTCTCTGTCACTCTATCACCAAAAGACATGACGCTCTCCGCCATATACAATGTTTCCCCTCTATATTCATTAAGCCGCCAAAAACTATGATATTTCTGCCAAGACCTGCTTTTAAAGGGGTTGAGCAATTAAGCCCTTTTTCTACTTACCCAGAGTCAAATGAACTCATGGATACCATTTTTGTCTCTGACTGAAAGTCTATGGGAAAGGCATTGTGCTAACGCTAGTTAGCAATGGTTCAGTGACGTTTCAACATATATTTGTAGCAAAACAGAGTGAGCAGTGGCGTAAATGAGAGCCACGAGATCACAACCAACGCTGTCTACAGTGACTCGCGGGTGATTGGCTACCCCCATGAGCGGTCTTTCAATCACCTGCGAGTGAATGCGCTTTTCAGATCAGTTCAGATTAGAGCATTTGTTGATATTATTTGCTAGTTAGAGAGTATAGATAAGTATAGGTCATCAATGGGCAGCAGGTAGCCCAGTGGTTAGAGTGTTAGGCCCGTAACCGAAAGGTTGCTGGATCGAATCCCCGAGCTGACAAGGTACAAATCTGTCGTTCTGCCCCTGAACAAGGCAGTTAACCCACTGTTCCTAGGCCGTCATTGAAAATAAGAATTTGTTCTTAACTGACTTGCCTAGTAAAATAAAGGTAAAAAAAAAATGGGGAGTTACTGCTTCCTACAAGAGCACAAAACATGTAGGCTACATTTCAAGCTGTCTTTGAAATGCCAGTCAGGTAAAAAGCTTTTCTTAATTAAATGGGCAGTGTTGTATTTTGAGACAGGCTTGAATATACAAATAAGACACACAATCACAGACTCAATCTTGCAAAGTTAGATTTGTTTTGGTTTGTTGCATTGAAAAGGGGCTGCTATAATGGGCTCCCGAGTGGAGCAGTGGTCTAAGGCACTGCATCTCAGTACAGGAGACATCACTACAGTCTCTGGTTCAAATCCTGGCTGTATCACATATGGTTCCCAGAGTCCAATAGGGCGGTGCACAGGTTTGGCCGGTGTAGGCCGTCATTGTAAATAAGAAATTGTTCTTAACTGACTTGCCTAGTTAAATGAAGGTTAAACAACAATAATAATAATAATATATATATAATGTTGATTGGATAACAGAAAACAAACATTGATCCATATAGTGCAAACTAAAGGGGCGGAACTCAGGCATTTGTTCTGCGCCGCAGTCCGGGAGGAGGTGCGTGACCGCTCACACACGCAGTTTAGAGGCAACACTGGTCATGACAGCGATGAGCTAAGCTGAGGGGAGCTCGCCCTCCTTCTCCGTCAGGTGAAACATCCCATTAGAGCTCATTGAGAGAACGTTGATAGATTTCCAACTGTTTGTTGTCCGAGATAAAATTCCCCTCTTTTCTATGATTCCCCATGCATGTCTGGGAATACCATGGGTTCCCATAGCCCTGTCATTCCTGGTTACTGGGGAAACCAGTTTTGCATCGGTGTTTAGAGAAGGGAAGGTGTTGTGCGATGAGAGAGTGATGAGAGAGCGAGTCTTTAATAAATAATGTTTGAATTATTCAAAGGTCTACTTACAGCTTTGACAGGAAGAGGAATAAGGGATTTGAAGCTTTGTGAGAGAGGATAAAGATGAGTGTCCATTGAGCCCGATGCTAAGCTCGTGGCCAAGAGGATAGAGATAACTTCACTCCGCAGTGAAGCTTCCACATGGACACATTTCTCAGGATCTAATTTTAGTACAGTTAAGATATTATTCATACAAGCACATGGGATAAACCAAGCACAACTTCAATCTCTTGCTTTTCGATTGGGGGAGCATACCTTATATCCAGATGAGATTTTGCATTAAGTTAGCTAACTAGTAATACATTTTTTACATCTTGTGATTTGGTTTATGAGGACAAAATGGTGCTGGTTGTGCTGGCATTGACGTAAGCAGGCCTTGCCTGGTGTGGCGCTGACTGTAATGCTATTAGCTAGGAGCGCTGTGTAATTCAGGGGTTTTAAGATGAGTTTGGGGATGTCACTTTTCTCTCATTAAGCCCTTGTGAGTCTAAGTGTGTGACGGATGACGAATCACCCCCAATGCGACATGATGGACAGCCACACACACACGCAGACACACGCAGACACACGCAGACACACGCAGACACACGCAGACACACGCAGACACACGCAGACACACGCAGACACACGCAGACACACGCACACGCAGACACACGCACACGCAGACACACGCACACGCAGACACACGCACACGCAGACACACGCACACGCAGACACACGCACACGCAGACACACGCACACGCAGACACACGCACACGCAGACACACGCACACACACGCACACACACACACACGCACACACACACACACACACACACACGCACACACACACACACGCACACACACACACACGCACACACACACACACACACACACACACACACGTTACACTGCAACATAAGCATGAGAGGAAAATCTGACAGATTTGGACCGTGTGTGTGTATATGTGTGTGTATGTGTGTGTTGTGTGTATGTGTGTGTGTGTTGTGTGTGTGTGTGTGTTGTGTGTGTGTGTGTGTTGTGCGTGTTGTGCGTGTTGTGCGTTGTGTGTTGTGTGTTGTGTGTGTTGTGTGTGTGTGTTGTGTGTGTTGTGTGTGTGTGTTGTGTGTGTTGTGTGTGTTGTGTGTGTTGTGTGTGTGTGTGGTGTGTGTTCTTGAGTAATTTCAGGGCATCTTTGAAGGGCTATGATCTTCCCTATATGCCTCTTGACTTCCCACATTTCTAAATCTATTCTACTAGTCCTTCATCAACTCCTCCTCTCTTCAGAATACCCATGTTCCCCTCTTCTCCATTTACAGTCCTTCCTGTTACTTTTCCATAATTGACATGCTTCAATGATTCTCCTTCCCTCTGTCCTCTGCAGGTTGTGTGCCGCTGCCTCTGAAGTACCTGGACTGGTCAGACGTAGAGTCCATTGTGGCAGTGTGTTTGTCCTGCATGGGCATCCTGGTCACCCTCTGGGTCACCTTAATCTTCATGCTGTACCGCGACACGCCGGTGGTCAAGTCCTCCAGTCGCGAACTGTGTTACATCATCCTGGTGGGCGTCTTACTGGGATACATCTGCCCCTTCACCCTGATCGCCTATCCCACCGTGGCATCCTGCTACCTGCAGCGCCTCCTAGTGGGCCTCTCGGCCGCCATGTGCTACTCCGCCCTGGTCACCAAAACCAACCGCATCGCCCGCATCCTGGCCGGCAGCAAGAAGAAGATCTGCACCAAGAAGCCCCGCTTCATGTCGGCCTGGGCCCAGGTAGTCATCTCCTTCTTCCTCATCAGCCTGCAGCTCATCCTGGAGATAACCCTGATCATCCTGGAGCCTCCCATGCCCATCAAGTACTACCCCAGCATCCGCGAGGTCTACCTCATCTGCAACACCAGCACGGTGGGCATGGTGGCGCCGCTGGGCTACAACGGCCTGCTCATCATGAGCTGCACCTACTATGCCTTCAAGACGCGCAACGTCCCGGCCAACTTCAACGAGGCCAAGTACATTGCCTTCACCATGTACACCACCTGTATCATCTGGTTGGCCTTCGTGCCCATCTACTTCGGCTCCAACTACAAGATCATCACCACATCCTTCTCCGTGAGCCTGAGCGTCACCGTGGCGCTGGGGTGCATGTTCTCGCCCAAGATGTACATCATCATCGCCAAGCCCGAGAGGAACGTGAGGAGCGCGTTCACCACGTCCGATGTAGTCAGGATGCATGTTGGAGACGGCAAGGCGGCTCAGCAGAGCAAGAGCATTCTCAACATGTTCCGTAGGAAGAAGAACGGAACCGGAAGCACCAAGTGAGTAACCTTCAGTCACGTTCAGAACTCAGGATAGAATAGGGCACTACACCTCCTTGGTAGATAAGCCAATCAAAAACAAAATGTGATAGATATTCAGATTCACAGATTTAATCCTGAAATAATACATATTGATTTACCTCAAAACTGGTCATATCTTCCAAGCTAGTCAGATTGCAAGATTAGCACAAAATAATTGGAGCGTATACTTCATGTATGATGATTAAAGTATAGATTGTATAGATTTAAACAGGATTCCTAATAGGCGTTCCTCAGCAAAGACACTGACAGTGTCTAAAGTAAGGATTGAGAGGGGATGAGAGAATGTTCTAATATGTCTAATATCCCTCGGGGATCAATAAAGTATCTATCTATCTATCTATCTATCTATCTATCTATCTATCTATCTATCTATCTATCTATCTATCTATCTATCTATCTATCTATCTATCTATCTATCTATCTATCTATCTATCTATCTATCTATCTATCTATCTATCTATCTATCTATCTATCTATCTTCTTCCAATGGACAGAGGTTGACTCTGACAGGCTCATGTTTAGACACAGGACTTGGCAAACTCCTGTCCTTGAGGTCTGCAGTGTCTTTGGAAAATAATGTTTCAGCGGTTAGTAGGAGGAGGGTCTACTAATCTTTCTTCATAGCTCCAGAATGGTTGGTGATTACAAGGTATGCATGCCAGCCAGTAGACACTGCAGCCTTCAATGGAAGGAGATGTGCACTCCCCTGGTTTAGTTGATCCTGAATTGTCCTCACATTTATCCCAGTTCGAAGCATGAAAGCCTCTTTGTCTCCCTCACTAATCACATAATAGAGACAAACATAAGCTATCCTGCTATGCACAGCACTATAACCTTGTGTTATAACCTTGT
The DNA here is from genome assembly GCA_023634145.1 of Thymallus thymallus. Classification (NCBI taxonomy): domain Eukaryota; kingdom Metazoa; phylum Chordata; class Actinopteri; order Salmoniformes; family Salmonidae; genus Thymallus; species Thymallus thymallus. The sequence continues at coordinate 1,489,710 of CM042411.1, read as the reverse complement.
GTTATAACCTTGTGTCAGACAGTACAAGGTACCAGAAACATTCTACAAGTGCACGTTGCCCATCTCAGCTTGATCAGCACGTACTGTAGGTAGACAGGTCTAAATTTGATGCATGGCTCAAAGTACTTTGAATTCAGCCATCTACGGTTCATAATGTGCTGTTTGAACAGCACATTATGAAATGATGAATCACTAAGTATTTAGTTACTGTAGGTTCCCAGATTAGTCAATGCAATGCCAGTTAGAGCTAATGAATGAACCACAGTACTGCTGCCTGTTAATAATGTTGTTAAAAAGTCTAGAGCGTATTTTAACATGCGTAGAGAAATGTTGAAATGCTGCTGTTGTGTTCTATTGTGCTATGTGTTGTTGTTGTTGTTGACTAACCCTTCCCCCGAATTGTCTCCGTTAGTAACGGCAGTCTTTATCTCGTTCATAGTTCTAATGGCAAGTCTGTGTCATGGTCTGAACCAGGTGCAAGACACCCTCAGAGGGGGGGGAATGTGTGGCACAGACTGTCTGTGCATGTGAGGAAACAGGAAGCCGGCTCGAATCAGACGGCGGTCATCAAGCCTCTAACTAACGCCCCCGTCGACCCCCACAGCTGCGACCCACACCACCAACACCACAGTCCTGGCACAAATCCCCACCTCCCCCACCCCAGCACCAAGGTTCTGTACAACCTGGCGGAAGAGGAGGACGGGGGGGGGGAAGCACGCCCTCTCTGGATTCCCCCCCACTCCCACTCTGAAACGCTCCACGGGAAGGACGCAGAGGAGCCACCCCCTTATTCTCACTTAACCCACTGTACCACTGAGCGCTTGCAGGGGGTGATGGTGGACACGCACAGCTCCAATATCCCTGGATTTAACGACACATTGGGTGCCTCCGGCTTCCAGGCCAGCTCCACCAACCAACCCCTAAGCTTCACTTTGTCTCAGCTTTCCTGTCCCCTGCAAGGTGGGGCTTCTTTTGTAGAGGAAGATGTAATTTCGCCCCTGGAGGGGGCTGAGGGGGAGGCACTGGACCTCCTACACAGCTACACAGAGGAGGATGACGAGGAGGAGGGAGAAGAGGAGCTGGCTCAGAGTAAGCTGACCCTGGAGGACTCCTTGGCTCTGTCTCCCCCCTCCCCCTTCAGGGACTCAGTGTATTCTTCCGGGTCGGTTCCCGGCTCCCCAATCTCTGAGTCGGTCCTCTGTAGCCCCCCGAGCTCTGCCTACTCCTCCGTTATCCTCCAGGACTTCAGACGGAGCTCCTCGACACTGTGAGACACCAGGCACTGACACACACGCACGCACGCACACACGCACGCACGCACGCACGCACGCACACACACACACAACGATTAACATCATGATTTGATCATTTATTTGCTTATTTATTTATACATTTCTCCATTTGCTCTGTAATTGGCTTGCTAGGATTATATTACAAGACATTTTACGTCATGGGGGAGTTGAAGTGAGAGAAAATAAAAAATAAATGGAATAGTCCAGTAGCATTCATGTTTCTCAAGGGATGTGAGCCCCCATCAACCTTTCTGCAAACTTTGAGCCTGGGAACAGTGCCAAAACAAAGCTCTTGTGCCAAATGGATTAAGCAAAACTGGCCAATCACAGTGAAGGCTGCAGCTATATTATTTTGTTTTGCTATTTTTGTGCATTTAAATATGGAGGGAATGCTGTGTATAAGGTGCTTGGATCTTATCCTATGATTTCGGTGAGATACAGGGGCCAAGATCCCACAATGCACTGCCTGTTTGTTCCAATACTGTACCTGTGCAGTTGAGCTCATATTATTATGTGTAGCAGACGCAGCTGGATCAAAAGACTCTCTTTGCCTTTTTTCATAAAGACTTGGTCCTCAATTAGAAGCACTCGTCTCAGCTAACCAGTACTTTTACTACTAAACTCACTGCAGTTCAAACATTTGCTCTCTGATAAGAAACAAACTCTCTCTATGAACCGCAGGGTAGGCTACAGTATAGTATATAAGCAGTATTATGTGTCTCAGACATTGCATACAGGGCTGTAACTGTAACATAATATGATTGAAGATGGAGCTTGAATATTGGGTATTTGCGCTGTAAGCAATACTTTGCAACATGGTTTTTATTGTGCGAATCAAAGTAGTTTTCCAGTTCTCTGCATTCATGTTTACTGTTTATTGATAAGGCATCTTCAGGAGATTCCAAGAATGTGTAGAGTATTTTACATTATGACTTGGGTTTGATTGTAGCGACTGTAATGTTATGACATTATACGTTTAAACACATTCTATGAAATCCTGAGACATGTTTGGTTCACACAGGATGCTATGAAGATGAGATTCCACTATTTCCATACTGTGTGAGTGATTATATATTTTTTATGTTTTCAGAGGTCGCTGTGTCATTGTAATGGAAATATACTTGTGTATGTTTTCAACGTTTGTAATACTGTTAAGCCATCTCAAATTTTTTTCACATGGATGGTATGTTTGTAATATCAGTAAATGTTTATATATTTAGAATGTTTATACGTTTTAAAACTCATCTCACAGATGCTTGTGGAAGAGCTGTGTGTTGGCATTGATTTTGGGTAACTTTTCAAGTCAGCCGTGTCCTCTTTAAAATATTCAGTTGTAAAGCATACCAATGGATATTTGCTTCTTGTGGTAAGATTATACGCGCTTCAATCTCGCTTAGATTTTAAATTATAAAATTGCAATTGTATTGGTTTACTTGATCATACGCTTCTTAATACTTTATCTATAAGAATGCAACTCCAAAGTATAAAAACACATATACAGTACGTATAGTTCTAAAGTATTGTAATTGTTATTACAAAATGTTACATTTAGTCTATTAGTGTAAGTTGTTTGAAGATTTTAACATTTCTTAAATATATAGTAACAGAAGGATCACGTTTTACACGGTCACAGCTAGAATGAGATCGGCCTACATGTTTTTGGCAAGGCGAAAATGCTGTAAAATAAAAACCTTTTATAGTGAGATGACTGTTAATTGATTGAATGATTTCATATTGCTTTGATTTATAAGGGTTAAGGGGTACATTGAAGTGACAGCCCTGATCCAGATATAGGCCCTATCAAGTGTTGATTGCTTGTTAAATGTGCATTTATAGAAAAGATTATAACGAGCTATTAGGCTATTGTGTTTGAGCAATGAGCATGCCCACGAGGGCATGTACAAGCACCCCTGGTTACCATGTACAAGCACCCCTGGTTACCATGTAAAAGCACCCCTGGTTACCATGTAAAAGCACCCCTGGTTACCATGTAAAAGCACCCCTGGTTACCATGTAAAAGCACCCCTGGTTACCATGTAAAAGCACCCCTGGTTACCATGTAAAAGCACCCCTGGTTACCATGTACAGTCAATAACACATGTATTGTGTTATTGACTGTACGTTTGTTTACTGTATAACTCTGTGTTGTTGTTTTTGTCGCACTGCTTTGCTTTGTCTTGGCCAGGTCACAGTTGTAAATGAGAACTTGTTCTCAACTGGCCTACCTGGTTAAATAAAGGTTAAATAAATAAAATAAAATAAAAATAAAAAGCAAGAGTAGGAAGAGGAAGAGGCAAAAAAAAAAAACGTGATAATAAAACAAAAAAAAGCTTGGCCGCTAGACATTTCCGGGTCCTATGACTCCGGTCCAAACACTTAAAAGACACACCTTATCCTCTCAGCCCTAGCGACTGGAACGAGCTGCAACAAACACTCAAACTGGACAGTTTTATCTCAATCTCTTCATTCAAAGACTCAATCATGGACTCTTACTGACAGTTGTGGCTGCTTTGTGTGATGTATTGTCATCTCTACCTTCTTGCCCTTTGTGCTGTTGTCTGTGTCCAATAATGTTTGTACCATGTTTTGTGCTGCTACATGTTGTGTTGCTACCATGCTGTGTAGCAACGTGCTACATTGCCTTGCTATGTTGTTGTCTTAGGTATCTCTCTATGTTGTGTTGTTTTGTCTCTCTTGTCATGATGTGTGTTTGGTCCTATATTTATATTTTATTTATTTAAATTTTTAATCCCAGCCCCCGTCCCTGCAGGAGGTCTTTTGCCTTTTGGTAGGCCGTCATTCTAAATAAAATGTGTTCTTAACTGACTTGCCTAGTTAAATAAAGGTTGAATAAATAAATTAAGTGGACACTTTTTATGACGTATCATGACGTCTGACGAGTATACACTTGCAGGTCAAGGGGCGAGGCAGGAAGGAATGATTTTTAAATGGACCAAACTCGCCCGGAAATTCGTCACTCGTTCATCCCGCGATGATTGTGTTTTTAGCCAACGGTAACCTGTGGGCGCTACAGTCAATTATGATTGCATATTTATTTACATTAACTATATAATTATTAATATACGCCTACTGTAGGATACCAAGCAAATTAATTAGCTAACTAACATTAGCCTGCATAGCTGGAACTTCTGAAGAAATGTTTTTATTTCTACATTTTCCAAAAGCTAACCAAACAAAAACACCATTACTTTTACAAGATGTGTTTGTGCCGCCATGTGCATTAGTAGCACAATTTCATGAGTTTTTACTTACACTTCTATGCTGACTTTTCCATATGGACATTGATGTTTTAAGTTTCGGCTGACTTTTCTTAGTGCATGTACAACCATCGCCCAATTGAATTATGGGGCGTTTCTTCTTCGTCTTCTTCTTTGGGGTTTCTTGGCGGATCGCAACCATATTATATTATATTCTTATTGTCAGACCAGTCTCCCTACTAAAATATATAATTTCCCTATCTACCTCACTGCTTCCATCTCCCCTTCCCAAAATACCACTAACCCCCATCTCCGTCCCACTCTCCTTACTCCTTTCTCTCTGTGTATCATATATTTATGAAATTTCCCCCCCGGGGGAGCAATAAAGTATCTATCTATCTATCTATCTATCTATCTATCTATCTATCTATCTATCTATCTATCTATCTATCTATCTTACTACTCACTTCCCACATCCTTTGCCATATATCTAGGCCTTTTTCCTAATCAATGTTTTAACTTCCCCTCTACTTAACTTTACCTCCACATCCACTCTATTTCTCCTCAGTGCTTCTTTTGCTATTACATCTGCCTTTTCATTTCCCTGTACACCCACATGTGCTGGAACCCAACAGAACTGGACTACTACCCCACTTATGGGGCGTTTCAGGGCGGGGAGGGAACATACTTGTACACTCGTAAACTCGACTAAAAACGAGGGCTGCGGGGCTTACGTAGCAAACATCCCTTGCTTTGATAATCATTTGGACCGCACGTCAAGATGGCGACGGGGACTCCCCCAAGGGCGCAAGGCAAGGGTAAGTGGACGAGGGTGTGTCTTTAAGTGTTTGGACCGCTGACCCGGGTCTTTTGATAGGAGGAGGAGGAGGGGAAGTAGAGCACTTTCTATTGTAGTTAGTTACCATATTTCCAAACAGCACAGAAACAGAGAAGACAGTTTCTCATAGCCTCATCGTGTGAGAAAAAAAAGGTTTTGATTTTGTCATTCGAACTTTTACACTATGGCAGGCGGATCAGTATCAGAGTGTAAGGAATACTTGTTCAAAGTCCTTGTCATCGGGGAGTTAGGTGTGGGGAAAACCAGCATCATCAAACGATACGTCCACCAGCTGTTCTCCCAACACTACAGAGCGACTATTGGGGTCGATTTTGCGCTCAAAGTTATCAACTGGGACAGCAAAACGCTGGTGAGGTTACAACTATGGGATATCGCAGGTAAGACATGTGGATTTACATTTTGTATATCAATACTTTTGAAATGCTTCAAACGGGCTTACCCTATGCTATGCATTGGTGAAAGTGCAGCCTGTCCACTTTCTGAAAAGTGCTCTAGTGTGGTGACTGCACCCTTCTAGAGGGGAAGCTTTGGAATTCACGTGTTCACACGAGTGTACTGTAAATAATGTTGTTAGCACAATAGTAATTACATATGATGTATTTGTTACATAAGTGGGCTTCATACTATGTACACAGGCGCACGTGCATATTTATGTGAAAATTCTTGTTTAGATTGGTCTGTTGTGGTTACCCCCGATGTTATGATCACATAACCAACGGAATGTACAGAGGAAGTCGGAAGTTTACATACACTTAAGCTGAAGTAATTCAAACTCATTTCTCAACCACTCCACAGATTTCATGTTAACAAACTATAGTTTTGGCAAGTCGGTTAGGACATCTACTTTGTGCATGACACAAGTATTTCTTCCAACAATTGTTTACAGACAGATTATTTCACTTATAATTCACTATATCACAATTCCAGTGGGTCAGAAGTTTACATGAAGGTTTGCCTGAAGGTACCACGTTCATCTGTACAAACAATAGTATGCAGGTATAAACACCATGGGACCACGCAGCCGTCATACCGCTCAGGAAGGAGACGCTTTCTGTCTCCTAGAGTTGAACGTACTTTGGTGCGAAAAGTGCAAATCAATCCCAGAACAACAGCAAATGACCTTGTGAAGATTCTGGAGAAAACAGGTACAAAAGTATCTATATCCACAGTAAAACGAGTCCTATATCGACATAACCTGAAAGGCCGCTCAGCAAGGAAGAAGCCACTGCTCTAAAACCAGACTACGGTTTGCAACTGCACATGGGGACATAGATAGTACTTTTTGGAGAAATGTCCTCTGGTCTGATGAAACAAAAATAGAACTGTTTGGCCATAATTACCATTGTTATGTTTGGAGGAAAAAGGGGGAGGCTTGCAAGCCAAAGAACACCATCCCAACCACGAAGCACGGGGGTGGCAGCATCATGTTGTGTGGGTGCTTTGCTGCAGGAGGGACTGGTGCACTTCACAAAATAGATGGCATCATGAGGAAGGAAAATGATGTGGATATATTGAAGCAACATCTCAACACATCAGTCGGAAAGTTAAAGCTTGGTCGCAAATGGGTCTTCCAAATGGAAAATGACCCCAAGCATACTTCCAAAGTTGTGGCAAAATGGCTTAAGGACAACAAAGTCAAGGTATTGGAGTGGCCATCACAAAGACCTGACCTCAATCCTATAGACAATTTGTGGGCAGAACTGAAAAGGCGTGTGCGAGCAAGGAGGCCTACAAACCTGACTCAGTTACACCAGTTCTGTCAGGAGGAATGGGCCAAAATTCACCCAACTTATTGTGGGAAGCTTGTGGAAGGCTACCTGAAATGTTTGACCCAAGTTAAACAATTTAAAGACAATGCTACCAAATACTAATTGAGTGTATGTAAACTTCTGACCCACTGGGAATGTGATTAAAGAAATAAAAGCTGAAATAAATAATTGTACTATTATTCTGGCATTTCACATTGTTAAAATAAAGTGGTTATCCTAACTGACCTAAGGCAGGGAGTTTTTACTAGGATTAAATGTCAGGAATTGTGAAAAACTGAGTTTAAATGTATTTGGCTAAGGTGTATGTAAACTTAGGTCACCCCGTTCAGTGTGAGTTTACAATCCAACGTCAGTCCTTTGCATTGGCATCTCATTCCTACATGTTGAGTTACGGTTATTCCAGACCAGAAATAGAGCCTTTCCTACTGTCTTTCAAGAATGGCCTACAATCTAGTGTGTGGGATGTTTTCCAAACATAGTCATTCATGCCAGCCATCGACGTTTAAGAGGATGCTATTTTTTTTAATCAGCATTATCTTATTTCTACCACTGGCTACTACATAACACTCATATTTTCCCTCTACCCATCATGAGGTTGCTAAGACCTAGCCTATGAATGAAAGTTTACAACGTAGGTGCACAGGTCGAGAGAAATTTGAGTAATCAAGGTGACAGACAGTGACACATTCAATACCGTCTTGCACACTCTTGCCTGCAGGTAGCCTAGCGGTTAGAGCATTGGGCCAGTAGCGTGTTGTTATACTGTCTGTTATCGATACTCGAGCCGACTTTCTTTGATTTGATATGTGTTTGAATAGGCTAAACTAGCTGTATCCACTGCAGTGCTAGCTAGCTGTAGTTTATACTGTCAGTGCTAGATTAATTATCTGATCCTTTGATTCGGTAGACAACATGTCAGTTCATTCTGCAAGAGCTCTGATAGGCTGGAGGACGTCCTCCGGAAGTTGTCATAATTACTGTGTAAGTCTATGGAAGGGGGCGAGAACCATGAGCCTGCTAGGTTTTGTATTCAAGTCAAGGTACCTTACGGAGTGCTGTTGAGGCTACTGTAGACCTTCATTGCAAGGTGTTATTTACTCAATTATTTGGTGACATGAATATATTTAGTATAGGTTTATCTAAAAGGAAACCCTCTTTAATGTTTCATAATTTTTATGAAATTCACTGAGGAGGATGGTCCTCCCATTACTCCTCTGAGGAGCCTCCACACTTTCTCTGTTTTCTTTCCATGTCCCTTGTAACACTCCATACTCCTTTTGTCAACCTTACGACAACCTATTTTGACTTTTTGTCAACCTTACGACAACCTATTTTATCAACCTTATGACAAGCCTTTCGATCAGGATCTTATCATTCAACCACCTAAAATTAAAGTGAGAGACATTGCTGTAGGCCACTTGAAACTGTTTACACAGTTTGACTCCTCAAACATTTACAATGGGTTTGTGTACTATGACCTCAATGCACCTCAGCCTCCTATCGGGACCGCACCACAACACAGCTCATATCACATTGTGATAATATTTTTTTTTCCTCATTCAAAAAAGCATGCTCCCCAGTCCCTGACTAAAAGATGATAATGCTATCTGCCAACAGGACTCTCAATGAATGGATACATTTAGTATTGGCTTCCATTATGCGTCACATGAGAGTCCTTTTTATTAGGCCAAGCAGGAGTACAGGCAGCACTATGGACACAGTTGACTCACTATCATACGTATGGCAGCTGAGAAAGAGACTACAAGTTAATCATTATCCAGAAGTCACAGTCAGGGCCAGGAGTAAGGGCTCTGTTATTCAGTGTGTGTGTCTGTGTCTGTTAGAGAGAGGAAGAGCCAACTATAGGTTCCATATCCAATCATGAGGTTGTGAGATTGGGGTCAGGACATGCACAGTATAACTGTCAAGTTTTGAATTTGTGAAGTATGTTAAATCCACTATGAATGAGGTTGAATTTGAAACCAGATATAGGACTAGAGAACTGCAAACCCACTCTGAAAAGACAAGGCAGACACATTAGAGTGGCAGACCGGCAGAGACAGACAGGACAGACAGTTTTCTCCAAGACTGTTGAAGGATGACTGCTGATTTATGGTGATCTCATCACACACGGGTAGCGCTGAGACAGGCCATCACAACAACCTGCATGCCTGTCACTAACTCTGATAGGTGACGCAGAGAGAGATGTGGGTATGGTATGGTGCAGGGGAGGCTGGTGGGAGGAGCTATAGGAGGACTGGCTGATTGTAATGTCTGAAATGGAATGTAGTGAAACGTGGTTTTCAAAGGTTGGATATGTTTGATACCATTCATTCCATTCCAGCCATTACAATCAGTCCATCCTCTGATAACTCCCCCCACCAGCCTCCTCTGGTACAGTGCCTAAGAATTTACGCCAGGGGAGGCAGCCTGTCGCAGCCGGATTGCACTCTACCAGAGGAGCTGTGAGGGCAAAACACACACACACACACACAGTTCCTCATTCACATTTACTGATATCATTGCTAGAGACGCTGTGAGCGAAAACACACACCCACAGGGGGATGACACACACCTCCCCCCCCCCACACACACACACACACACGTACACAGTATACACACACCCTCCCACACAGACACACACACACTCGTTATTCACACTTGTACACCAAGGCTGGAGACGATGAGGACGGCAAAGAGAAGGAACGATGGAGTGAAACGGAGAGAAAGTGAGAGGTGTATTGCCAAGTCATTAAGACCCGTCTTTAAAGAGCTTCTGTATGTGTTTTTCTGTTATGTGGTTCGATGTGGCAATTGCTGATATTTGTCACCCACGAGACACAAGAAGAACAAAGCCAATATCACTTCCTGAAAATAGTCAGAATGAATCTAAGATAAGAAATCTGTAATTAAAAGACGTTTTTGCAGAGGAGGTTTTAGTCACGTGATTTTACATCTAACTGTGATGTTTTTGGAAAATATTTCTCAAGTAAAAAAAAACTTGTTCTCTTCTGCCAGAACAAAAAAGTGATGGTGAGAGGGGTAACCTGGTAACCTGGGGGCTCTGAGGTACTGGACAATCACCTTTATGATAAAGCATTGCATGCATATCATCACATTTGAGTAGAGGTGCTTGCAGAAGTTACACACATGGAGAATTAGTTTTGCAGCCTAGGGTCGGGGAAAAATGTGGCCTTTTTAAACGCATTTCATGCAATTCTATGTCATTTTACAAGACTGGAGACTTTAGCTGAATCTTTTTTAGTAATGCACAAATGATTGAAATGACCGGCTACTTTGACACTGACAAACTGAGAATCTGAGATCAATAAAAATGGCCTTGTCTTGAATCCATCAGTAGCCGAGGCCTGGGTGTTTGTCGACACATATTGTAGCCTACAATATGAGGGGGAAATTCTAGTCCTAAAAAAGCTTTCCAGTTTCACTGACTCACCCAATGGTGTGCAGCTCACTGGCCGGCGATGGCCGATGTGCTCGTGCCAAAAGCCGATCTCTCTCTCTCGTGGCGATTTTAGCATTTAAATCTTGGTGGGACAAACAAAAAAAAATGTGGGATGCATGCCAGCAAAGCCACTAGACAACACAACACTAAACAAATACATTAATTGCACTATAACAATTCAATCAATCAATCAATCAAATGTATTTATAAAGCCCCCAAACAGCAAGCAATGCAGATGTAGCATGGTGGATAGGAAAAACTCCCTAGATAGGCAAAAACCTAGGAAGAAACTTAGAGAGGAACCAGGCTGTGAGGGTTGGCCAGTCCCCTTCTGGCTGTGCCGGGTGGAGATTATAACAATTCATGGCCAATTAGGCCATATCTTTCTCCAAGATGTTCAAAGGTTTATAGATGACCAGCAGGGTCAAATAATAATCACAGTGGTTGTAGAGGTTGCAACAGGTAAATACATCAGGGGTAATTGTCATTTGGCTTTTCATAGCCGGGCATTTAGATGTTGAAATAGCAGGTGCGGTAGAGAGAGAGAGAGAGTTGAAAACAGCAGGTCTGGGACAAGGTGGCACATCCGGTGAACAGGTCAGGGGGGGGTCAGGAGATACTGTGTCCCCGTCCTATGCACCTCTCCTAGGGACGGCATGGAAAGCACCAGTAAGCCAGTGACTCAGCCCCCGTAATAGGGTCAGAGGTGGGAACCGGCCAGGCAGAGACAGCAGTTCGTCGCTCCAGAGCCTTGCCGTTCACCCTTGCACCCCTGGGCCAGACTACACTCAATCATAGGACCTACTGAAGAGATGAGACTTAAAGGTTGAGGCACTTAAATGTGCCTCTGTCACATGGATAGGAAGACCATTCCATAAAAATGAAGCTCTATAGGAGAAAGCCCCGCCTCCAGCTGTTTTCTTAGAAATTTTAGGGACAATAAGGAGGATTCAGATTCAGATTTTTGCAAGATGGAAAAAAGCTGTCCTTGAAATATTCTTGATATGTTTGTCAAAAGAGAAATCAGGGTCCAGAGTAACGCCGAGGTCCTTCACGACTGTACAACCATCAAGATTAATAGTCAGATCAAACAGCAGATCTCTTTGTTTCTTAGGACCGAGAACTAGCATCTCTGTTTTGTCCGAGTTTAAGAGTAAAACCTTTGCCGCAATCCACATCCTTATGTCTGAAACACAGGCTTCCAGGGCAGGACATTTTGGGGCTTCACCATGTTTCATCGAAATGTACAGCTGTGTGTCGTCCGCCTAGCAATGGAAGTTAACATTATGTTTCCGAATGACATCACCAAGAGGTAAAATATATAGTGAAAACAATAGTGGTCCTAAATCGGAACCTTGAGGAACACCGAAACTTACAATTGATTTGTCAGAGGACAAACCATCCACGGAGACGAAATGATATCTTTCCTATAGATAAGATCTAAACCAGGCAAGAACTTGTCCGTGTAGACCAATTAAGGTTTCCAATCTGTCCAAAAGAATGTGTTGATAGATGGTGTCAAAAGCAGCACTAAGGTCTAGGAGCACAAGGACAGATGCAGAGCCTTGGTCTGACGCCATTAAAAGGTAATTAACCACCTTCACGAGTGTAGTCTCAGTGCTATGATGGGGTCTAAAACCAGACTGAAGCATTTCGTATATGATCTTGTTGAAAACAACATATGTTGTTGAAGACAGTGAGTTGCTGTGCAACAGCTTTTTCTAACATTTTTGTAAGGAATGGGAGATTAGATATAAACTGATTTTAGTTTTTTACATTTTCTGGGACAAGGTTTGGCTTTTTCAAGAGAGGTTTTATTACTGCCACTTTTAGTGAGTTTGGTACACATCTGGTGGATAGGGAGCCATTTATTATGCTCAGCATAGGAGGGCCAAGCACAGGAAGTAGCTCTTTCACTAGTTTAGAATAGGGTCCAGTATGCAGGTTGAAGGTTTAGAGGCCATGACAATTTTCATGAGCGTGTCAAGGGATATAGGATTATAAAACTTGAGTGTCTCCATTGATCCCAGGTCCTGGCAGTTCTGTGCAGACTCAGGACAGCTGAGCTTTAGAGAAATACGCAGATTCAAAGAGGAGTCCGTCAAGCTAGTAGGAAGACTTCCAGTTTGGTGGTGCCATTTCCATTCCAATTTTCTGGAAGCTTGCTTCAAAGTTCAGGTATTTTCTGTATACCATGGAGCTAGTTTCTTGTGACAAATGTTTTTAGTTTTAGGGGTGCGACTTCATCTAGGGTATTACGCAAGGTTAAATTTAGATCCTCTGTTTGGTCTTTAACTGATATTTGTACTCCGACGTCCTTGGGTAGGTGGAGGGAGTCTGGAAGGGCATCTAGGAATCTTTGGGTTGTCTGAGAATTTATAGCACGGCTTTTGATGATCAATGGTTGGGGTCTGAGCAAATTATTTGTTGAGATTGCAAACCTAATAAAATGGTGGTCCGATAGTCCAGGATTATGAGGAAAACCATTTATTCTAAGGGGCAAAACTAGATCAAAACTAGAACATGTTGGACAAAGCCCACTAAGTCAATGATGGCTCTGAAAGCCTTTTGTAGTGGATCTGTGGACTTTTCCATGTGAAAAGTGGAGTTTTTTCTGTTTTTTATATTGCAGTTTTGGAGCAGTGGCTTCTTTCTTGCTCAGTGGCCTTTCAGGTTATGTCGATTTAGGACTAATTTTAATGTGGATATAGATACTTCAGTACCTGTTTCATCCAGCATCTTCACAAGGTCCTTTGCAGTTGTTCTGGGATTGATTTGCACTTTTCGCACCAAAGTACGTTCATCTCTAGGAGACGTGTCTCCTTCCTGAGCGGTATGACGGCTGCGTGGTCCCATGGTGTTTATACTTGCGTACTATTGTTTGTACAGATGAATTCAGTCATTTGGAATCTGCTCCCAAGTATGAAGCAGACTTGTGGAGGTCTACAAATTATTTTCTGAGGTCTTGGCTGATTTCTTTTGATTTTCCCATGATGTCGAGCAAAGAGGCACTGTGTTTGAAGGTAGGCCTTGAAATACATCCACAGGTACACCTCCAATTGACTCAAATGATTTCAATTAGCCTATCAGAAGCTTCTAAAGCCATGACATCATTTTCTGGAATTTTCCAAGCTGTTTAAAGGCACAGTCAACTTAGTGTATGTAAACTTCTGACCCACTAGAATTGTGATATAGTGAATTATAAGTGAAATAATCTGTATGTAAACTATTGTTGGAGGAATTACTTGTGTCATGCACTAAGTAGATGTCCTAACCGACTTGCCAAAACTATAGTTTGTTAACATGAAATCTGTGGAGTGGTTGAAAAATGAGTTTTAATGACTTCAACCTAAGTGTATGTGAATTATTTAATTTATTTCTGAACAGACCGCAGTAATTCTGTAACTTTGGCATATTTATTTCAATTTATCAGGGATGCTGCAGCACCTCCAGCCCCCGTCCCGCAGCTATGATTCTATAAGTAAATACATTTTGAAGTGTAACGCTGAATAGATGAGTTGAAGGCTCATCTCTATCAGAGCACAGAGTGGGAGAGAGATCATAGAAAGTGAATCTCATTCCAGTTCTGTGAGAGATACAGGCACGCTTCTCTCTCTCTCATCACAGCAACACGTTGGTCCCTAGTCTACAATGTTGCGTAAACCATAAACTCGGGCCAGCCCAACATGAATCAATTCTTAGAATGTCCAGCACGTTTTCACAACTTTTTTTGGGTGCGGCAGGAGAATTACAGAGGAGGGAACACAAATGAACTCTGATCGCTTTTATTAACATTTTTACATTGCAAAGTGAAAATATTTTTTTATTACATGACAGGTACCAGATCCTGGCAAATAAGTTCCGTAATGAAACAGTCCAAAATTAAAAGGTGCAGGATCCTGTTCTGTCAGGCTCCGGCTCAGATTAAGCACTGGTTTTATGTAAAGAAAGTATGCTGGGCAGCAGGTAGCCTAGTGGTTAGAGTGTTAGGCCCGTAACTGGAAGGTTGCAGGATCGAATCCCCGAGCTGACAAGGTAAAAATCTGTCGTTCTGCCCCTGAACAAGGCAGTTAACCCACTGTTCCTAGGCCGTCATTGTAAATAAGAATTTGTTCTTAACTGACTTGCCTAATAAAATAAAGGTTAAATAAAAATAAAAAGGTTGGTCTCAATGTCAGTGTGTCCTGCGGAACAATTGGATAGAGCACAATCACAGCAGATGTTTATCCCGTGTTTGCATTTTTTACATCAAAACCCAGCCCTCAAGACCTGATGAACTCTTCTTTTTAAATCTCACAAAACGTTTTGGAAGATACTGACTTTATGACCAAAATGTACCTACTTGCACTTTTAGTCAATTATGGCACTAATATCGATGTCACATATGTTGTTTTCAACAAGATCATTTGGTTCTCGAGTTCAGTTCTGCTTTAAGCCTTTTTAATTGTGCAGAAGAAGTGGGTGGGCTTGTCCACCCACAATAAGGACCAACCAACGTTGAGTCAATGTCGTCCTTACTCTCCCATAATGATTACAATCTGGGATGGAATGATAGTAATCAGGGCCTAGTGGAAAATGGATGTACGTTGGAAGTCAGCTTGAAGCTTGGGCCTCGCCTGCCCCCTCTGGCCCAGAATAGCTGCCCTCCTCTGGGCTTGTCTGAGCCAGGGACAGGATGATTACAACCATGGGGTGGTAGTGGAGTAAGTAAGCCAGCACCTTTTGCCAAGAATTTAGACATCCAGAGAGGACCACCTACCTCACTGGTTTACTTGAGGGGGAGGTGAGAAAGGAGAGGAATAATGGGGGAAAGGGCAGAATCGTCCAACAAGGGTTTTACCCTTTTACATTATTGGATTAAATGGCCATGTTCATAGCCTTAAATGCTAGAGAGAAACTTCCTAGTGGAATGTGACTGTGGGGAGTCATGTGACTCAGTTATGGTCTTTGTTTTCCACCGTCTTCTTTGCCACGAACTCTGCATGTTGCAAACTTCTATTGGCCCTAGTTGTCTCGTAATGACCACCATATTTACTGTGTATCCGCCAGAGAAACGTCTGAATGGAGTTCTGTGGAGGTTGGTTCACAGTCCCCAAGCCTCTTAACAACTGACTGGTGAGACTGCCAGTGCCTCCGTTGCCGCTGCCAGGTCTAGCTTGGACAGTTTCCATGGTAACCCACCCACAGATAGCATCTCGACAGAGACCGTAGAGGAAACTCGGGTTGCTATGGCACAGGATGATGAAGAGTTTCTCTCTTTCTCAGTGTTTCCGTTTTTCTTTCTCAGTTCATCCCTCTTTCATAGACAACTCCAACAAGGACCATGGAGAAGAGAGATGGATACCCTAACCATTATGTATCTAGAAAATATCTAACACACTAAATGCATATAAAATATATTCAATGAAAGTCATTGGTACTTGGAGTAAACATTGCATAAGTTCTTTGATAGGAGTCTCACAGGATCTCAAGTAATACTTGGGTTTTATATTAATATCCAGCATCTTGTGGAATTTACCAAACAATGCAGTTTCTACTGCCTCTACTGCCTCTACTGCCTCTACTGGATCTACTGCCTCTACTGGCTCTACTGCCTCTACTGCCTCTACTGCCTCTACTGGATCTACTGGATCTACTGCCTCTACTGGATCTACTGGCTCTACTGGCTCTACTGGATCTACTGCCTCTACTGCCTCTACTGGATCTACTGCCTCTACTGGAATTCCCCAGTGATCGTCTCTCATCCCTGTTTGTTTTAGTTTTAGTAAATGTTCCAGTTTTACAGACTTGGCATTCCACACACACCATGTTTACCAGTAAATGGCTGACCTGTGTTGACTCCTTATTGTTATGTCAGTGTCTGGCTCATTATTGTAGCCTGCACTGCGAGACACTCATACCCTTCGCCTATAGGAATGCTAATTAAGTTAGCATTACACACAGAATTTCTCAATTACAGCACGACTTGTATTTCTTTCCATAAGCTCCTGTTCTTCCTTTACAATGTTGAATCGCTGCCTAAATCGAGGTTGTGCCTTTGGGGGTTAGACCTTTTTCCAAGACTGTCTTGGAGGTTACTGTAGAATAGATAACAAGCCGTCTGCTGTCTAACCATTGAACCTCATCATGTCTCTAATGGCCGAATACCTCTGCAATCATCTCTATGCGCGTGCGCCTGTGTGCACGCTGACGTGTGTGTGTGTGAACTGGGCTTATTGATCCGTTTAATCTCTATGGCTGCGTTTACACTAATTGGTTTTTTTGACCATTCAGATCAGATCATCTGAAAAAGATCTGATGTGAAAATATCTGATGTGATTGGTCAAAAGACTAATTAGTGGAAAAAAATATCAGAATTGAGCTGCCTGTCTAAACGCAGCCTAAGACTCGTTCTGTTTCCCCTGGGAAGGTGAAGGGATGGCTACAGCATAGCAATGCTTATTTATCGATCACACACCATCTGAGTGGCACTGAATATTGAGCCAGGTGTTGAAATAAACAAGTAAAATTGGCTTCTGACATGTCCTCATCCCCGAAACTCCTAATCTTATTTTATGATGTTGTTGAAGAGATCAATTTCAAATAGCTTCCAATAAAGTGGAGATTAAGTATACCGGTGAAATCAATGGCTAACACAACCTAGCTACTTATCAGTTGTATTACCTCAATGATGCTCCTATCCAGAGTAACTCCAGAGTTGATGTCATCGTCAACATAATCAGTACATGTGGCCCATGCGGGAAATGGACCAACAACAACCTTAGTTGTTTAGTTAGTTTACCTGGGCGGCAGGTAGCCTAGCGGTTAGAGCTTTGGGCCAGTAACCAAAGGGTTGCTGGTTTGAATACCTGAGCCGACAAGGTGTGTCCTTGAGCAAGGCACGTAACCCTAATTTGCTCCAGGGGCTGACCCTGTAGGTAGGCCGTCATTGTGTTCATAACTGATTTGCCTAGTTAAATAAAATAGTTTTGCCAGCATTGTGTTGACTATATTGAAAACAGGCTTTTAAAGTTGGGTATGTACAGTGTGTGAACCTGTTTCCAGGTTGAGAGTGAGGAACCAACCAGGACCAAGGGTTGAATCTAAGCTCACTTGCTTTTTCTTCCTCTTTTCACCGTTATGCAGAAGTAAATTACGATGTTATGAAACTCATAACTGAATAATGTTCCCTGCAACTGGCCTTGTCTCTCTCTATTCACTGTAGTCAGACTAGAGTGACGATTACAAAGCTGAAAACCATATCATTTATTGCCTTCAGAAAATCTTCATTTACCATTCCTCTTCCGTCTCACATCAACAAATAGCTGACATTTTGAAAATATCAGAGCACTTGTTCTGTCAATATTTGACTCCATTGACTACCTAGTTCACTGGTTCATTCGATTCATACTGGAAACCATTTTCCCACAAAGGTCAGACTAAGCATGAGCCTTCAGTGTTTCTTTGTGGAGCCTGTTGAAAGCCAATAAATATGTCCGGAATATATTTAAAGTGAGGTTCTTTTTTCTGGGTTTTTATTTCTTTATTCTTCTTGTAAGTTCTTCAATTGATTCTCTGGACACCAAAAGGCCTGGAAATGAAAGCCTTATTTCAACCGATCAACCTACTGTGCCGTGTCCCCAGTGAATTCACCTGGGGTTAAATAGACTAAATTTAGACCCTCAATTATGAGCAATTACTGAGCTGGCCTGTAGGCTCCTCAGTGTATTCACTCCCTCGCTTACACCCGCACTGCAAACACGCCGCTCAGTTTCCATACATGGCTGGGTAAAGTACCGATAATGACGTGAAACTGCCATCACAGTCCCTGAAACCGCTCTCTGTATTCCGTGTTAAACATGGCTGCAGTGTATACTAGTGCTGTGCAGTGAGGTGAGCTACTCCTAATTAGTTTTCTTTCATTGGATGAAGTGTGCTGCAACAACAATGTCCATTTCTGTTTGATTTTATTATCTTTTAGTCTTCATTTGGACTAATCTTCCTTAAACATTTTTACATATTACACACTATTACAAACAGACATAATACACTGACATATAGACCAGATGACAGTTTTTTTTTTTTTTGTTTTACAATTGCTAGGACCCATTTCTCAATACTTAGGTCACTTTCAGAACTCTTCACACAGTGAGCACAACAGCAGTAGTCTATGTGGGCTAAACTGTTGATCATGTTTCATTGCTTTGGCACAAAAATGCAATCAATCAATGAGTACATCTTTCAAATTTCATGAATTATTTTCTCACTCAGACACAACAACCACCAAAGCTCTATGGACCTACAGGCCAATGTGCACATGTTTACATACTCTTTTCAAAACTTAAGTTCAAAACCTAACATAACACAACATTGAATAGGACAGCAATTTGCTACCTTTCTACAGTAATACTGTATTAAAATATGTTCCAAATCTAAAAAATGAAATCAAACCAACCACAGCTGATTCCCATTGTGCTGAACACATACCCAGGTGTTAGTCTTTCTATTTCATTACCATCTATACAAAAGGGGACATCCTAGGAATAATGCTGTACTGTAACGTAAACATGGACCCAGCCAGAGATAGAGAAGTGGCTAACAGAGGAAGAAGAGTGGCTGGGAGACATTTCCTGCAAAACAACAGTTAAGATGTGCATTCTGCAAGGGCATCTGACTGAACTGCACATTACAGAAGTAAATTGAGCGACGCCTCCAAACACACTTGTGTGTAATTGGTTTGTATTTCTGGGGAGAGGTAGGATTTACACTGCTGTGCAGGAAACTGCAATTGTTGATATGGTCATCAGAAACAATGGCATAAAACTCAGAGATTCGGGACAGAGTGATGGCAGACAACATTACATTTAGCATAACTATTTCTAGAGTCCTGAAACAACATCAAGTCAGTATGAAGCAGTTGTACACTGTCCCTTATGAGAGGAACTAGTCAAGCAACTCAGGAACCAATATGTCCAGGTAAGATGACTATAAAATACAGAACTGGTTTTGAACAAAACCAAACAGGGCAGAGGCACACAATGTCATGTTTTTAGGTATAATGTAAACTACCTTAATAGCCTAACTCTTATGTTGCCTTGAGGATTTATTTTAGAGAGTCATGGAGATTGAAGCCAGACAAACACCCCACATATTTTGTGGATGAGGCTGGTTTCAACTTGGCCTATACACGGCGGCGAGGAAGGAATGTGATTGGGCAAAGAGCCACAGTGGATGTCCCGGGCCAGAGGGATGCTAACATCACAATGTGTGCAGCAATATCCTCTGATGGATTGCTGTTAAACAAACCGCTAATTGGGCCATACAACACCGAGCGTCTCATTTCATTCCTGGATGACCTCTGGAAGGGTGGCAGTGAGGTGAAATCAGCCAACGTTTGTAATTGTATGGGACAATGTGGCATTTCACCACTCCCGTGCAGTCAGAGTGGTGCCCATCCCATGAAGGTGTCACTTTTCCTCCCACCTTACTCTCCATTCCTCAACCCCATAGAGGAATTATTTTCCTCATGTAGGTGGAAGGTTTATGACCACCATCCACATGATCAAATGTCCCTCCTGGATGCAATGAATGCTGGATGCCTGGACATATCTGCAGAACATTGCCAGAGATGGACCAGGCATGCCAAAAGATTATTTCCTACAGTTGAAGTCGGAAGTTTACATACACTTAGGTTGAAGTCATTGAAACTCATTTTTAAACCACTACAGATTTCATGTTAACAAACTATAGTTTTGGCAAGTCGGTTAGGATCAACATAACCTTGTTTTTCATGGTGTTCAAATCAAGTTTGTTCTGACAAACCCACTCCCTGGTATTTCTCAGATCTACTTGTAGAGCTTAATGTACCTGTTAAACGCATTGTCTTGCTGTATAAATTGTAGTATAATCTGCAAATATAATCGCTTGAGTTTCAGATTTGTCGACCCTTGCTGATGTCTTCTTTTTGGGCTGTACCTGAACATCTACATTGTGTCACTCATTGAGCATTTCAACCAACAGCCTTCTGTTTACTAACTAACTCCATAGGTACTACTAGGCTACTAGGTTGAGTTGTGTACTGTACTATTGAGTTACTGATCACATTCGTTTCATGTCCCCTATGCAGGTCAGGAGCGATTTGGGAACATGACACGGGTGTACTACAAGGAGGCGGTGGGGGCATTCGTGGTGTTTGACGTGACGAGGGTCTCCACTTTCGAGGCCGTGTCCAAATGGAAGCACGACTTGGACAGCAAGTTGAAACTGGCCAATGGGAACCCTATACCCTCGGTGCTGCTTGCCAATAAGTGTGACAAGAAGAAAGAGAGCTCCAACAACACTTCCCTCATGGACAACTTCTGTAAAGAAACTGGCTTCCTGGGCTGGTTCGAGACCTCAGCCATGGTGAGAGAGAGAAAGAGACACACACAAATACGCTAGGCCTACACCATAAGACTATACGCTAGGCCTACACCATAAGACTATACGCTAGGCCTACACCATAAGACTATACGCTAGGCCTACACCATAAGACTATACGCTAGGCCTACACCATAAGACTATACGCTAGGCCTACACCATAAGACTATACGCTAGGCCTACACCATAAGACTATACGCTAGGCCTACACCATAAGACTATACGCTAGGCCTACACCATAAGACTATACGCTAGGCCTACACCATAAGACTACGCTAGGCCTACACCATAAGACTATACGCTAGGCCTACACCATAAGACTATACGCTAGGCCTACACCATAAGACTATACGCTAGGCCTACACCATAAGACTATAACAGTGTGTAGCTGTTGCTTTGTTGCTATTAGTTCTCCCCTAATCAAAAAGCATTAGCTTCAGCCATACTACAAATAATAATATATATAGCGTGTGCATTAGGCTTTTGTATCAGCTTGAACTGAATGCAAATGTAGGTTTTTGTTTGAGGTTGTTTCCTAATGTTTTACAGGTTGCTTTTCAGCAAATAAAAAACACTTGGATTGTCAACAAACAATGACAAACCTTTTTCTCCACTACTCAGAGCAGCTCAGAGTTGTGTGAAATTGCCAATTATTTTTAGGCCACATGTTTAAGATGGCTGACATACCTCACCGTATTAAGGATAAACCAGCGCTTTCAGGTCTCTAGTTGCATGGTTGATTCACCGCGGCTTACCTGTTTAAATCACGCTTAACAGACGTTACATTCTGTTTTTCTGGTCATTTTTTGGCGCAATGTCAAACACTGAATAGATTAGTGAATGGATAACAAAATAAGAGCAAGAATAGTATGAGAAGTTAATGTAATAAAAGTGTTAAATCAGAACATTAGATAGCAGTACTCCTCGTGCTGCCAAATCTAGTTACTTGTCCTGTGGGTCATTGTGCTGTTGAAAGGAGCAGAGTGGGAAAACAAAAGCATACTCCACTGTGTCAGAGCACTATTAGTTAGGATAGACAGATAGATAGATAGATAGATAGATAGATAGATAGATAGATAGATAGATAGATAGATAACAAAACATAGGGCAGGTGCAAAATGCCAGAACGAAAATACACAAAAGACAGATACACGATACATGATACATAGAGCGGCAGTATGAAATGGTATAGAAATACAAGTCTGGAGTGCAAAAAGCTATAAAAAGACATAGCATAGTATGGGTGGTTGGCTGAATATGTACACTATACATTGGTGGATGTTGGATGGTTAACTATACTATACAGGTCGATGGCAGAGAAATACTTCAGTAGCTAAAAATGCGTATGATATGACTGAGGGTAAAAATAGTTTACTTAATAGACATACTGGTTAAATGAACAGGTAAGTGAACATTTTGCATGGTTAAATTAGCTGTACAGGTAAATATAGAGTTAAATTTACAGGTAAGTGAATATTAGCATGGTTACATTAACTGTACAGGTAAATGACAGGAAGAGATACTTAAATAGATAAATGTCTTACAGTGAAATGCTTACTTACAAGCATATAACCAACAATACAACCGGCGTAGACCTTACAGTGAAATGCTTACTAACAAGCCCTTAACCAACAATACAACAGGTGTAGACCTTACAGTGAAATGCTTACTAACAAGCCCTTAACCAACAATACAACAGGTGTAGACCTTACAGTGA
The DNA here is from genome assembly GCA_023634145.1 of Thymallus thymallus. Lineage (NCBI taxonomy): Eukaryota > Metazoa > Chordata > Actinopteri > Salmoniformes > Salmonidae > Thymallus > Thymallus thymallus. Next base: position 1,466,994 of record CM042411.1, on the reverse strand, counting down.
AATGCTTACTAACAAGCCCTTAACCAACAATACAACAGGTGTAGACCTTACAGTGAAATGCTTACTAACAAGCCCTTAACCAACAATACAACAGGTGTAGACCTTACAGTGAAATGCTTACTAACAAGCCCTTAACCAACAATACAACAGGTGTAGACCTTACAGTGAAATGCTTACTAACAAGCCCTTAACCAACAATACAACAGGTGTAGACCTTACAGTGAAATGCTTACTAACAAGCCCTTAACCAACAATACAACAGGTGTAGACCTTACAGTGAAATGCTTACTAACAAGCCCTTAACCAACAATACAACAGGTGTAGACCTTACAGTGAAATGCTTACTAACAAGCCCTTAACCAACAATACAACAGGTGTAGACCTTACAGTGAAATGCTTACTAACAAGCCCTTAACCAACAATACAACAGGTGTAGACCTTACAGTGAAATGCTTACTAACAAGCCCTTAACCAACAATACAACAGGTGTAGACCTTACAGTGAAATGCTTACTAACAAGCCCTTAACCAACAATACAACAGGTGTAGACCTTACAGTGAAATGCTTACTAACAAGCCCTTAACCAACAATACAACAGGTGTAGACCTTACAGTGAAATGCTTACTAACAAGCCCTTAACCAACAATACAACAGGTGTAGACCTTACAGTGAAATGCTTACTAACAAGCCCTTAACCAGCAATACAACAGGTGTAGACCTTACAGTGAAATGCTTACTAACAAGCCCTTAACCAACAATACAACAGGTGTAGACCTTACAGTGAAATGCTTACTAACAAGCCCTTAACCAACAATACAACAGGTGTAGACCTTACAGTGAAATGCTTACTAACAAGCCCTTAACCAACAATACAACAGGTGTAGACCTTACAGTGAAATGCTTACTAACAATCCCTTAACCAACAATGCTTTAAGAAGAAAATAGAAAATAAAAGTAAGAGATAATTAAACAGCAGCAGGAAAATAACAGGTGGTACCGATACAGAGTCAATGTGCAGGGGCACCGGTTAGTCGAGGTAATTGAGGTAATATGTACATGTAGGTATAGTTAAAGTGACTATGCATAGATGATAAACAGAGAGTAGCAGCAGGGGGGAGGGTGGGGGTGGGGGGGACACAGTGTAAATAGTCCTGATAGCCCTTTGATTAGCTGTTCAGGAGTCTGATGGCTTGGGGGTAAAAGCTGTTGAGAAGCCTTTTGGACCTAGACTTGGTGCTCCGGTACTGCTTGCCATGCGGTAGCAGAGAGAACAGTCCATGACTGGGGTGGCTGGATTCTTTGATAATTTTTAGGGCCTTCCTCTGACACCGTCTGGTATAGAGGTCCTGCATGGCAGGAAGCTTGTCCCCAGTGATGTACTGGGCCGTAGACTGCAGCCAGTCAGGACGCTCTCGAGTGGCGCAGCGGTCTATGGCACTGCATCTCACTGCAAGAGGCGTCACTGCAGTCCCTGGTTCAAATTGATGAGAATGGGGGCGTGCTCGGTCCTCCTACTTTTCCTGTAGTCCATAATCATCTCCTTTGTCTTGATCACGTTGAGGGAGAGGTTGTTATCCTGGCACCACACGGCCAGGTCTCTGAGGTCCTCCCTATAGGCTGTCTCGTCGTTGTCCGTGATCAGGCCTACCACTGTTGTGTCATCGGCAAACTTGATGATGGTGTTGGAGTCGTGCCTGGCCATGCAGTCATGAGTGAACAGGGACTACAGGAGGGGACTGAGCACGCACCCCTGAGGGACCCCAGTGTTGAGGATCAGCGTGGCAGATGTGTTGTGACCTACCCTTACCACCTGGGGGCGGCCCGTCAGGAAGTCCAGGATCCAGTTGCAGAGGGAAGTGTTTAGTCCCAGGGTCCTTAGCTTAGTGATGAGCTTTGAGGGCACTATGGTGTTGAAGGCTGAGCTGTAGTCAATGAACAGCATTCTCACATAGGTGTTCCTTTTATCCAGGTGGGAAAGGTTGCAATAGAGTGCAATAGAGGTTGCATCATCTGTGGATCTGTTTGAGCGGTATGCAAACTGGAGTGTTTCTAGGGTTTCTGGGATAATGGTGTTAATGTGAGCCATGACCAGCCTTTCAAAGCACTTCATGGCTACAGATGTGAGTGCTACGGGTCGGTAGTCATTTAGGCAGGTTACCTTAGTGTTCTTGGGCACAGGGACTATGTTGGTCTGCTTGAAACATGTTGGTATTAGACTCCGTCAAGGACAGGTTGAAAATCTCACTTGCCAGTTGGTCAGCGCATGCTCGGTGTACACGTCCTGGTAATCCGCCCGGCCCTTCCACCTGTTTGTCACACATAATATGCAGACAGCTCTCACTCCTATACCCTCCTTCTTATTGATCTCCTTCTTATTGTTATTATAACTATTATTATTATGATCATTATTATAATAATAAGTAATGACGTTATCATTAGTAGGATTTGTATAGTAGCCTTGTATAACCACCATAGAGCTGTAGGCCTAAGAGCACGTCCTGTTTAGTCTTAATACTGTGACTAATTTAAGCCTATATTTCAGTATATAGGCTACTGTATCAATCATTCATTCGTTCATGCCATTACACAGCAAACGAGACATTCATGCTTGAAATGCAATCAAGCATTTTAGTTTTAAAATTAAATAACAAAGGAAGCTTTGAATAATTAGCCTAAACAATAAATACAATTACCACTGATTTAGTAATTGTATAAATGTACCCTGTGTTCACCATTGTCTGGGGGATTATTGTTCCCATGTCCGTTGGGCTTGTGAGTACCTGTGCTTTGTTGTTTTGGCTTTCGTGCTGCATGTTTTGTTCACTTGTGATTACGGGACTCGTCCCATGTGTTTATTACAGGTCTCGTCCCGTGTATTTATTAGAGGTTTACCTCTCTTTTGTTTGGGTCATTGTTATATATTTATACGTGCTTTGTTTTGCGTGGGAAATAAAAACCCTATTACGTATTCCTGCGCCTGTCTCCAGATCAATAATTTTCTTGATCTCCAGTAGTTTCCACAACTAAGTCAAATATCTTCCACAGATCTGACTTCCCGTTTCCCTCCTGAGCAACAAGTTTCTTTATTTTTCACGTCCTCCGCATCCATTTTACTGTCACCTGTTCGGAGTTTGTTATAACCAATTTAATGATGTGATTATGATAGGCTATAGGTCAGGCCCTATTGGTCGAATGCGATGCTTACATGTTTCACGTAAAGAGAGCAAGGGTTGAGGGAAGAGGGAATGTTTTTCGTAAACAAATGAGGGATTTCAGAACCTTTCAGTCAGAAACTAAATGGCTGAGATGATGTTGCAGCTTCAGCATGGACAGCGCAATAAACACTTGCTATGCTGTGGTGCATTTTCGCTGCAGTAGGGAGGAGAGCGAGACAACGTACGCCAGTCACACATGCACTCGCTTTCATTTTTTTTAACACAGTGTGACCAAGTGATCTCCTGCAGTGTCCATGTCCACTCTACTCACTAGCACCACTTCAGATAGACACTGTACCAAGTCTGAGAGGGTAGTCGCACTCAATGTGTTTGGGCAGGTTGTGTTTAGATAGTTTTGGTTGGATAATGGCACACGCACCCACATCTCCGTGACGTTCCCATTCCCCAGCCCATAGAAAGCTCACAGGGATACCCTTTAGAACCCCATGTGTCCCTATCAGCTTTGAGGATATGTTATCCTCAGCGTTTTCCCAGCTCTAATCCTGAGCTGTTAGATCTGTTAGTGCTTAGTGCTGTCCTTTGATTGATTGATTATAGCTGAAGTGTGCCACTAGAAACCAAAGCAGACCACAGTTATTTTAGCCCCATCTCTGCAATAGGAATGAATTCCTCCTTGCGCCTTGCAGAACCGGGCAAGTCCGATCTCATACAGATACATTCATTATACAGTAGGCCATCGTGTTGAATCATGGGGCACAATCCATATAGTTGCAACAGCTTGACAGTCAAATACTGAGGTACTGTAGAAGGTTCCCTGCTTTGAAAACTTTATTTAATTTTATATTTGAGTAATTTAGCAGACACTCTTATCCAGAGCAATTGGACATTTTCATACTGGTCCACCGTGGGAATCTAACCCACAACCCTACCAACTGGGCTACACAGGGATTTCCTGTGTTATTTATTCTAGGATAACCTCAACCTTCATTGTGAGAATTGCTTTATCTATGTCTGTTCAGAGCCTTGAGAAGTGTGTGTGTGTGCGTGCGTGCGTGTGCGTGTGTGTGTGTGTGTGTGTGTGTGTGTGTGTGTGTGTGTGTGTGTGTGTGTGTGTGTGTGTGTTATTCTGTGGGATTGTATGCAGTGAGCACTTCTGTCTAACAGTTGAACAGAACGGAAACATGAGCCTCCAGGGAATCTCAGGCTTTGTGAAATGCAAAATGTCCCTGCTGCTGAATTCCCTTTTCTGTCATCACCTGCAGCTGTGCATTTGCACGTGTGTGTTTGTGTTTGAGTTAATGTGAGTGACAGAAGGTGTTCCAGTACCCAGCATGCACCAGCACATGTTCCTGATAATTGTTTATTTAACAAGTCAGTTGTAGCTCAGATGGTAGAGCGTGGCGCTTGCAACGCCAGGTTTGTGGGTTTGATTCCTATGGGGGACCAGTTTGAAAAAAGTTTGAACATGTCTGCACCAACTAACTGTAAGTTGCTCTGGATAAAAGCGTCTGCTAAATGACATAAAAGTTTAAAAAAATAAATAATATATTCTTATTTACAATGACCGCCCAAACTCGGACGACACTGGGACAATTGTGCCCCACCCTATGGGACTCCAATCACGGCCGGTTGTGATACAGTCTGGATTCGAACCAGGTTGTCTGTAGTGACTCCTCTAACACTGAGATACAGTGTCTTAGACCACTGAACCAGGTTGTCTGTAGTGACTCCTCTAGCACTGAGATGTAGTGTCTTAGACCACTGAACCAGGTTGTCTGTAGTGACTCCTCTAACACTGAGATACAGTCTTAGACCACTGAACCAGGTTGTCTGTAGTGACTCCTCTAACACTGAGATACAGTGTCTTAGACCACTGAACCAGGTTGTCTGTAGTGACGCCTCTAGTACTGAGATGCAGTGTCTTAGACCACTGAACCAGGTTGTCTGTAGTGACTCCTCTAACACTGAGATGTAGTGTCTTAGACCACTGAACCAGGTTGTCTGTAGTGACTCCTCTAGTACTGAGATACAGTGTCTTAGACCACTGAACCAGGTTGTCTGTAGTGACTCCTCTAGCACTGAGATACAGTCTTAGACCACTGAACCAGGTTGTCTGTAGTGACTCCTCTAACACTGAGATACAGTGTCTTAGACCACTGAACCAGGTTGTCTGTAGTGACGCCTCTAGCACTGAGATGTAGTGTCTTAGACCACTGAACCAGGTTGTCTGTAGTGACTCCTCTAACACTGAGATACAGTCTTAGACCACTGAACCAGGGTGTCTGTAGTGACTCCTCTAACACTGAGATACAGTGTCTTAGACCACTGAACCAGGTTGTCTGTAGTGACTCCTCTAACACTGAGATACAGTGTCTTAGACCACTGAACCAGGTTGTCTGTAGTGACTCCTCTAACACTGAGATACAGTGTCTTAGACCACTGAACCACTTGGGAGATAATGACTACATTAGAGGATGTAACTCAGATGGTTGGCATGGAGGTGTGTGTCTGTCTGCACGCAAGTACCACGTGTTTTACAGACATGTCAGGTTTTATTTTGTGTTGAACCACTAGGGCTGGGCAGTATACTGCATTTTATGATATACTGGTATTGATGCACGGACTGGTTTGGGTTTTTACTTTACCTTCTATAACAGTATTTGAATGTTTGGTTTGTTAAATGTGATACGACGTGTGTCCATTTTTATAGTTTTGAGTCATCTCTCTCCACTCTTTCTTTCCGTGCCACTTTCCACACAGACTAGCCCCGCCCCCTGTCACTCAAGGAGTGCATATGTTGTTCCTGGACCACTAGACACTAGTGTTCAGTCTACATGGACAATGTTACATATGTTGTTCCTGGACCACTAGACACTAATGTTCAGTCTACATGGACCATGTTAGATATGTTGTTCCTGGACCACTAGACACTAGTGTTCAGTCTACATGGACAATGTTACATATGTTGTTCCTGGACCACTAGACACTAGTGTTCAGTCTACATGGACAATGTTACATATGTTGTTCCTGGACCACTAGACACTAGTGTTCAGTCTACATGGACAATGTTACACATGTTGTTCCTGGACCACTAGACACTAGTGTTCAGTCTACATGGACAATGTTACACATGTTGTTCCTGGACCACTAGACACTAGTGTTCAGTCTACATGGACAATGTTACATATGTTGTTCCTGGACCACTAGACACTAGTGTTCAGTCTACATGGACAATGTTACATATGTTGTTCCTGGACCACTAGACACTAGTGTTCAGTCTACATGGACAAAGTTACATATGTTGTTCCTGGACTACTAGACACTAGTGTTCAGTCTACATGGACAATGTTACACATGTTGTTCCTGGACCACTAGACACTAGTGTTCAGTCTACATGGACAATGTTACATATGTTGTTCCTGGACCACTAGACACTAGTGTTCAGTCTACATGGACAATGTTACATATGTTGTTCCTGGACCACTAGACACTAGTGTTCAGTCTACATGGACAATGTTACACATGTTGTTCCTGGACCACTAGACACTAGTGTTCAGTCTACATGGACAATGTTGATGACAACATGCTGTTTTCACTTTGCGTCTTAATATAAATCCACTAGTGTTCTAGAATGACACTATTAGTTTCTAGCAAACAGCTAGTTTGTAATTTCTTAGCAAGTTGGACCTAAATTCTGTTAGCCTGTAATTGTTAGCTGCTAATCGCTAGCTAGCTAATAAATGTACTGAGTCAGAGCAAACAATTAATTATACAGCCTGATAATACCAGTGATGGTGTAGACCTAAAGCTGCATGCTGTTTGTGCAACAGTATCTTCTAAATCAAAGCAAGAATATGTGAAGCAAGAATATGCTAGCTACATGAACTAGCTAAAAGATTATAGGGTCCCCTAGGAAACACTTATCATCACTTCGGTTCCTACCCTGTCACAATTACTCCTCCCTGGCATTTCCATTCGTTGTCATGTCAACAACACTGTATTCAAAGAGCCCACTATTATATTCTAACTCTAGAATTAATAATCATTCTATTCCATGATTCCAACAGTTCACCCCAGTGTTCTGTTCTAAATCACAAGTCAAATCGCAGTTGCAACATTTGGTTAAAAATAAGGCCTAGATTGTTTGACCATATTGTGCCGCCCTACGTGGCGGTGTGAAAATAATCTCAAAAACGTCATACCGTCCAATTTGTTTTAAATAACGTGATATGATATTTTGGTCATATCGCCCCCCAGCCCCATGAACCACTATTCAAACAACCATCTCTTTAACTATGAGACTCACTCCATGAACCACTATTCAAACAACCATCTCTTTAACTATGAGACTCACTCCATGAACCACTATTCAAACAACCATCTCTTTAACTATGAGACTCACTCCATGAACTACTATTCAAACAACCATCTCTTTAACTATGAGACTCACTCCATGAACCACTATTCAAACAACCATCTCTTTAACTATGAGACTCACTCCATGAACCACTATTCAAACAACCATCTCTTTAACTATGAGACTCACTCCATGAACCACTATTCAAACAACCATCTCTTTAACTATGAGACTCACTCCATGAACCACTATTCAAACAACCATCTCTTTAACTATGAGACTCACTCCATGAACCACTATTCAAACAACCATCTCTTTAACTATGAGACTCACTCCATGAACCACTATTCAAACAACCATCTCTTTAACTATGAGACTCACTCCATGAACCACTATTCAAACAACCATCTCTTTAACTATGAGACTCACTCCATGAACCACTATTCAAACAACCATCTCTTTAACTATGAGACTCACTCCATGAACCACTATTCAAACAACCATCTCTTTAACTATGAGACTCACTCCATGAACCACTATTCAAACAACCATCTCTTTAACTATGAGACTCACTCTCTTTATAGACATTAAGACAGACACAGAGGGTCATCCAATTCCGAGGTGCATATAGAAAATATTGGAAGAACTGTCCACATTTACTTTTCGTCAGCCAATAAGATGACCCTCTGAATGGCACACATACACAATCCATCTCTCAATTGTTTCAAGGCTAAAAAATCCTTCTTTAACCTGTCTCCTCCCCTTCATCTACACTGATTGAAGTGGATTTAACAAGTGACATCAATAAGGGATGATAGCTTTCACCTGGATTCACCTGGTCAGTCTATGTCATGGAAAGAGCAGGTGTTCATAATGTTTTGTACACTATGTATGTAGGCTTATCCATTCCTTGAGAGATACCCTGTGTCTGCTGATTTGGATTGGACTTCAATTGGGTTCTGATTTCCTTATTTGTTGACACACCAGATTCCTCCCATGCCGGAAGTCTCCCAGTCAGTCATAACATAACCACAGGCTGATGATGATGATGATGATGATGATGATGTAGCCTCTAGCTGTTTGCTGTGGAATTAATGACCTCACCAGCACAACACAAAGAGCAGTTTGTTCTGAAATAGTAAAACTCAAACAACTTGAAGTATTTTAGTTGATGTCCCATCTGCATTCATAATTAGATGGACTTTGTGTTTGATGCCATGCTCCATCATATTTGACCCCTCATTTCTGTTTGATGCAGCTTTGATACACTTGTGTTGTCCAGTCATACACTCACCCTGAGTTCCACTGCTCCCAAGGTGCCTTGGCTGTTTCTCTGAAGTGTCCCTTTGTGAATGTGTTAGCAGCAGTCGAGGCCTGGAGAAGACACATTAATATTCATAACCTCTCCAAAGTGAGGGATGACAGCTTTGTGCTGCGCTGCACTTGGCTGCCGAGGTGCGAAAAGACAAAATGAGGGATGGTTGCTGTTTTTAAGGCCCGCTCTCTGATGCCTCTCAGCTGCCTATATGAAGTATGATAAAGAGCTTTAGCGGGGTCATGAAAGAATATTAGCCAGACTGCTAATGTTGGAAGCCTAGTCACGGGCCATGGCTATGGGTAAGGTCCTTTTGAGTTGACAGCTGAGGATAACACAACCTCTGGTGCTTGCGTAGAGGGGAGCTGTGGAGGAAATACCAGTGGTTTATCTTTTTTTATAGACTATTGTTCTGTGTGACAAATGGATGCGCCAAAACCCGTTTCACCAATGTTGCTACTCATTAGGGAACTGCCTAAACCAATATCTCGCAGCAACTGTATTCATGTTGAATTGATGTGACCTTTAACCTTAAGCCTGTGGTTGTTTGACCTTTCCCAGGATAACATCAACGTGGACGAGGCAGCTCGGTTCCTGGTGGAGAACATCCTGTTGAACGACAAGGGCCTGCCGTACGAGGAGATCAATGGAGACCGCATCAAATTGGACCAGAAGACGGTGGCTGCTGAGAGCAAGCCAGGCTGCTGCTAGCACTGAGGACTCCTACTGCATCCACCATCCATCCTCCTCCCCCCGGATAGCACCTCAGCCCAGCTCACAGAGAGGGCCTAGAGGTCAAGGACTGGGTCTCCTCCCCCACCCCTCCCTTATGTTCATTAACCCTGGACCCCCTTCCAAACCATAGCCCCCATCTTCTGTCTCTACTATCACAACAGGGGCTGCTGTTCAGGAAGGGCGTGACCCTGAACCCCATATCCTACCCCAAGATGTTGGTACACTGGACTTCCTAACTTCCAAGCCCATGCCACCTGCCATACCCCGTCCCATGACCTGGCGGAAGGGCTACTTTCCAGGGAGTGGGTATCGGCACACCCCAACCCAGCCCACTGACAATTACGCATGTAACTGTCATTTTTCATAATGGCCCCAATAGTTGTTGTTTTTTCTTCCATATTTTGCTCTGAAGGCCTGAACAAATATGGGACTAAGGATGTGCCATAAATAATGTTTGTCTGTTTTTTATGATGATGATCTGTGTAATATCTTCCAGTGTTCTACTAGGCAATGCTATAACACATAGGGACAACAAAAAAATACATTTATTTTGAAAGAAAGAACAAACAGAAGGAACTCGGAGAGAAATGTCTTAGTGATACGAAGAGTACATCTGAAATGTCTTAGTGATAGTACGAAGAGTACATCTGAAATGTGTTTTTCTTTTAACATTTGTGTTTGATCATGAATTCCTGGTGCGGTAAATTAGGCGGGAAAGTCAACCCTCCATCTACCCAAGCAGTTGAGAACAAGTGTAAATGATTTTATAAACACAGTTCGGGGTCTATCAAGTTTACATGTGAAAATATACTTTGAAACTACTACAAGAACAAAAAATAATAAACATTTTAATTGATAATACTTTTTGTTTTGTCTTGGCTTAATTCTTTATTAGTGACACTTGAATTGTTTGTATTGAGAGAGAGTGAGTGAGTGAGTGAGTGAGTGAGTGAGTGAGTGAGTGAGTGAGTGAGTGAGTGAGTGAGTGAGTGAGTGAGTGAGTGAGTGAGTTGTATTACATTTAGATTTTAGTCATTTGGCAAATGCTCTTATCCAGAGGAACTTACAGGAGCAATTAGGGTTAAGTGCCTTGGAGGTGATCCCTGAGGCTCAACATGTGAGGAGAAACTGGAAATGTGATCATAGAAATAAGAATTCACATTTATAAAATGTTTCACAACATAATTCCATTGGCTATTGGTGTGTATCAGGTATGACCATGCTGTATCACTTAGGGGAGGCGTGTGTGTGATAGTCATCAGACTATTCTGCTCACTGCCTCAGCTCGTGCTCCACCATGCTCCCATTATTACCAAAGAAGAAACCAACGTCACGCTAGCCTCCAGGACACACAATCATGTCTACTATTGCAGCAATGTCTACCACTGCCCATCACTTTGTCTCTACTGACTTAATTTAGACTGAAATAAAAGTGCCTATGTAATTTGAGCCATGGTCTATTAGTGCCAGTTTAACAGAACTAAGCCATTAAGAATTAAATAATGTGTCTGTCAGCTATTTAAAAATCATAAATGGCTTAAAATCATTCAAGTCAAAAGGTTTGACGGCAATACCATATCAAATTCAAGTCAGTTGGGAACAGGTTTTTGATGGCCCAATACCTTGGAATCAGGTCTATGAACTGACATAAAACAACAATTGACACATCAATCCATTCGTTTGAATTTAAGCTATTAAATTATTTAACATACTACAAAAAGAATGCTCAATATCTGGGGCATTGAACAGTCAGCCTTGTGCAGACTCTGCCACAAGGAAACAGAACCAATATATCATATTTCCTTGTACTGTCCTTTGGTGGCTCACGTTTGGAGTCAGGTCCAGGAATGGTTTTTATATCATAAAATCAGGGTTCAGATGGACCTGCAAAAACACTAAAAATTTGAACACTGGATCTGAAAAAACACAATATTAATAGTATTATACTCTTCGATAAAGTATTTATTTTTAGGGCAATGTTGGTAGAAATGTTACAAATAAAGAGGTTCAGGACCGTTGTTAAGATATCATAGTAAAATGAAGGCATGTATTACAAAATGTAATTATACTGGGAAAGATGGGTTAATCTGTGGACATTGGAGGGTTGGAGTTAACATCAGAGTTAATGGTGGATTGGGTGAAAATCCAGAAAGAGGAAATTAGGAATATATGTATAATTATTTAACTACAGGTACTGTAGATGTGAGCGAAATAGCTGTAAGTAGAAGTATTGTTGTCCATTAGTTTACTCCAATTAGGGTAGGGATGTTAGGGAGAAAAAAGTATAGAGAAAAAGAAAAAAGGGGATTAGAAATTATGCAAATAGAAAGGTGTTTTCCCATTAGGCCAAGCAGTCTGATACTAATAAAAACACTCTTGATTTAGTGTAATAAGAGTAAGGCTTAGACTCTTACAGTCCCACCGTGATGCTGGTGCGTTTTGAACTTCTAACCCCTTTTAAACATCGTGCTGGTTTGTTGTAGTGGATTTGTTCATTTCTTCTGCACCCACTGATAGCAACCATTAGTACAGTATGTGTGATTAACGGGACTGAGGTAGAGCAGTGTTTGTGAGACATGGGCGTATCCCAAAGGCCTTTCTTCTCACATAGTTGCTGTCACAAACTCCAACAGTTTTCACTGACTAGTTTGATATTCATTTCCCACAGAGCAAACAATTCCTGTACTTACAGCATTGTTACAAATGCATAAAAAATACCAAAAAATGATTGACATTTGTCAATAAAACTCATCAACACAACTGTTGATGTCAAATTGTTTTGTGTTTTACTTGTTGCCCTGGTTGTCGTAAAGATGTTAAAACACTTCAATGTGAGGCTAAATATGAGGGCAGAGCAAGCACATGAATGAAAGTAGTGAATTTAAGCTTTCACTGTGGTATTTCCTGGGATTACAAATTGACTTGTTATTCACTTTGAAGACCATTAGGCTCCATTCTTTGATTTTGGGATCATTTGAATTCAGAGATTTGCCTTCTCATATAGTGAAGGTCATAGTTGTAGGATATGTTTGAGTAGTAAATTAACGTTTTATTTAAGAAATAGCAACAGTCAAATTAATCTCATTAATCACAATACCCAGAGACAGACCTTGCTAGGAAACAGTCTTTCTCTTTTGAACAGTGAAATTAATTTAGTCAGCATAAACCAAACGTACATGGAGAATAAGATGAGGCCTACACTCAAGTGGAATACATAAAACTGATCCAGCGTGCTAAGTAAAGAGAAGAGAAGAAAGAGAGGTATCTAAGTTGTGTATTAATGTAGATATGAGTTAATGCAGATGCAGCTCATTTGACGGGTGCAGTCTCGAGCCGGTTTCCCATGATCCCCTGCTGCGCGGCACCGTCGCTTAGCAACACATCAACCTTCCTCCAGCTGAGCCTCCAGCCACAACAAACGTGCTCTTTCTCGAGCTAACAAACTTAGCTAACATTGTGACTTATTTCAGCTAATAGTTCAGGTGAATCGACGTCTACGATACAGAATGTCAAAGGCTTCACCGAAGAAAAAGGAGTTGTCCTCCAGCCGAGTCACTTCATCACAGGGACAGACACCAAATAAAGAGTAAGATTGGTTTGATGGTCAAGCTAGCTGTAGTAACTATGCTATAATGGTCATTATTTATCATGTCAAGTTGCAACACTTAAATACTCTTGATTTCAAATGACATTTGCCATGGTGTTACATGTTATTTGTGGTTATCACTGTCATAGAGAGATAGTCAGCTAATTACAAAGTACACAACGTTAGCTTGTGAACTTGGCAATCGATGATCATGCCCCCCATTCTCTTCCTATTAGTCTACAATATATAGAACAAGATACCGTCTTTTAATGGGCTACTTCAATCAACACTCCCTTCACATTGAAATACAGTCAGAAATACTGTCAGACTGATTTGTAATACACTGTCATAGCCCCAATTTTCTTTTAAAGTAGTTTTTTTACATGGGGTCTCGAAAATAAATTTATATTAAAATGGGAATGACCTCGAAACAGCATTTTCGGCAGTTAAATGCAACAGCAAAACATTATTTACTAAAACTCAATCTATTAATATGGTTTTTGAACACTATAATTTCTTTACAAGCCTGATAACTTTACCTTTAGTTTAGGGTTGACGCAGCTTGTTGGTGAATTGGTATTCAACACCTTCCCACTTGGTCGTGAACGCAGCATTATGTCGCGCGGCCAGGGCGCTGTAGGCGCGAGCCGGCCTACAGCGTCACGGGATTGGTCAATTCTGCCCACTTGGTCTGAGCCCGCGAAATGTCAACCTCTTCCTGAAAAAAGTAGCTGAAGTCTCCTAATTTTAAACACCACTGAGTTTAAACGGCCGTTTGTATCATCCTACTCGGCAGCTAGCTAACATTGCTTCTTGTTATTGTGGACATTGATGTAGCAAGCTGACATTATTTATCTCTTGCTCTGCTCTCACTCAACCACTGAGCTTCATGAACAAGCTGTGTCTGTGAGAACCAGACCCTAACCTCACATGGTTGTGTCGAAATGTATCAGTGCTAATAATAATGTATAGCCAGTGATGTAAAGTACTTTAGTAAAAATACTTGAAAGTACCACTTAAGTAGTTTATTGGGGGTATCTGTACTTTACTTGACTATTTATATTTTTGACAACTTTTACTTTTACTTCACTACATTCCTGAAGAAAGTTCTGTACTTTTTACTTCATACATTTTCCCTGACAGCTAGAAGTACTCGTTACATTTGCGTTTTGAATGTTTAGCAGGACAATACAATGGTCTTAATTCACACATCAAAACAACATCCCTGGTCATCCCTACTGCCTCTGATCTGGAGGACTCACTAAACACACGCTTGGTTTGTAAATGATGTCTGAGTGTTGGAGCGTTCCCCTGGCTATCTGTGAATAAATAAAAAACAATAATGTTTGCTTAATAGAAGGAATTTGAAATGATTTATGCTTTTACTTTTCATACTTAAGTATGTTTTATCAATTACATTTACGTTTCATACTTAAGTATGTTTAAAACCAAATACTTTGACTTTGCTCAAATTTTATGTGAGTTATTTTCTATTAAGGTATCATTACTTTTACTCAAGTATGACAATTGGGTACTTTTTCCACCACTGTGTATAGCCTTAACAGTGTTGTGACTAGAGGTCTATGCCCTGCTGCCACAAATCACTGGAGGTCTATGCCAGCGATGAGAGGAATTACTTGAACAGGATTGATAAATATGGACATCAAGTTTCCATCCTCTTGGGTTTATGGATACCACAGGATGGCTGGTGTGGCACTACAACACACACGCACGCACACTCACACACACACACACACACACATTTTTTTTTGGTGTCAAACCTGAATCATGCTTGTTTGTGGTTACCACCCAGAGCATCGTCCCTGGTTGCCAGTGCCTCAGAGGGCCCAGGAGAGCTGAGGAGATGCCGCTACCCCATCTGGCCAGAGTGGAGTGAGGCAGAGGTCAACACAGAGAAATGGGATGTGTCCAAGGGCGCTAAGGATGGAAAGATGGGGAAGAGTCCATTGATGGTGAGTATTGATGGATTAAGCCTAGTGAAATTCCTATTCCACACAGTTGGTCAGCACAGACCCTAAGCACCCTTGGGCTGATGCCATCAGGGCCCGCCGCTTTCCACTGATGTAGTCTCTCCAGCTCTCTCTTCACTTGGTTGGTGGTGAAAGCCAGCCCAGGTGGGGAGGTGGGGGGACGGGGGGTATTGAGGATCAGTACAGAGGTGGGGGGAAGGGAGGTGTTGCAGATCAGTCCAGAGGGAGCGGGGGTGGAGGTGGGGAGCGGGTCGCTGATTGTCTCAACGGAGCTGTTGTGAGCAAAGTGGGGGTGGGACAGCCGTGAGGGTGTGGCCTGGGGAGCTGGAGGGGAGGTGGACAGGGCCAGTATCGAACCTGTTAAAAAATTGGTTCAGCTCATTGGCTCTGTCTCAAAGCAGTCCTGTAGGGCCTCATTCGCCTCTGGGGACCATCTCCTAATGGTCCTAGTGGTCCACAGGCTGCTGTTGGACAATATGCCTGTAGAGTGGAGTGAGGTGGACAAGGTTGTTATCCGATCTACCGAGGGGAGGGAGTGCAGTGGAGTTGTATGCATCCTTTACATTCAGCTCATTTAACAATTCCAGAGTTGTATTATTCCTGGTTGGGCACTTCACGAACTGTTTGAACGTGGGCAGAGTTGAAGAGAGAGATGCATGGTTAAAATCCCCCGAAATGGTAAAGAAGGCACTGGGATGCGCTGTCTGTAACCTCGCGATAACAGAGTGGATGACAAAGCAAAACCTTGCTTTGTCATTATGGGGTATTGTGTGTAGATTGATGAGGGAAAAAACAATCTAATACATTTTAGAAAAAGGCTGTAACGTAACAACGTGGAAAAAGTCTAGGGGGCTGAATACTTTCCAAATGCACTGTATATAACATTATATTGGTTGCAAGAATTTTGTATAATAATTTAAATTGAAAAATTCAGAGTTTTGAATCCGCCGTTGTTTTGCGTATCAGTTCATAAACCATGTGCCATGGAATCGGTACATTGAAAATCTCTTCCCAACTTTTAAGTAATCCTTAAATGAAACTGGTACACTTTTTTATTCATCGCAATTTTCTTTCATGTTTCTTTGGCTCTTTGTCCACAGCCATTCTTTGAGGATCCAGAGGGAAAGGTCGAGCTTCCTCTGTCGCTGAAGGTGCACTCATGGAAGCGCCCTTCAGAGCACTTACTCACCAAGGTAAGGGTACTTCTTCAGGACATGGCCTTGGATGGTGCATCACACAGTCTGCATCCAACATAAAAACCACAGAGGAAGCACAATACTATATATACTATACACTGTATACGTAGGGCATGTGGTGTAAAGTTCTTAAGTCAAAATACTTTAAAGTACAACTTAAATCGTTTTTTTGGGGTATCTGTACGTTACTATTTATATTTCTGACTACTTTTACTTCAAATAATGTACTTTTTACTCCATACATTTTCCCTGACACCCAAAAGTACTAGTTACATTTCAAATGCTTAGTAGGACAGGAAAATGGTCAAATCCACACTGCCTCTGATTTGGCCGACTCACTAAACACAAATTCTTTGTTTGTAAATGATTGTCAAAGTGTTGGAGTATACCTCTGGCTATCTGCAAATTAAAACGTAAGACAATTGTGGCGTCTGGTTTGGTTAATATAAGGAATGTGAAATGATTTATACTTTTACTTTTGATACTTAAGTATATTTAAAACCAAATACTTTTTTACTTTTACTCAAGTAGCATTTTATTGGGGGACTTTTGCTTGAGTAATTTTCTATTAAGGTATCTTTACTTTTACTCAAGTATGAGAGTTGGGTACTTTTTCCACCCCTGCTCAGGGCCGGGGCTTTCAGTATCCCTTTCAACATACAGACTGACACTTTAAGGTCGACACACTGCAAAGACACTGCACAATGTGTTCCACTGTACTGGGCTACATGTACAGTATTTCACAATGTTCAACAGAGTGCCATAGATATCCAGGTAACTCAGAGCCATCTTATCATCTCTCTCTCTCTCTCTCTCTCTCTCTCTCTCTCTCTCTCTCTCTCTCTTTCTCTTTCTCTCTCTCTCTCTCTCTCTCTCTCTCGCTCGCTCTCTCTCTCTCTCTCTCTCTCTCTCTCTCTCTCTCTCTCTCTCTCTCTCTCTCTCTCTCTCTCTCTCTCTCTCTCTCTCTCTCTCTCTCTCTTCTCTTTCTCTTTCTCTTTCTCTTTCTCTTTCTCTTTCTCTTTCTCTCTCTCTCTCTCTCTCTCCCCTCTCTCTCTCTCTCTCTCTCTCTCTCTCAGTGCTTACCAGCACAAGTCATGGGGCGTCTTCCACTCAACGATGTGAAGAATGTTTAATTCATTCTGTTTAAAATGAAACGCACAGGAGCACAAAATCAAACAGATGTGGCAGAGGCTGCACTGCTGTTCTGTCTCCACCATCCTATTCTAGGACCCCTTAATTGATGGAATGAGTTGAGGTTTTGGTTTTTATGTACGGTTGCCATGACAATGGAAGGGCTCTCCATGGAGGGAGGGAGAGAGAGTAAGAGAGAATAAGAAAATCTAATCTCCTTTGACCCAAAGCGACAGGTTATCTCTCCACGATCAGTGGAGTCTTTCATTCGTATTTGATTAGTGGCCGTTTGGAGTCTCTTAACTCCCTAATCCAATATTCATTGCAAACATGTCCTCTTGAGGAATCCTGGATAGACTATGGTGGACTCTTTTAGCGAAGCCTGTTTGAAAAGTAAAATGATTGAGTTTCATTTTACGTGGGTAAACTGTTTTTCAGAGGGTAATCTAGTAAACCTCCCAACGCCGTTTTGCAGATGTATCATAGAAATGTATTGTTTCCATTGTTTTGTTCCCATGTTAAAAACTTATCATGCATTTTATACTAGCCTCCGGTAATAGTGGAGAACGAATCATCATTTGACCTGACCGCAGCCAATGAGCACCTGCTCTGCAGTGATGTAAGCGCTCTCCACACACTTTTCGTTAAGGCTTATCACAGTGTTGTCATCTAACGGTGATTTCTGATAGACAGTAATGAATGACATAGGGTCACTTATAGATTAAGTGATTGATTGATTGATTTGGTTCATTAAAGCAATTTAGTCATTGATCAATTTGTTGTTAATTTTTTCTCTCCATTGTATCCCTCTTCCCAGCTCTTCAGGTGGATAGTGAGTGAGATCTACATAGTGTGGAAGATCTGTAATGGGACGTCAGTAGAGCAGGGGTCTGACGTCTGGAAGCCTTGGCAACACATCTACTCCCTGTGTAAGGTGGTCAAGGGCCACATGCCTCTCTATAACATCCATGGGAAGTACGTGGTTAAACTCTACTGGATGGTGAGTGATAGGGGTAGACAAAACAGATTATAGGCCTAGTTCTCTGGCCCAGATTACCCCTGCAGTACTCCTAGACTCAGTCTTCATTGAGAGCATTTTAGTCCAGGAATATAGGCTTAATCTGGGTCTGTTAATCTGGGACTGTGAAACTGGTCTGCCCTATAGAGTATAGTATTATTAGCATTAAATATTTTCCACTTTACAAGAAACAGTTAATGCTACTCAATGTTTTAATTCACCCTTATGTTCATACCATGTTAAATCATGTCTGAATGTCCCTCATACCCTGAGGTTGCTAATACACAAACATATTGTTGTATCCAAACTCCACCGGTCAGCTAATTTCCACCGGTGCACCTAGGAGGAAAAGACAATCCATAATTAATTTCAGTGGGCTGCACAGAGAATGGGGGACGCAGAAGCAGCCCAGCCTTATCCACTCAGGCATGAATCAGTCTCGCTGCTGTGTTAATGTGAGCAGGCTTTGCACATGGTCTGATGTATTGATAGGGTTTAACAGGAGTCATCTGCCTTAGAATATCACTCAGTGGGACACCTTTATGACAGCAAGGTGGTGGCACTCAGTCATGCTATGGGTCTTCCTGTATTGTGGGGTAATTCCAAAGCAATATCAGTATGAGGTATGATGATACAAATTGGGCTCCCGAGTGGCACAGCGGTCTAATGCACAGCTTCTCAGTGCTAGAGTGCTAGAGGCGTCACTACAGACCCTGGTTCGATTCCAGGGTGTATCACAATCCGGGCGTGACAAGTACCACTCTCAACATTACTGAGTACCACTCTCCATCATGTTATGGGTATGCTTGTAATCATTAAGGACTGGGGAGTTTTTCAGGATAAAAAAGAAACAATAGAGTGAAGCACAGGCAAATCCCTAGAGGAACACCTGGTTCAGTCTGCTTTCCACCAGACACTGGGAGATGAATTCACCTTTCAGCAGGACTATAACCTAAAACACAAGGCCAAATATACACTGGAGTTGCTTACTAAGAAGACTGTGAATGTTCCTGTGGCCAAGTTACAGTTTTGACATGGAAATTGTTATCTAGCAATGATCAAGAATTTAGAAAATAATCATGGCAAATGTTGTACAATCTACTTGTGCAAAGCTCTTGGGACTTACCCAGAAAGATTCACAGCTGTAATCGCTGACAAAGGTGCTTCTACAAAGTTTTTACTCAGGGGTGTGAAAACTTATGTCAATTAGATATTTCTGTATTTCATTTTCAATACATTTGCAAAATGTTCTAAAAACATGTTTTCATAATTATGGGGTTTTGTGTAAATAAAACAAAATGTAGAATAAGTCAAGTAATATGAATACTTTCTGAAGGCGCTGTAGGTCTATTCTCTGTGTTAGGTCTGTGACGATGCTATTTTTGCAAATGGTGTTTAGTATGGTCATATATTTTCTAAACGTGTATTGTGTTCCTGGGTGGTGAAGATAGGCCTATTCCATTTTTATCAAATCGTTGGATTCTCAAGGTCAAATATCAAACACGGCAATAACAAAGAGATTGTGAGGTAGAGAATTAGAGGAGGAAGAGAGAGTTTAACAGTTAAACTCACTGACAAGTATGACAAGATTGGAGGCAGCAGCTCCCGTGCCAACACTAGCTTACTGACAGATGGATATGGAGACATAATACGCCATCCCCTCTCTTTCTTTCTCTCTTCCCCTCTCTCTCTCGCTCTCTCTCTCTCTTTCTCTCTTCCTCTCTCGCTCTCTCTCTCTCTTTCTCTCTTCCCATCTCACTCTCTCGCTCTATCTCTCTTTCTCTCTTCCCCTCTCACTCTCTCTCTCTCTCTCTTTCTCTCTTCCCCTCTCACTCTCTCGCTCTCTCTCTCTCTTTCTCTCTTCCCCTCTCACTCTCTCGCTCTTTCTCTCTCTCTCCTTGTTCATCTCTTTGTCTCTTCTCCCCTTCCTCCTGCCCTTTCTCTCACGTACTCCTCTGCATCTGTCCCTCTCTCTTAATGAAGTTCGCTCCTTCACACCCTGTCCAGTCTCATCTGCAGAAAGGTTGAGCAGCTCCGGAGGGTGATGATTAGGATGGGGGGGAGGACAGTTAGACCGAGAAAGAGGCACAGCTGTGATCAGTCAGTCAGATTACACTGTGTGTCTAAAGACTGAAGCTGCACGTCACAGACAGCCAGTGGACATAGAGAACACTGACACGCTGCCTGTCTGCCACTGGGAAAGAAGAGAGAATGTGGATTCCTGGTAGGAGAGAGGTGTGAATGGAACGGTGAGAGTAGGAATGGTCATATTCACTCATTAGTAAGCTGGGGCACCACAGAAAAATTAGTTTAAATAGTTACAATCAAATGGAAATTTCAGCGTACCCTGTAGTTCGTAGGATTGATCTGTTAGATAGATACTTCAGCGGTTGTCAGTATTCTCGTCCTGGACTACACACATTTTCAGCTGCAGACTGAAAAAGGCTACGGCCTAGGATTTATTACTTCTTCTGTAGTGATCGATAGTTTCAGAGTTTAACCATTTTGCCATACTCAGCTCGCACTGTACTTTGGCTGGTCTTGTAGAGATTTACCATTTCAACGTGTGGACCACGCCTCATGCTTTCTCTGGTCTGTAGAGTTGAACCATTTGTATCATCCGGCTTACACCTTCCATCTGCTTAGTCTGATGTGAATTTCTTCACAGGGGTTTTTATACTTGTGTGGAAAATGGGGTGTTTCCTCATGTTTCTGCTCACCTGAGTGTGGCCACTGACTGAGAATGAGTCAATATGGAGAACAATCATCTCATCTAGAATGCTAAAATCACATTGATATCTTCACAAAAGTATTATTATACTTAATCATTAGTTAGATGAAAACCTAATAACTGGGAAGTGTAGACAAACAGAGATACAGTTATGTTGTTCTACCATCTTTCATGGCATCACAACATTTCCTGCCACCATCCAGTAATGAATTCAACATGATTGTTCTTTAAAGATTGTCTCATTCTCCACTTTTGGATGTTTGAGTTTTGGCAGGAGGACTTATTTTGTGCCACAAAGGTTCTCTCCCTCAGTAACGTTTGTTAAGTCATAAAACTGGCCAACTTCTCCCCCCCCCCACCCCCCTCTCCTGTGGGAGAGAGAGAGGGTCCTTTGATCCACTGTCAGGACCATCATGACATATATGAATGAAAAATAAATGGGGTTCCTAGGAAGACTTTCACTTAGCTGTGTGAAAGAGTCCCAGCTCACCACCTCTTCATCTCTTCCCCTCTGTATTTAATAACTGTAGTGATGCTCTCTGGTGTGTGTGTGAATCATAGTCAAGGGTGCTGCAATCAAATACAGTACCTACATGACAAATGGACAATATATGTAATAAGGACCACTCATACAGTAGAGTTCCATTTCAAATAGCATTGCCTACACAGCGCTAGTACAGACCAGTCACAATTGGATTAGTCCTTGATGTTTTGAACAGCAAATCGATTGAAGTCAACACTCCCATATTCTGCTGTTGTCTCAACATTGACTGTCTGGTCAATGGGAATGAGATTGTATTCAGCCTATTAACCAGATCTAAAGAATACAGAACGATACACTGAAAGTATTGTTACTGTAATGGGCTTGGAAATTAAACTCACTGTTCTCTCTGTCAATTTCCTATTTCTGTGGCTCTCTCTCTTCCTTACCCTCTCCTCCCCTCCTCCCCTCTACTCCCCTCCTTCCCCCTCCTCCCCTCCTCCCCTCGCTCTATTGTTCAAACCTCATCTGTTAGCTCTTTTTTTTCTCCCCCGTCTGTCAGGGCTGCTGGAGGAAGATCACGGTGGACGATGCGTTGCCGTTTGATGAGGACAACAACCTGCTGCTTCCTGCCACCACCAACCAATCAGAGCTGTGGCCCATGCTGCTGGCCAAGGCCATCATTAAACTGGCCAATACAGAGTGAGTTCAACCATAGTTAAATCCTACTGAAACCTCAAAACCACCCTAAATAGGGGACACAAACCAACAATTAACTTCAATACTGCCTTACGGGGGGGGGGCACAAACCAATGACTGTATATATGAATGGACAAAGCCATCCATGACGTGACACCACCCACCCACATGAAAATACTATAGTATACTCTGGTATAAGTACTGTAGTATTCACTGTAGTGTTTTTGCGGACTTTATTGTAGTATTCAGTAGGGTTTTTGTGGACTTTACTTTAGTATTCACTGTAGTGTTTTTGCGGACTTTACTGTAGTATTCACTGTAGTGTTTTTGCGGACTTTATTGTAGTATTCAGTAGTGTTTTTGTGGACTTTACTGTAGTATTCACTGTAGTGTTTTTGCGGACTTTACTGTAGTATTCACTGTAGTGTTTTTGCGGACTAAAGTCTGCAGGAAGTGACGTTGCAGGCCAACTCAGTGCTGCCCTCTCTCATTGAGTAACTCAAGTTAGAAAGCACAACTCACATTTATTTTACCTAGAGGAGAGAGTGCTGAAATGAAAGCAGGCTGGGATCAAACCCATGCTGCAGCTGTACATGTGCACCCAGTTTTCTCCTACATTCATTTCACAGCAGTGACCCTGCTGCTGCTAAATTGTTGCAGCCAATCTAAAAAGTATGATTTAAAAAAACTGTGTAGTGTGTATATATATATATATATATATATATATATATATATATATATATATATTTAGGGTCTAGTGGTTACAGCATTGGGCCAGTAACCGAAAGGTTGCTGGATCGAATCCCCTAGCCGACAAGGTGAAAACCTGTAGATGTGTCCTTGAGCAAGGCACTTATTTGCTCCAGGGGCGCCGTACTACTATGGCTGACATTGTAGGTAGGCCGTCATTGTAAATAAGATTTTGTTCTTAACTGACTTGCCTAGTTAAATAAAGGTTAAATAAATAGTAAAAATTAAAAATATATATACACATATTTCTGCTGCACTTTTAAAGGGATAGTGCAAGATTTTGGCAACTAAGCCCTTTTTCTACTTACCCAGTCAGATTAACTCGTGGATACCATTTATGTCTCTTGGTGCAGTTTGAAGGAAGTTTCTAGCTAGCGTTGGCGCAATTAATAACTAGCAGTAGTGCAATGTTCCCATAGACTTCCAGTCATTGTGCTAATGCTAGTTAGCAATGGCTCACAAAACTACCTTCAACTTCCTTCAAACTACACGCAGAGACGTATAAATGATAGCCATGAGTTATTCTGACTGGGTAAGTAGAAAAAGGCTTATTTGCCAAAATATTATACTAACTCTTTTAAGTTCAGTGACGTTTCAACATATATTTGTAGCAAAACAGAGTGAGCAGTGGCGTAATTGAGAGCCACGAGATCACAACCAACGCTTGCTCCTCATCTCCCTGCAAGACACGAGCACACAACCAACGCTTCCTCCTCATCTCCCTGCAAGGCAGTGGTCGCATCAGTTACACTATATTTCTGATGGTGTCAACATTATACAATTTTCATGCATTTTGGAGTAGAATGTCCTTTTAAA
>CM042411.1:1435512-1438012 GCA_023634145.1 Thymallus thymallus | reverse complement strand
AGTCAGTGCTGAGGCACACACAAACACACAGTCTTCTTCTCTCTCCCTATTTTTTCCTCTCTCTCTTACGTTCTAGCGATCACACACAGACATACAGACACCCAGCAGGCTAGTGTTATACAGTGGTCGAGGGGCTGTGGGAGGTCCCATTGTAATTTACTCCATGTTAAACCAGGATGGGGGTGGGAACACATACACACACACTACCAGGTAACAGTAATGTGGGGTTGAGAACACACACACACACACACACCAGTGGCGGTCAGTGCCATTTAAGATTAGGGAGGACAAATAAATTGGATTGTCCATTTACCCAGTTAAATATAACAGCTGTAGGTTTAGGATACTACATGATACTCACATTTTCCCTATACCCATCATGAGGTTGATACAACTCAGCCTATGAATGAACGTTTACAGTGTAGGTGCACACCGATCGAGAGATCCGCATAGCAGTGAAAGTTAACATTGTGTGTCCGAATGACATCACCAAGAGGTAAAATATATAGTGAAAACAATAGTGGTCCTAAATCGGAAACTTGAGGAACACCGATACTTACAATTATTTGATCAGAGGACAAACCATCCACAGAGACAAACTGATATCTTTCGGACAGATAATATCTAAACCAGGCAAGAACTTGTCTGTGTAAGCAAATTAGGGTTTCCAATCTCTCCAAAAGAATGTGTTGATCGATGGTGTCAAAGTAAGGTCTAGGAGCACAAGGACAGATGCAGAGCCTTGGTCTGACGCCATTAAAAGGTAATTAACCACTTTCACGAGTGCAGTCTCAGTGCTATGATGGGGTCTAAAACCAGACTGAAGTGTTTCGTATACATTATTTGTCTTCAGGAAGGCAGTGAGTGTCTGTGCAACAGCTTTTTCAAAACTTTTTGAGAGGAATGGGAGATTCGATATAGGCCGATAGTTTTTTTTACATTTTCTGGGACAAGGTTTGGCATTTTCAAGAGATACTTTATTACTGCCACTTTTAGTGAGTTTGGTACACACCCAGAGGAGAGGGAGAGATATATTATGTTCAACATAGGAGGGCCAAGTAGCTTTTTCAGTAGTGAAGGTTTAGAGGCCATGAGTTGAGGCCTTGAGTCTCCATTGATCCCAGGTCCTGGCAGTTCTGTGCAGTCTCAGGACAACTGGGCATTGGAGAAATACACAGATTCAAAGAGGAGTCCGTCATTTGCTTTATAATAATCTTGATCTTTTCGTCGAAGAAGATCATGAAATAATCATTGCTGAAGTGAAAGCCTTCCTCTCTTGGGGAATGCTCCTTTTTAGTTAATTTGCGACAGTATCAAAAAAACATTTTGGATTGTTCTTATTCTTCCAATTAGGTTGGATAAATAGTATGATCGAGTAGCAGTGAGGGCTTTTCGATATTGCACGATACTTCCTTTTCAAGCTAGTAGGAAGACCTTCTGTTTGGTGCAGTGCCATTTACGTAACATTCTTCTGGAAGCTTGCTTCAGGGCTCGGGTATTTTCTGTGTACCGGGGAGCACATTTTTTGTGGCAAATATCTTTTGTTTTTAGGGGTGCAACTGCATCTAGGGTATTACGCAAAGTTAAATTTAGATCCTCAGTTAGGTGGTTAACTGATTTTTGTACTCTGACATCGTTGAATTTACAGCACGGCTTTTGATGATCGTTGGTTGGGGTCTGAACAGATTATTTATTGCGATTGCAAACGTAAAAATACGGTGGTCCGATAGTCCAGGATTATGAGGAAAAACATTTAGATCCACGGGACAAAACTAGATCCAGGGTTTGACTGTGGCAATGAGTCACCAAGTCACCAAAAATGTAAATTCTATCTGCCAGGACTACAAGGTTCAGGGAACTCAGTGAGGAACGTTGTATATGGCCCAGGAGGCCTATAAAAAGTGATTGAGTAGGCTGCATAGATTTCATGACTTAGAAGCTCAAAAGTCGAAAACGCCGTAATTTATTTGCGGAAATGTTAGGAACACCTCTGCCTTTTCGGGATGCGCAGGGAATATGCTCACTAGTGTAACCAGGAGGAGAGGCCTCATTTAACACAGTTAATTAATCAGGCTTAAGCCATGTTTTAGTCAGGCCAATCACATCAAGATTATGATCAGTGATTTGTTTATTGACTATGACTGCCTTGGAAGTGAGGGATCTAACATTAAGTTGCCCTATTTTGAGATGTGAGATATCACAACCTCTTTCTATAATGACAGGAATGGAGGAGGTCTTTATTCCAGTGAGATTTCTAAGGCGAACACCGCCATGTTTAGTTTTGCCCAACCTAGATCAAGGCACAGACAATGGGGATAGCTGAGCTGACTACACTGACTGTGCTAGTGGCAGACTCCACTAAGCTGGCAGGCTGGCTAACAGCCTGCTGCCTGGCCTGCACCCTATCTCATAGTGGAGCTAGAGGAGTTAGAGCCTCGTCTATGTTGATAGAAAAGACGAGAGCACCCCTCCAGCTAGGATGGAGTCCGTCACTCTTCAG
>CM042411.1:1423012-1430512 GCA_023634145.1 Thymallus thymallus | reverse complement strand
AATACCACCATTACATTACATATAAAACAGTACATCATATAACATTATTACACCACTACATATCTACAATACAACATGTATAATACCACCATTACATTACATATAAAACAGTACATCATATAACATTATTACACCACTACATATCTACAATACAACATGTATAATACCACCATTACATTACATATAAAACAGTCCATCATATAACATTATTACACCACTACATATCTACAATACAACATGTATAATACCACCATTACATTACATATAAAACAGTACATCATATAACATTATTACACCACTACATATCTACAATACAACATGTATAATACCACCATTACATTACATATAAAACAGTACATCATATAACATTATTACACCACTACATATCTACAATACAACATGTATAATACCACCATTACATTACATATAAAACAGTACATCATATAACATTATTACACCACTACATATCTACAATACAACATGTATAATACCACCATTACATTACATATAAAACAGTACATCATATAACATTATTACACCACTACATATCTACAATACAACATGTATAATACCACCATTACATTACATATAAAACAGTACATCATATAACATTATTACACCACTACATATCTACAATACAACATGTATAATACCACAATTACATTACATATAAAACAGTACATCATATAACATTATTACACCACTACATATCTACAATACAACATGTATAATACCACCATTACATTACATATAAAACAGTCCATCATATAACATTATTACACCACTACATATCTACAATACAACATGTATAATACCACCATTACATTACATATAAAACAGTACATCATATAACATTATTACACCACTACATATCTACAATACAACATGTATAATACCACCATTACATTACATATAAAACAGTACATCATATAACATTATTACACCACTACATATCTACAATACAACATGTATAATACCACCATTACATTACATATAAAACAGTACATCATATAACATTATTACACCACTACATATCTACAATACAACATGTATAATACCACCATTACATTACATATAAAACAGTACATCATATAACATTATTACACCACTACATATCTACAATACAACATGTATAATACCACCATTACATTACATATAAAACAGTACATCATATAACATTATTACACCACTACATATCTACAATACAACATGTATAATACCACCATTACATTACATATAAAACAGTACATCATATAACATTATTACACCACTACATATCTACAATACAACATGTATAATACCACCATTACATTACATATAAAACAGTACATCATATAACATTATTACACCACTACATATCTACAATACAACATGTATAATACCACCATTACATTACATATAAAACAGTACATCATATAACATTATTACACCACTACATATCTACAATACAACATGTATAATACCACCATTACATTACATATAAAACAGTACATCATATAACATTATTACACCACTACATATCTACAATACAACATGTATAATACCACCATTACATTACATATAAAACAGTACATCATATAACATTATTACACCACTACATATCTACAATACAACATGTATAATACCACCATTACATTACATATAAAACAGTACATCATATAACATTATTACACCACTACATATCTACAATACAACATGTATAATACCACCATTACATTACATATAAAACAGTACATCATATAACATTATTACACCACTACATATCTACAATACAACATGTATAATACCACCATTACATTACATATAAAACAGTACATCATATAACATTATTACACCACTACATATCTACAATACAACATGTATAATACCACCATTACATTACATATAAAACAGTACATCATATAACATTATTACACCACTACATATCTACAATACAACATGTATAATACCACCATTACATTACATATAAAACAGTACATCATATAACATTATTACACCACTACATATCTACAATACAACATGTATAATACCACCATTACATTACATATAAAACAGTACATCATATAACATTATTACACCACTACATATCTACAATACAACATGTATAATACCACCATTACATTACATATAAAACAGTACATCATATAACATTATTACACCACTACATATCTACAATACAACATGTATAATACCACCATTACATTACATATAAAACAGTACATCATATAACATTATTACACCACTACATATCTACAATACAACATGTATAATACCACCATTACATTACATATAAAACAGTACATCATATAACATTATTACACCACTACATATCTACAATACAACATGTATAATACCACCATTACATTACATATAAAACAGTACATCATATAACATTATTACACCACTACATATCTACAATACAACATGTATAATACCACCATTACATTACATATAAAACAGTACATCATATAACATTATTACACCACTACATATCTACAATACAACATGTATAATACCACCATTACATTACATATAAAACAGTACATCATATAACATTATTACACCACTACATATCTACAATACAACATGTATAATACCACCATTACATTACATATAAAACAGTACATCATATAACATTATTACACCACTACATATCTACAATACAACATGTATAATACCACCATTACATTACATATAAAACAGTACATCATATAACATTATTACACCACTACATATCTACAATACAACATGTATAATACCACCATTACATTACATATAAAACAGTACATCATATAACATTATTACACCACTACATATCTACAATACAACATGTATAATACCACCATTACATTACATATAAAACAGTACATCATATAACATTATTACACCACTACATATCTACAATACAACATGTATAATACCACCATTACATTACATATAAAACAGTACATCATATAACATTATTACACCACTACATATCTACAATACAACATGTATAATACCACCATTACATTACATATAAAACAGTACATCATATAACATTATTACACCACTACATATCTACAATACAACATGTATAATACCACCATTACATTACATATAAAACAGTACATCATATAACATTATTACACCACTACATATCTACAATACAACATGTATAATACCACCATTACATTACATATAAAACAGTACATCATATAACATTATTACACCACTACATATCTACAATACAACATGTATAATACCACCATTACATTACATATAAAACAGTACATCATATAACATTATTACACCACTACATATCTACAATACAACATGTATAATACCACCATTACATTACATATAAAACAGTACATCATATAACATTATTACACCACTACATATCTACAATACAACATGTATAATACCACCATTACATTACATATAAAACAGTACATCATATAACATTATTACACCACTACATATCTACAATACAACATGTATAATACCACCATTACATTACATATAAAACAGTACATCATATAACATTATTACACCACTACATATCTACAATACAACATGTATAATACCACCATTACATTACATATAAAACAGTACATCATATAACATTATTACACCACTACATATCTACAATACAACATGTATAATACCACCATTACATTACATATAAAACAGTACATCATATAACATTATTACACCACTACATATCTACAATACAACATGTATAATACCACCATTACATTACATATAAAACAGTACATCATATAACATTATTACACCACTACATATCTACAATACAACATGTATAATACCACCATTACATTACATATAAAACAGTACATCATATAACATTATTACACCACTACATATCTACAATACAACATGTATAATACCACCATTACATTACATATAAAACAGTACATCATATAACATTATTACACCACTACATATCTACAATACAACATGTATAATACCACCATTACATTACATATAAAACAGTACATCATATAACATTATTACACCACTACATATCTACAATACAACATGTATAATACCACCATTACATTACATATAAAACAGTCCATCATATAACATTATTACACCACTACATATCTACAATACAACATGTATAATACCACCATTACATTACATATAAAACAGTACATCATATAACATTATTACACCACTACATATCTACAATACAACATGTATAATACCACCATTACATTACATATAAAACAGTACATCATATAACATTATTACACCACTACATATCTACAATACAACATGTATAATACCACCATTACATTACATATAAAACAGTACATCATATAACATTATTACACCACTACATATCTACAATACAACATGTATAATACCACCATTACATTACATATAAAACAGTCCATCATATAACATTATTACACCACTACATATCTACAATACAACATGTATAATACCACCATTACATTACATATAAATCAGTACATCATATAACATTATTACACCACTACATATCTACAATACAACATGTATAATACCACCATTACATTACATATAAAACAGTACATCATATAACATTATTACACCACTACATATCTACAATACAACATGTATAATACCACCATTACATTACATATAAAACAGTACATCATATAACATTATTACACCACTACATATCTACAATACAACATGTATAATACCACCATTACATTACATATAAAACAGTACATCATATAACATTATTACACCACTACATATCTACAATACAACATGTATAATACCACCATTACATTACATATAAAACAGTCCATCATATAACATTATTACACCACTACATATCTACAATACAACATGTATAATACCACCATTACATTACATATAAAACAGTCCATCATATAACATTATTACACCACTACATATCTACAATACAACATGTATAATACCACCATTACATTACATATAAAACAGTACATCATATAACATTATTACACCACTACATATCTACAATACAACATGTATAATACCACCATTACATTACATATAAAACAGTACATCATATAACATTATTACACCACTACATATCTACAATACAACATGTATAATACCACCATTACATTACATATAAAACAGTACATCATATAACATTATTACACCACTACATATCTACAATACAACATGTATAATACCACCATTACATTACATATAAAACAGTACATCATATAACATTATTACACCACTACATATCTACAATACAACATGTATAATACCACCATTACATTACATATAAAACAGTACATCATATAACATTATTACACCACTACATATCTACAATACAACATGTATAATACCACCATTACATTACATATAAAACAGTCCATCATATAACATTATTACACCACTACATATCTACAATACAACATGTATAATACCACCATTACATTACATATAAAACAGTACATCATATAACATTATTACACCACTACATATCTACAATACAACATGTATAATACCACCATTACATTACATATAAAACAGTACATCATATAACATTATTACACCACTACATATCTACAATACAACATGTATAATACCACCATTACATTACATATAAAACAGTACATCATATAACATTATTACACCACTACATATCTACAATACAACATGTATAATACCACCATTACATTACATATAAAACAGTACATCATATAACATTATTACACCACTACATATCTACAATACAACATGTATAATACCACCATTACATTACATATAAAACAGTACATCATATAACATTATTACACCACTACATATCTACAATACAACATGTATAATACCACCATTACATTACATATAAAACAGTACATCATATAACATTATTACACCACTACATATCTACAATACAACATGTATAATACCACCATTACATTACATATAAAACAGTCCATCATATAACATTATTACACCACTACATATCTACAATACAACATGTATAATACCACCATTACATTACATATAAAACAGTACATCATATAACATTATTACACCACTACATATCTACAATACAACATGTATAATACCACCATTACATTACATATAAAACAGTACATCATATAACATTATTACACCACTACATATCTACAATACAACATGTATAATACCACCATTACATTACATATAAAACAGTACATCATATAACATTATTACACCACTACATATCTACAATACAACATGTATAATACCACCATTACATTACATATAAAACAGTACATCATATAACATTATTACACCACTACATATCTACAATACAACATGTATAATACCACCATTACATTACATATAAAACAGTACATCATATAACATTATTACACCACTACATATCTACAATACAACATGTATAATACCACCATTACATTACATATAAAACAGTACATCATATAACATTATTACACCACTACATATCTACAATACAACATGTATAATACCACCATTACATTACATATAAAACAGTACATCATATAACATTATTACACCACTACATATCTACAATACAACATGTATAATACCACCATTACATTACATATAAAACAGTACATCATATAACATTATTACACCACTACATATCTACAATACAACATGTATAATACCACCATTACATTACATATAAAACAGTACATCATATAACATTATTACACCACTACATATCTACAATACAACATGTATAATACCACCATTACATTACATATAAAACAGTACATCATATAACATTATTACACCACTACATATCTACAATACAACATGTATAATACCACCATTACATTACATATAAAACAGTACATCATATAACATTATTACACCACTACATATCTACAATACAACATGTATAATACCACCATTACATTACATATAAAACAGTACATCATATAACATTATTACACCACTACATATCTACAATACAACATGTATAATACCACCATTACATTACATATAAAACAGTCCATCATATAACATTATTACACCACTACATATCTACAATACAACATGTATAATACCACCATTACATTACATATAAAACAGTACATCATATAACATTATTACACCACTACATATCTACAATACAACATGTATAATACCACCATTACATTACATATAAAACAGTACATCATATAACATTATTACACCACTACATATCTACAATACAACATGTATAATACCACCATTACATTACATATAAAACAGTACATCATATAACATTATTACACCACTACATATCTACAATACAACATGTATAATACCACCATTACATTACATATAAAACAGTACATCATATAACATTATTACACCACTACATATCTACAATACAACATGTATAATACCACCATTACATTACATATAAAACAGTACATCATATAACATTATTACACCACTACATATCTACAATACAACATGTATAATACCACCATTACATTACATATAAAACAGTCCATCATATAACATTAT
>CM042411.1:1413056-1422812 GCA_023634145.1 Thymallus thymallus | reverse complement strand
CCAATTATCCAGCCTCCCTCTTCCCCTCTTTTCGTTGCTTAGTAACACCTGCCATTGGAGTAACAGGATGACCACTGCTCAGCACGGCACTTTGCCTATAGCCATATATAGCTCCACAAGCATCATCATCTTCTCTTTAAGTGGAACTTCACTGATATATGATCAATGATATGTGTGTTTAGATGTAAGCATTATGTGGGAGTGAGCGGTGTTGATCTCAGTCTCCTGAATATATGCTAATGTCTGGGCCCCAGATGCCCCATAACCCACTGTAGATCAGCACAGACCAAGTTCCATATGAGTCACTACAAAAACACTGCTATTTATATTTAATTGCAACACTTTATCTCAAAGCCATAAAATGGGTCAGAAAAAAAGTCAATATCTTATCTATTCAGCTGATACTTATTCATTTCCTTAGTTTGGGGGTTTGATTTGTAAAGGCTTCAAATTGTTCTATAGAGATTGATTATGTTTGACGATGATCTGTGTCAGTTTGAGATGCTCTCTAACATGTCAGTGATAGTCAGTTTGTGATCTGTCCTCTCTGCAGATCAGGAGGTGTGTGAGTCGGCCCCAGCCCCTCCCCCAGCCCCAGAGTGGCCCAAACAAGCTAAGGAGCTCAGCCCTGCGCTGCTGAAGTCTCAGGATGTGTTTGTTTCTGAGAGGAAGATGTTACAGGAGTCCTGGGTAGACCTGGATGACTTCTCCAAGTGCTTCCAGTAAGAACCACTGGCTTATATCTATGTAGTACTGTATTTATATGGCTCTGAAGAGCACTATTATCTGTCTTGGTGCAAAATACTGCTTTGTTTTTTCAGGACACTTGTGGTTTTCCACAAGCCAAACACGTATCCAAACCATTTCCAGAAATCCCATTTCAAGGTAAATGTATTCCTAAGTAAAATAGATTTTTTGTATTTTAGGACCCCTGTAGGTATAAGAAATATATGGAAACATTATTTGATGAAACATTGAATTTGCCCTAAAGCTATTAGCCTATAGAAACAGATTGAATAACACATATATAAATCAGAAAGAATAAACCTATAATTGTGTATTATATTCTATTCAGAAAAACCCCATTCACTTCCAGTCATTTTTACTGCACGGTCGTTTTGTAGGGAGTTGGGACGGTGGCGTCCTTGGGTCCTTCGCGGCTTGTGAACGTCGTAAAACAGACAACACGTACATGTTCGTGAGAGTCTAAGCTTTTCAGAAAGGGGTCATAATAGTTTGTAGCTCAAACCGTTCTACGTTTACAGACATTGTTCTTGAGCGAATGCCCAGAATTCTCTAGCTCAAACACACATACGTTTATTAATAAGGGACTTTGAAGGGCATTTTAAACAGATCTTGGTCATCCATACAATACATGGAGTGAAAACTGTATGATAGTGTTGATAAATGGAATGACATCCCTGATGATGTCATCATCAGAGCACCATCTCATCCAAAGTGTCATCCACGGCTCTGAACTGCCCTGTGGGCTCCACCCACTCTGCTGCTACACCTGTACGCCACCCAGGCTCCTCTGCTTCTGCACATATTCAGGTACAATACAAACCTGTACAACTGCACCTGTACACCTACACCTGTACAACTACACCTGTACACCTGCACCTGTACACCTACACCTGTACACCTACACCTGTACACCTACACCTGTACACCTGCACCTGTACACCAACACCTGTACACTTGCACCTGTACAACTACACCTGTACACCTGCACCTGTACACCTACACCTGTACACCTGCACCTGTACACCAACACCTGTACACTTGCACCTGTACAACTACACCTGTACAACTACACCTGTACACCTACACCTGTACAACTACAGCTGTACACCAACACCTGTACACTTGCACCTGTACAACTACACCTGTACAACTACACCTGTACAACTACACCTGTACACCTACACCTGTACAACTACAGCTGTACACCTACACCTGTACAACTACAGCTGTACAACTACACCTGTACAACTACACCTGTACACCTACAGCTGTACAACTACAGCTGTACAACTACAGCTGTACAACTACAGCTGTACAACTGCACCTGTACACCTACACCTGTACAACTACACCTGTACAACTACACCTGTACACCTACACCTGTACACCTACACCTGTACAACTACACCTGTACACCTGCACCTGTACACCTACACCTGTACACCTACACCTGTACAACTACACCTGTACAACTACACCTGTACACCTACACCTGTACACCTGCACCTGTACACCAACACCTGTACACCTGCACCTGTACAACTACACCTGTACAACTACACCTGTACAACTGCACCTGTACAACTACACCTGTACACCTACACCTGTACAACTACACCTGTACACCTACAGCTGTACAACTACAGCTGTACAACTGCACCTGTACACCTACACCTGTACACCTACACCTGTACAACTACACCTGTACACCTACACCTGTACACCTACACCTGTACACCTGCACCTGTACAACTACACCTGTACAACTACACCTGTACACCTACACCTGTACAACTACACCTGTACAACTACACCTGTACAACTACACTTTATACGATATTACTATATAAGACTATATAAGACCTGTACAACTACACCTGTACAACTACACCTGTACACCTACACCTGTACAACTACAGCTGTACAACTACACCTGTACACCTACACCTGTACAACTACACCTGTACACCTACACCTGTACAACTACAGCTGTACAACTACAGCTGTACAACTACACCTGTACACCTACACCTGTACACCTACACCTGTACAACTACAGCTGTACAACTACACCTGTACAACTACACCTGTACACCTACACCTGTACACCTACACCTGTACACCTGCACCTGTACAACTACACCTGTACAACTACACCTGTACAACTACAGCTGTACAACTGCACCTGTACACCTACACCTGTACACCTACACCTGTACACCTACACCTGTACACCTACACCTGTACACCAACATCTTATATAGTAATATCTTATATAGTAACATCTTATATAGTAACATCTTATATAGTAACATCTTATATAGTAATATCTTATATAGTAATATCTTATATAGTAATATCTTATATAGTAACATCTTATATAGTAATATCTTATATAGTAACATCTTATATAGTAATATCTTATATAGTAACATCTTATATAGTAATATCGTATATAGTAACATCGTATATAGTAACATCTTATATAGTAATATCTTATATAGTAATATCTTATATAGTAACATCTTATATAGTAATATCGTATATAGTAACATCTTATATAGTAACATCTTATATAGTAATATCTTATATAGTAATATCTTATATATGTACCTCTATCATTTGCATTTGTACTGTGTTTGTCAAAGCTTCTTTAAATTGTACAGAGCTAACTGTCTACTTCCACTATACATGCATGCCTTGACACACTCCCACCTGCCCAATCTGCCTTCCCTGTCACCCAGCAACACCTCACAGCGCACTCTGCTGTTGTGTTTCCACAGGTACACATGCTCTACTGATGGGCTCTACTGTCCAGCACACTGCACTGCACCTGAGATTGTTATTAGTCCACAGGACTGCAGCCACCCTCTCTAGGGGCCTGTGTGTGCGTGCATGTGGCATTGAGAAGAAGCGTTTGACTCTGCTCTGTGGCTCTCTGTCCTTCCATGCTCCCATCGGCCTACTAATTCCTTATGTTGCTGCCTTGCATACTTCACCTTTCCCTCTCTTTCTCTCTCTCTTTCTCTCTCTATCGCTCTCTCTCTCCCCATTCCCTCTCCCTCTCCCTCCCTCCCTACATCTCTATCCTCTTCTCTTTCTCTCCCCCTCTCTCCCTCTCTTTCACCCCTCTATTCCATCTCGTCCCTGCCATACTGCTGTCTGTCTGTGTGTTTCTCCAGTCTCCAGATGAGAAGGGCTCTCACTACCTGTTTGTGGACAGTAGGCAGCCTTCCCACATTCTCATCAGCTTCTCTGCTTTGGTACACTGGGGAGAGACAGCCGAGGAGAGTAAGGGCCTCTCACACACACACACACACACACACACACACACACACACACACACACACACACACACACACACTCTCACATATTCTCATGCGCACACACACAGGTATGCAGCATTCACACACTTGGACGTGCACACATCCATGTGCATACCACAGACACACGCTTATATATCGCACTCAAACATGCACAGACAAACCACTTACAAACATGCACATGATGTACACATGTTTCATAATACAACATCTCTTCTGTGTATATTGTGTAATTTAAAGCTTACTATTCCACTGGATCTTAGTCAAATGCCGCCCTGACATATGTACAGTTGAAGTCGGAAGTTTACATACACCTTAGCCAAATACATTTAAACTCAGTTTTTCACAATTCCTGACATTTAATCCTAGTAAAAATTCCCTGTCTTAGGTCAGTTAGGATCACCACTTTATTTTAAGAATGTGAAATGTCAGAATAATAGTAGAGAGAATGATTTACTTTCATCACATTCCCAGTGGGTCAGAGGTTTACATACACTCAATTAGTATTTGGTAGCATTGTCTTTAAATTGTTTAACTTGGGTCAAACGTTTCGGGTAGCCTTCCACAAGCTTCCCACAATAAGTTGGGTGAACTTCGGTCCATTCCTCCTGACAGAACTGGTGTAACTGAGTCAGGTTTGTAGGCCTCCTTGCTCGCACACGGTTTTTCAGTTCTGCCCACAAATTTTCTATAGGATTGAGGTCAGGGCTTTGTGATGGCCACTCCAATACCTTGACTTTGTTGTCCTTAAGCCGTTTTGCCACAACTTTGGAAGTATGCTTGGGGTCATTGTCCATTTGGAAGACCCATTTGCGACCAAGCTTTAACTTCCTGACTGATGTGTTGAGATGCTGCTTCAATATATCCACATAATTTTCCTTCCTCATGATGCCATCTATTTTATGAAGTGCACCAGTCCCTCCTGCAGCAAAGCACCCCCACACATGACGCTGCCACCCCCATGCTTCACTGTTGGGATGGTGTTCTTCGGCTTTCAAGTCTCCCCCTTTTTTCTCCAAATATAACAATGGTCATTATGGCCAAACAGTTCTATTTTTGCTTCTTCTCCAAAAAGTACGACCTTTGACCCCATGTGCAGTTGCAAACCGTAGTCTGGCTTTTTTATGGCGGTTTTGGAGCAGTGGCTTCTTCCTTGCTGAGCGGCCTTTCAGGTTATGTCGGTATAGGACTCGTTTTACTGTGGATATAGATACTTTTGTGCCTGTTTCCTCCAGCATCTTCACAAGGTCCTTTGCTGTTGTTCTGGGATTGATTTGCACTTTTTTGCACCAAAGTATGTTCATCTCTAGGAGACAGAAAGTGTCTCCTTCCTGAGTGGTATGACGGCTGCGTGGTCCCATGGTGTTTATACTTGCGTACTACTGTTTGTACAGATGAACGTGGTACCTTCAGGCGTTTGGAAATTGCTCCCAAGGATGAACCAGACTTGTGAAGGTCTTGTGAGCGCGTCTCCTTCCTGAGCGGTATGACTTGTGTCATGCACAAAGTAGATGTCCTAACCGACTTGCCAAAACTATAGTTTGTTAACATGAAATCTGTGGAGTGGTTGAAAAATGAGTTTTAATGACTTCAACCTAAGTGTATGTAAACTTCCGACTTCAACTGTATATTTTCTCAATCCTTTCTTACTTACATTTATGTGTGTTATATGTTGTGAAACTGTTAGACAAACATTGGCAGTAAAAATGGCCTTACTGAAGAGCTCAGTGACATTCAACGTGGCACCGTCATAGGATGCCACCTTTCCAACAAGTCAGTTCGTAAAGTTTCTGCTCTGCTACAGCTTCCCGGTCAACTGTAAGTGCTGTTATTGTGAAGTGGAAACGTCTAGGAGCAACAATGGCTCAGCTGCGAAGTGGTAGACCACACAAGCTCACAGAACGGGACCATTCTGAAGCTTGTAGCGCTTAAAAATCTTCTGTCCTCGGTTGCAACACTCGCTACCGAGTTTCAAACTGCCTCTGGAAGCAACATCAACACAATAACTTTTTGTTGGGAGCTTCATCAAATGGGTTTCCATAGCAGTCGCACACAAGCCTAAGATCCCCATGCGCAATGTCAAGCGTCGGCTGGAGTGGTGTAAAGATCGCCGCCATTGGTTTCAATGGCTTCACCATCTGGCAGTCCGACGGACGAATGAGGGTCTGGCGGATGCAAGGAGAATGCTACCTGCCCCAATGCACAGTGCCAACTGTAAAATTTGGTGGAAGAAAAATAATGGTCTGGAGTTTTTCATGGTTTGGGCCCCTTAGTTCCAGTGAAGAGAAATCTTAACTCTACAGCATACAATGACATTCTAGACGATTTTGTGCTTCTAACTTTGTGGCAACAGTTTGGGGAAGGCCCTTTACTGTTTCAGAATCACAATGCCCCTGTGCACAAAGCCAGGTCCCTACAGAAATGTATTTTTGATGTGGAAGAACTTGACTGGCCTGCACAGAGCACATCGAACACTGGGATGAATTGGAACGCCGACTGTGAGCCAGGCCCAACATCAGTGCCCGACCTCACTAATGCTCTTGTGGCTGAATGGAAGGAAGTCCCTGTAGCAATGCTCCAACATCTAGTGGAAAGCCTTCCAGAAGACTGGAGGCTGTTATAGCAGCAAAGGGGGACCAACTCCATATTAATGGCAATGATTTTGGAATGAGATGTTGGACGAGCAGGTGTCCACATACCTTTGGCCATGTAATGTACCATTATAACCCATCAACAGCACGACCATGTGTTTATCTCTCTGCTGTCTTCCTGTAGAGAAGGAGAGTCCTGTGTGCAGGTCTGGAGTTCTCATAGCAGAGCCATACTCCTGGAAGAGTCTGCTGTGTCAGCTACCTGTCCTCCACATTCAGACCACTGCCTGCAAGGCTGCCCTGCTGATCCTCCCCCCTGGGTAAGACCTGGCCCAACCTGGCCTGACCACCCTCACAACCAGCTATACATATACAAACTGTTGTTGGCGCCAGACATTTCATGATGGTGCCCATGTTTCAAAGTAGGCCATCATCAGGCTGCATAAAAGCCTCACCACACCATCCTGATGTTATTAGACTGCTATTCTATAAGGTACTACTGATGAAAATAACCCAACATGACCTTTACACTATTAACTGCTGATTTCCCAAGCTAAAGCTGAAACCTCATGCCATCGAAATATCTTATACAGTTAGATCTGATGCTCTGAGAAAAAAACTTGCCCTAGTCTCTATTAATGGCTTCTGGTTGGCCTAGAAGCAGGGGGCCTAGTTTCTGGGGTCAGGCAGAGGGACGCGGAGCTACAATTACCACTGTGCCGTGGTGTAAACGTAACACTTAGTGCACCGTGCGTCCCTGAGCACTACTATGTGATTGAAGTGTGGGGGGGGGGGGGGGGGGGTGCTGATTCTGCCAAATGA
This sequence comes from Thymallus thymallus, assembly GCA_023634145.1. Classification (NCBI taxonomy): domain Eukaryota; kingdom Metazoa; phylum Chordata; class Actinopteri; order Salmoniformes; family Salmonidae; genus Thymallus; species Thymallus thymallus. The sequence goes on along the minus strand of CM042411.1, from coordinate 1,415,329 downwards.
TAATGAACTCAATCTCAACCTCTCACTCTGGGGTATCTCTCTCTCTCTCTCTCTCTCTCTCTCTCTCTCTCTCTCTCTCTCTCTCTCTCTCTCTCTCTCTCTCTCTTTCTGTCTATTCAATCCTTTTCTATCTCTAATCTTTCCCTCTTTTATATTTCCCTCGCTTAATTTTATCTCTCTACCACTCCCCTCTCTTCTCTCTCCCTCTCTCCCTATTCTGCACCAATCAGGTCTATTGTCATCGATCACGTTTGGCTGTGATGGCTGTATTATGCTAAGCTAATGGGATGGAGGAGTCCCTCTCCACTCTGTCAGGCTGGCAGTGTTCTAGCAGGGCTGTGGGCCACGGTGCATTAGCACAACTACTCTATGAGTGGACCACACTTGACCCAGGCAGCCCGGAAGACATTACTGCCGGACAGAGACATGTCTTTATAATTGGGGCTGAGGGGAAGGCATTATTAACCTACTGTATGTGGAAATGAACCTGTAGAGTTGACTAGGCCTTGGTGCAGCGGCACTAAACGGACTAGCGCTATCATTGGGTTTTTATCAATTCAAAGTTTCATGCTTTGTTATCTGGTGAGGGGTTGGTTTCACAGAATTTTAGGGCTAATCGGATCCTTCTCTCTTTCCTCTCACTCACCCCCTCTCCTCCCCTGTTCTAGGCGTCATGTCCTTCTCTCTTTCCTCTCACTCACCCCCTCTCCTCCCCTGTTCTAGGCGTCATGTCCTTCTCTCTTTCCTCTCACTCACCCCCTCTCCTCCCCTGTTCTAGGCGTCATGTCCTTCTCTCTTTCCTCTCACTCACCCCCTCTCCTCCCCTGTTCTAGGCGTCATGTCCTTCTCTCTTTCCTCTCACTCACCCCCTCTCCTCCCCTGTTCTAGGCGTCATGTCCTTCTCTCTTTCCTCTCACTCACCCCCTCTCCTCCCCTGTTCTAGGCGTCATGTCCTTCTCTCTTTCCTCTCACTCACCCCCTCTCCTCCCCTGTTCTAGGCGTCATGTCCTTCTCTCTTTCCTCTCACTCACCCCCTCTCCTCCCCTGTTCTAGGCGTCATGTCCTTCTCTCTTTCCTCTCACTCACCCCCTCTCCTCCCCTGTTCTAGGCGTCATGTCCTTCTCTCTTTCCTCTCACTCACCCCCTCTCCTCCCCTGTTCTAGGCGTCATGTCCTTCTCTCTTTCCTCTCACTCACCCCCTCTCCTCCCCTGTTCTAGGCGTCATGTCCTTCTCTCTTTCCTCTCACTCACCCCCTCTCCTCCCCTGTTCTAGGCGTCATGTCCTGTGCATCCACACGAGGGCGCCTCTGGGCTACCACGTCCACTTGTGCAGCATGGCGCCCTTCATCTTCGGAGACGAGGAGACTGTCATGCCTCACCTCGACAAGGTAAGTTAGAGGACAACACCGTCACCATGGAAACACCAGCAAACAGCCATACCATAATAGCCTCTTGGTTTCTCCTCACCTTCTGTTTATACGCCCACTCAGGCATGGGCTCCCAAGTGGCGCAGTGGTCTATGGCACTGCATCTCAGTGCGACAGTTGTCACTACAGTCCCTAGTTTGAATCCAGGCTGTATCACATCCGGCCTGTGATTGGGAGTCCCACAGGGCGGAGCAGCGTCGCCAGGGTCGGCCATCATTGTAAATAAGAATTTGTTCTTAACTGTCTTGCCTAGTTAAATAAAGGTTAAAAAAATTTAAAAACAAACAAAAGGGGATTCCTCTTCCTCTTGGATCAGCGTCTGATGTTAAGGATGATACCCACTCTGCACTAAGGCCTACAGTGGGTCAGAGACCTCTCTCTGCTCTAGTCTCTCTCTCTCTCCCCCATGCTTCTCCCTCTGTCCGTCACGGAAAGCTGATGCTGGTCACGATACACCAACAGCCGGAAGGGAGGGGAAGAGAAGAGGGTAGGAGAGGAGAGGAGGGGAGGAGAGTAGAGCAGAGGAGGGGAGGGGAGGGGAGGGGAGGGGAGGAGAGGAGAAGTTAGATGCTCAAGCAGGCAGGCAGTGTACTGTGGCTGCTCAGGCTACAGGGACTTTCTCTTACAGAGCCAAGACTGTGTGAACATGTTGGCTTATTCATGCCATATGTAGACTCAGGTAGTTAGAAAATGTATTTCCATGGGATGCAGTGAATAAGCAGACGGAATGGGTAGAACCGAGGAGCTTTTTCTCGGTTTGTCTTTAACAGACTCCACTTTCACCTCACGTGTCCTTACCCCTCTCCCCTACTCTCTCTCCACTCCTCCCCCTCCCCTCCCCTCCTC
>CM042411.1:1373056-1408056 GCA_023634145.1 Thymallus thymallus | reverse complement strand
TGCTCCAAACATCCTCTAAGTTGCTCCAAACATCCTCTAAGTTGCTCCAAACATCCTCTAAGTTGCTCCAAACGTCCTCGAAGTTGCTCCAAACGTCCTCGAAGTGCTCTATATCATTCAATTTCTCAATTGTCACATTTTTAAGTTAAGGGTTAAGTTTAGGCACTCATTCCAAATGGTTTGTGATTTTGGTATATCTACTTCCCCAGAGTCAGATTAACTATTTTTATGTCTCTGTGTCCAGTTTGAAGGAAGTTAGAGGTAGTTTCGCAAGCCAATGCTGACTAGTGTTAGTGCAATGATTGCAAGTCTATGGGTATCTGCTATCATTCTAACAGATACTGTTCTAACAGATACTGTTAATGACTTGTAGTCATTAGCATTACTCCTAGACTTACAGTTATTTGCACTAGCGCTAGTTAGCAACTTCCTTCAAACTACACCCATAGACCCTTTCTTCTTTAAGGTTGCTGCCCCTATCATCGCCAAGCCTATCTCCAACCTTTTTAACCTGTCTCTCCGTTCTGAGGAGGTTCCCATTGCTTGGAAGGCAGCCACGGTTAGTCCTTTATTTAAAGGGGAGATCAAGCTGATCCTAACTGTTATAGGACTATTTCTATTTTGTCCTGTTTATCAAAAGTGTTGGAAAAACTTGTCAATAATCAACTGACTGGCTTTCTTGATGTCTATAGTATTCTCTCTGGTATGCAATCTGGTATCCGCTCAGGTTATGGATGTGTCACAGCAACCTTAAAGGTCCTCAATGATGTCACCACTGCCCTTGATTCTAAGCAATGTTGTGCTGCTATTTTTATTGACTTGACCAAAGCTTTTGATACGGCAGACCATTCCATTCTTGTGGGCCGGCTAAGGAGTATTGGTGTCTCTGAGGGGTCTTTGGTCTGGTTTGCTAACTATCTCTCTCAAAGAGTGCAGTGTATAAAGTCAGAAAATCTGCTGTCCCAGCCACTGCCTGTCACCAAGGGTGTACCCCAAGGCTCAATCCTAGGCCCCAACGCTCTTCTCAATTTACATCAACAACATAGCTCAGGCAGCAGGAAGCTCTCTCATCCATTTATATCCATCTTATACTCATCTGGCCCCTCCCCGGATTTTGTTTTAAATGCTCTACAACAAAGCTTTCTTAGTGTCCAACAAGCTTTCTCTACCCTTAACCTTGTTCTGAACACCTCCAAAATAAAGGTCATGTGGTTTGGTAAGAAGAATGCCCCTCCCCCACAGATGTGATTACTACCTCTGAGGGTTTAGAGCTTGAGGTAGTCACATCATACAAGTACTTGGGAGTAAGTTCTCAGCACATATCAAAGCTGCAGGCTAAAGTTAAATCTAGACTTGGTTTCCTCTATCGTAATTGCTCCTCTTTCACTCCAGCTGCCAAACTAACCCTGATTCAGATGACCATCCTACCCATGCTAGATTATGGAGACATCATTTATAGATCGGCAGGTAAGGATGTTCTCGAGCGGCTAGATGTCCTTTACCATTCGGCCATCAGATTTGCCACCAATGCTCCTTTTAGGCCTCACTCCCCCCTATCTGAGATATCTACTGCAGCCCTCATCCTCCACATACAACACCCGTTCTGCCAGTCACATTCTGTTAAAGGTCCCCAAAGCACACACATCCCTGGGTCGCTCGTCTTTTCAGTTCGCTGCAGCTAGCGACTGGAACGAGCTGCAACAAACACTCAAACTGGACAGTTTTATCTCAATCTCGTCATTCTAAGACTCAATCATGGACACTCTTACTGACAGCTGTGGCTGCTTTGTGTGATGTATTGTCATCACTACCTTCTTGCCCTTTGTGCTGTTGTCTGTGTCCAATAATGTTTGTACCATGTTTTGTGCTGCTACCATGCTGTGTTGTCATGTGTTGCTGCCATGCTGTGTTGTCATGTGTTGCTGCCATGCTGTGTTATCATGTGTTGCTACCATACTGTGTTATCATGTGTTGCTGCCTTGCTGTGTTATCATGTGTTGCTGCCTTGCTGTGTTGTCATGTGTTGCTGCCTTGCTGTGTTGTCATGTGTTGCTGCCATGCTGTGTTATCATGTGTTGCTACCATGCTGTGTTATCATGTGTTGCTGCCTTGCTGTGTTATCATGTGTTGCTGCCTTGCTGTGTTATCATGTGTTGCTGCCTTGCTGTGTTGTCATGTGTTGCTGCCTTGCTGTGTTATCATGTGTTGCTGCCATGCTGTGTTGTCATGTGTTGCTGCCTTGCTGTGTTATCATGTGTTGCTGCCTTGCTGTGTTGTCATGTGTTGCTGCCTTGCTGTGTTATCATGTGTTGCTGCCATGCTGTGTTGTCATGTGTTGCTGCCTTGCTGTGTTATCATGTGTTGCTGCCTTGCTGTGTTATCATGTGTTGCTGCCATGCTGTGTTGTCATGTGTTGCTGCCTTGCTGTGTTATCATGTGTTGCTGCCTTGCTGTGTTGTCATGTGTTGCTGCCATGCTGTGTTGTCATGTGTTGCTGCCATGCTGTGTTATCATGTGTTGCTACCATGCTGTGTTATCATGTGTTGCTGCCTTGGAGTGTTATCATGTGTTGCTGCCTTGCTGTGTTATCATGTGTTGCTGCCTTGCTGTGTTATCATGTGTTGCTGCCTTGCTGTGTTGTCATGTGTTGCTGCCATGCTGTGTTGTCATGTGTTGCTGCCATGCTGTGTTATCATGTGTTGCTACCATGCTGTGTTATCATGTGTTGCTGCCTTGCTGTGTTGTCATGTGTTGCTGCCATGCTATGTTGTTGTCTCAGGTCTCTCTTTATGTAGTGTTGTTTTGTCTCTCTAGTCGTGATGTGTGTTTGGTCCTATATTTATATTTTAGTTATATTTTTAATCCCAGCCCCCGTCCCAGCAGGAGGCCTTTTGGTAGGCCGTCATTGTAAATAAGAATTTGTTCTTAAGTGACTTGCCTAGTTAAATAAAGGTTAAATAAAAAATAAAAATAAAAACAAGTTCATCTGACTCTGGGGATGTAGATAAAGAGCCTCATTGCCAAAATCTCTTAAGTGTCCCGTTAATGTAAGGGTTAAGGTTTGGGGTTTGGGGTTAGGCACTCATTCCAAATGGTTAAGGTAAGCATTAAGGTTTGGGATAAGGTTAAAACTCCCCCCAAAAAAGCAGTGTACTGGAATCGAACATGCAACTTTCTGATCCGTTACTCAAGCCTTCTTGGTAATAGCGCTAACTGTTGCCTCCTAGTGGCCTTTTTTAAAAGTATTTTCCCAACGTTTTCAGGACATGGATAGACGTCCAAATTCGATGTCAATCTTGAACAACCTGGCTGCCAAAATGATATGGGGCACTATAGACACATAGTTAAATTGGTGCAGCATTCTCACTCACGGGTGCAACAAATATAGCCTCTTACAAGGCACGCCTCAAAATATGTTAATGAGCCAAAAACAACAATAACATGCACCCGCTAGTGGTCAAAAGGTTTTTGCCGCTCTAAAGATACGGTACAGTACTGTATTCTGTTGTGTGTAATTACAGTACCATTCGAAATACAGCCATTCTTTCCCAGTCCGTAACATTTTCCAACAATGCACCATAATTTACAGTATGCTGCAGTAAAACGTTTCAGAGTATTTTATTGTTGACAACACCCAAAATGACCGTATAATTTACAGTTTTCCGTTACAGTGTACCAAAGCACCATCCATTGTTGGGTACGTACAACAATATGGCTTGGCACACTGTTGTGGCACTGTGCCAGCTAGGTGCATTGTGTGCCATGGAGGAGTCTGTCCCTGTCCTCCTCAGTGAGTCCTATAGCCGTGGCTCAGCCTCACGGTGGAGGGGAGTAGTTTCCACACTGTGTTCCATGGTCTCCTGGCAGCACCATCTGCTGTTTATCTGCTGTGTGTCCGTATGTATTTGTCAGTGTGCTTACTGCGCGTTCGACATGCCTCTTGTTTGTGTGTAAGTCAGATCTCACTGATCAATGGAAGCCCCCAGGACAGAGTTAGAGTTGTGAAGTGTTTTCACTCTCCTTAGCCTTGTAGACCAAAGAGAAGCTCCCCATAGTATACGTGCTTAAATTACATGACCAAGGTGGTGGGATGAAGAAATGTAATACATTGTAACTATTACATGTAACTGTATTTTGTGTTTCACACATTGATTATGCCTGTTAGTTCAGTATCATATCTGAGGGAATTCTGGCCAAATGTATCTGCCTCATATTCTGTTTAACCCCTCATTCTCTGTCTGTGTGTCCCTCTCTCTTGTGTTTTTCCCCCAGTCTGTTGAGCCTAGTGACAGTCTGAAGGCACTGGGTCACCATGGTACAACAGTGGTGGAAATAGTACAGAATTGTCACACTTGAGAAAAAGTATAGATACCTTAATAGAAAGTTACTCAAGTAAAAGTGAAAGTCACCCAGTAAAATAGTACTTGAGTAAAAGTCTAAAAGTATTTGATTTTAAATATACTAATGTATCAAAAGTAGAAGTGGAAGGCTAAAACATGTAAAATTCCTTATATTAAGCAAAGCAGACGGCACCATTTTCTGTATTTAAATATGTACGGCTAGCCTGGGGCGACTCCCACACTCAGACAAGATGCATTTGTGTGTAGTGAGCCCGCCAGACCATAAGAAGTAGGGATGACTACGTGTTATCTTGATAAGTGCGTGAATTTCACAATTTTCCCATCCTGCTAAGCATTCAAAATGTAAAGGGTACTTTGTGTTGTCAGGGAAAATTCATGGAGTACAGTATTGTCTTTAGGAATGTAGTGAAGTAAAAGTAAAAGTTGTCAAGAATATTAACAGTAAAGTACGGATTCCCCCAAAAAACTACTGAAGTAGTACTTTAAAGTGTTTTTACTTAAGTACTTTACACCACTGGGTACTAATCAATAATCATCCTCCACTTCTGACATGATGTGTCCGTGTCCGCACCATTCTTTCTCACTCATAGCCTCCTGTGTGCTCGTCTCACCAAACACAGACAGACCCCTGTCTTTGTCAACTCCAAACTCTGAGTGAAGTTAAAAAAGTGAGCTTATAGAGTCATACAGTAACTCTCAGCCCTCTCTATATAAAATAAGTTATCTTCCCCCCCAGGAGTTTAAGGCCGCTTGTATCAAGTGTCTCAGAGTAGGACTGCTGATTTAAGATAACTTTATAGATCACACTGAATAAGATAACATGGACAGCGGGGGCCTGATCCTAGATCAGCACTCCTACTCTGAGACGCTTCATACATCCGACCCCTGATCTCGTCCTCTGTTCATGCAGTATTGGAGTGGACCTAGCCCCCATATGCAGCACCTATTTTTCCCGATAGTCATGGTTGTTGTATCTCGATTTTCCAGGTACATCTTCAGTAATGATGAGAGGACAGCTGAACTGTACCCCTGTCATGAGGATGAGTGGACCAGAATCACGTTCACTGACTACTCTGTCTCTTTGCCTGAACTGGCCAACTCCTGGCTACTGGTCTTCAGGTAGAAAACACACACACATACACGCACAACACACGGATAAAGCACTGAATCATGTCATACATGAATGTTAAATGTTTTGCCAACACTTTCCATGATCCTCCGTTGTTAGTGTTTTGAATGGGATAGTAAAGCTTAATTGTGAGTACTGTGTGTGTGTTCCAGAGAGGTGTTCTTGGTGCCTAAAGAAATGCTGCTGGTGGCTAAGGTCTACTCCCCAGTCTCCTCCTGTCTGCTCCACGTCATAGACAACAGCACAGGAGAGGAGCTGCCCAGGGTCTTCCAGAGAGTAGAGCCCCACGTCTACAAACACAACCAGGTCTCAGTGTTGAACAAACTACTGTGCATAGAACCTCTCACAAATACAAACACATATATTATACTGTACATAGAAACGCATATGCATGTGGTATGTCGTGTCTTTACTATGATTAAATGTAATGACATGCTATTTTCAAATCGATTACCTAACGTTTAATTAGTTTATTAAATTAATCGGGCAATAATTAACTCATTAGGAATTCTGGGGCACCACGGAAGAATTGGTTTATATAGAGCGTCTCTCTCCCGAATCCACTCTTAAAGATCTGAAGATCTTGTACATCAATAGCAGTCAAATATTAATCGTCACTTTATCTCGATAAGTCTCATTCTGAAAGTCATAAAATCCTAGTTTGCACGAACCCAGTTTCACTTATGAATCATCAATACACAAATACATACAAATACAATACATAATAACATTATACAGTCAATATCGTCCCTAGTGGACTGAACAACAGTTTGGTTATAACACAATAGATTCAGAGAGGAAAGGGGTGGAAGAAGACACAGAATTTGGCTTCTATCGGACATGGGAAACTAATGACACATAAATCTGCCTACATATGCACTGTAACAAATCGCTCGTTTGGACAAAGGAATGTAGTCAGTATTTACGTGAAGCTGGAGGTGTGAGGATCTGGTCTGCTCAGTCAATGTCGCCATGGTCCCTTTGTAGAATCTTCCAGGTCATCGTGTGAGAGGTTCACGTGGTCTGAGAGGTTCATCTCACGCGGGAGATGCGTTCGCGGTGGTCAGTGTTCTCGTACTATATTTGCGCACAGGTTCAGCTGCAGTCTAGGATGCACTTTCTTTAGTGAAATAGTTCAGAGTTCATACCATCTCACGTGGGAGCAAGCTCCCTCGTTTTCTGGAATTGTAGAGTTGAAATTAAATTAGCCCTTTTTAACGTTTAACGTACTAAGTCCTCTGGTTATTTGGAACACAATGTGACTTTCCGTCACAAGGGCTTTTGTACTGGCAAGAGAAGGGGAATGTTTCATCCTTCTAACCAAATGTCTATTCACTTGGGCGTGGCCACTGCCTGGACACGAGTTACCATTAAACAAACACTTTTCATTTTAGAAGGCTTAAATCACATTTTCAAAAGTATTCTTACACTCAGTTACACAGTTTATCCAACATTCAGATGCAAGCCTCATAATTGAGGGATCATTATACACAGAGTTTGGGTAAAGTGGCTGTTTTGTCTAGCCTGAGTGTCACAAGAATGAAACAAGGTGAATAGATCGAAGCAGGCTTCTTTCCGACCGATTACACATTCTCCAATAGTTGAAGGTTGGAGTATCTTTGTCTCCTGTAAAGGAATTTATGACGTGTCGTAAAGAGAACACAAAAACTCATCAGGTTGTTGTGTTTTACAGCGTGGCAATGTAGCACATTGAGTGTGTTTTTTGTGTGAGTGCGGCACTTTGATAGGTACAGTAGATATGTGTGGGTGTGGTTGTGCATGCAGCTGTGTGTGTGAGAGAAACTAACCCTCATGCCTCATACCCACCTCCCTGTAGCGTGGATACACCTTTGTGGCAGAGGCCCACACCCCTGACACAACCCTCGTGGGGGCCAAGTGGAGGATGCGTCTGATTGGCTCACGTGATCCGCTTCCTGGTCTGGCACGAGAGGCTCCACTCAACAACTTCTCTGTGAAGGAATTCCGGGATTATTACATTCCCAATGACAGGAACGTCATCTGCAGGTAGCATAACGGAATAATGACAGGGTAAAACATACGTAGTTAGGTTGTGCTGATCACATGGTTGAGGGCATTTCCTGGTCAGGAAAACCTCCTGGCCCTACCAATAATAAACTATATTACGACAGGTATTCTGTGAAGGTGACCGCGGACCACGCCGGTACGGTCCAGTTCCAGACGTCCAAACCGGATGTTCACATCCGCCTCTCTATCCTGGACCATGAGGAAGTGGTGGCCAGTAACACTGGGAAAGGCCACGTGGTCATCCCGGTATTCCAGTTCCATCATAACAACCGTGAGTAACATTGTTTTAAGCTCAGATGGAAGTCTTTTTAGAGGAGCCATTGTATTTTTCAGATATTTCCAGTGTCACTTGCAATCATGACATGGTAGAAATGAGCTCAGTATGTTGTAGGACATATCAGTGTATTCTCTCTGTTCACGATGTATTTCATTTGTTGTCATTATATCCAGAATAATTCATACACAATAGTCTATCCTACACAATACACAATAGTCTATCCTACACAATACACAATAGTATATCCTACACAATACACAATAGTCTATCCTACACTGAATACCCGAGCCGGGTAATGCGCTAACACAACATCTGTTCATCACTTGACTGGCATTCTGAAAATTCTCACCATAACTAATCCTCAGGGCACCAAATCCAACATGTATTATGCATTATTATTGAAGAAGCATGTTAATGTCAGTATCGATTTAGGTTTTAAGTATCAAGGTGACTCTTTAGGTTAGAAGCATTCGATTTTGCAATCACATAGTTCACCCTGTTACATATGGGGCCGCAGTTGTAAATGAGAACTTGTTCTCAACTGGCCTACCTGGTTAAATAAAGGTGAAATAAAAATAAAATACACAAAATGTTATGTAGTTAGACTGCATTTCTGAGATCGCTATACAAAAAACTGTCCGACAGCTGTATTTGTATTTGTATTTATAATGGATCCCCATTAGTTCCTGCCAAGGCAGCAGCTACTCTTCCTGGGGTCCGGCAAAACTAAGGCAGTTATACAATTTTAAAAACTTTACAGTACATTCATTAAAGAATTCACAATACAGTAAGTGTGTGCCCTCAGGCCCATACTCCACTACCACATATCTACAACACAAAATCCATGTGTACGTGTATGTATAGTGAGTATGTTATCATGTGTGTGTATGCATGTGTCTGTGCCTATATTTGTGTTACTTCACAGTCCCCGCTGTTCCATAAGGTGTATTTTTATCTGTTTTTAAAATCAGATTCTACTGATAGCATCAGTTACCTGATGTGGAATAGAGTTCCATGTAGTCATGTCTCTATGTAGTAATGTGCACCTCCCATAGTATTTTCTGGACTTGGGGACTGTGAAGAGACCTCTGATGGCATGTCTTGTGGGGCATGCATGGGTGTCTGAGCTGTGTGCTAGTGGTTTAAACAGACAGCTCGGTGCTTTCAACATGTCAACACCTCTCACAAATACAAGTAGTGATGAAGTCAGTCTCTCCTCCACTTTGAGCCAAGAGAGATTGACATGCATATTATTAATGTTTGCTCTCTGTGTACTTCTCCCCATCTTAGCTACTGTTGTATCAATATGTTTTGACCATGACTGTTTATAATCCAGGGTTACTCCAAGCAGTTTAGTCACCTCAACTTGCTAAATTTCCACATTATTTATAACAAGTTTAAGTTGAGGTTTAGGGTTTACTGAATGATTTGTCCCAAATACAATGCTTTTAGTTTTTGAAATATTTCGAACTAACTTATTCCTTGCCACCTCATTCTGAAACTCTTTGTTAAGTCTTGCAGTCATTTCAGTTGCTGTAGTAGCTGACGAGTATAGTGTTGAGTCATCCGCATACATAGACACACTGGCTTTACTCAAATTGAGGTAAGGGGCCTAGACAGCTACCCTGGGGAATTCCTGATTCTACCTAGATTATGTTGGAGATGCTTCCATTAAAGAACACCCTCTGTGTTCTGTTAGACAGGTAACTCTTTATCCACAATATAGCAGGGGGTGGAAAGCCATAACACATACATTTTTCCAGCAGCAGACTATGATTGATAATGTCAAAAGCCACGCTGAAGTCTTAACAAAACAGCCCCCACAATCTTCCCTATAAGCGTGCTGAAAGTCTGTTGTCAATTTGTTTACTGTGAAATAGCATTGTATCTGGTCAAAAACAATTTTTCACAAAACTTTGCTAAGGGTTGGTAACAGGCTGATTGGTCGGCTATTTGAGCCAGTAAAGCGGGCTTTACTATTCTTAGGTAGCGGAATGACTTTAGCTTCCCTCCAGGCCTGAGGGCACACTCTTTCTAGTAGGCTTAAATTGAAGATATGGTAAAACATTACTTTTCTGTTCTTGCATTTATGGCACTTGAACCCTGTACAAATCCTTGATCTAGCCAAGGATAATAGGTTTGAGGTGGCTTCCTTGATCACGCAGGTAGCCATCCTCCAGTAGAATGGACAGCGCTCGCGCTTGTTGGATGCATCTCCGTCTTGTCGTTTGTCGTTATCCATCTGGCTGGTGTTGCCCGGAGTTCGTTCGCCAGGGGACAACGGCAGGTTTATAACCTTGTCGGCTCGGGTATTCAAACCAGCAACCTTTTGGTTACTGGCCCAATGCTCTAACCGCTAGGCTACCTGCTGCACTACTGTCCTATCCCAGAGCGCGAGTAAATTACATTACTAAGCTGCTCCCGAATGTACTAAACCACGACATGGATATAAATTCTATCGTAGTGCATGTAGGTTTTAATGACATTATGAAGGACAGCTCTGAACAGTAGAAACTGGATTCCAAAGAGCTGATTGACTCTCTGCTAAAAAACTAATAAAATACCCATCATATCTGGCCCTGTATCCTCTCTGAATCATCATATCTGGCCCTGTGCCCTCTCTGAATCATCATATCTGGCCCTGTATCCTCTCTGAATCATCATATCTGGCCCTGTATCCTCTCTGAATCATCATATCTGGCCCTGTGCCCTCTCTGAATCATCATATCTGGCCCTGTGCCCTCTCTGAATCATCATATCTGGCCCTGTATCCTCTTTGAATCATCATATCTGGCCCTGTATCCTCTCTGAATCATCATATCTGGCCCTGTGCCCTCTCTGAATCATCATATCTGGCCCTGTGCCCTCTCTGAACCATCATATCTGGCCCTGTATCCTCTCTGAATCATCATATCTGGCCCTGTATCCTCTCTGAATCATCATATCTGGCCCTGTATCCTCTCTGAATCATCATATCTGGCCCTGTATCCTCTCTGAATCATCATATCTGGCCCTGTATCCTCTCTGAATGATCATATCTGGCCCTGTGCCCTCTCTGAATCATCATATCTGGCCCTGTGCCCTCTCTGAATCATCATATCTGGCCCTGTGCCCTCTCTGAACCATCATATCTGGCCCTGTATCCTCTCTGAATCATCATATCTGGCCCTGTGCCCTCTCTGAATCATCATATCTGGCCCTGTATCCTCTCTGAATCATCATATATGGCCCTGTATCCTCTCTGAATCATCATATATGGCCCTGTATCCTCTCTGAATCATCATATCTGGCCCTGTATCCTCTCTGAATCATCATATCTGGCCCTGTGCCCTCTCTGAATCATCATATCTGGCCCTGTGCCCTCTCTGAACCATCATATCTGGCCCTGTATCCTCTCTGAATGATCATATCTGGCCCTGTGCCCTCTCTGAATCATCATATCTGGCCCTGTATCCTCTCTGAATCATCATATCTGGCCCTGTGCCCTCTCTGAATCATCATATCTGGCCCTGTGCCCTCTCTGAACCATCATATCTGGCCCTGTATCCTCTCTGAATCATCATATCTGGCCCTGTGCCCTCTCTGAATCATCATATCTGGCCCTGTGCCCTCTCTGAATCATCATATCTGGCCCTGTGCCCTCTCTGAACCATCATATCTGGCCCTGTATCCTCTCTGAATCATCATATCTGGCCCTGTATCCTCTCTGAATCATCATATCTGGCCCTGTGCCCTCTCTGAATCATCATATCTGGCCCTGTGCCCTCTCTGAATCATCATATCTGGCCCTGTGCCCTCTCTGAATCATCATATCTGGCCCTGTATCCTCTCTGAATCATCATATCTGGCCCTGTGCCCTCTCTGGTCCACTGTGTGCAGCTCACCCTGCACTAACATAAATAACATGAGAATATCTACTTCTGCTAAGCTTCCTAGTAAAGCAATGAAAACGAGCAAGCATCCCAGAAAAGTGCTTAAAACAGCCCACGTTAACATATATAGCTTAAGGAACAAGGTTCATGAAATTAATAACTTGCTAGTAACAGATGACATTCATATTCTGACTGTTTCTGAAACTCACTTAGACAATAGCTTTGATGATACAGTGGTAGCAATACAAGGTTATAACATTTACAGAAAATACAGAAATGCCAGTGATGGAGGTGTTGCTGTTTATATTCAGAACCACTTCCTGTAAAGATTAGAGAGGATCTCATGTTAAATACTGATGAAGTAATATGAATACTCACTTAGAAAGACAATTACTCAAGTCATCAACCCAAAACACAACCAAAACAAGTGTAGTGTAGTGATCGGAAAGCTGCTCTGACAGCTGATGCTTAAAGTTATTGAGGGAGATGGTATTCTCAAGCGTCAATGATTTTTGCAGTTCGTTCCAGTCATTGGCAACAGAGAACTGGAAGGAATGGCGGCCAAAGGAGGTGTTGGCTTTGGGGGTGACCAGTGAGATATACCTGCTGGAGCGCATGCTACGGGTGGGTGTTGCTATGGTGATCAGCGAGCTGAGATAAGGCAGGGATTTACCTAGTAAAGACTTATAGATGACCTGGAGCCAGTGGGTTTGGCGACGAATATGTAGTGAGGGCCAGCCAACGAGAGAATACAGGTCGCAGTGGTGGGTAGTATATGGGGCTTTGGTAACAAAATGGATGGCACTGTGATAGGCTACATCCAATTTGCTGAAGAGAGTGTTGGAGGCTATTTTGTAAATGACATCGCCAAAGTCAAGGATCGGTAGGATAGTCAGTTTTACGAGGACATGTTTGGCAGCATGAGTGAAGGGAGCTTTGTTGCGAAATAGGAAGCCAATTCTAGATTTAATTTTGGATTGGAGATGCTTAATGTGAGTCTGGAAGGAGAGTTTACAGACTAGCCAGACACCTAGGTATTTGTAGGTGTCCATGTATTCTAAGTCAGACCCGTCGAGAGTAGTGATGATAGTCCGGTGGGCGGCAGTATGAAAAAGTATAGAAATACAAGATATCTGGAGTGCAACACAGTGTCCAAAGAAGTGTCAGATGTATACAGAACGGTGTCGTCTGCATAGAGGTGGATCAGAGAGTCACCAGCAGCAAGAACGACATCATTGATATATACAGAGAATAGAGCCGGCCCAAGAATAGAACCCTGTGGCACCCCCATAGAGACTGCCAGAGGACCGGACAACAGGCCCTCCGATTTGACACACTGAACTCTATCTGAGAAGTAGTTGGTAAACCAGGCGAGGCAGTCATTTGAGAAACCAAGGCTGTTGAGTCTGCCAATAAGAATGCAGTGATTGACAGAGTCGAAAGCCTTGGCCAGGTCGATGAAGACGGCTGCACAGTACTGTCTTTTATCGATGGCGGTTATGATATCGTTCAGTACCTTGAGCGTAGCTGAGGTGCACCCATGACCAGCTGGGAAACCAGATTGCATAGCAGAGAAGGTACGGTGGGATTCGAAGTGGTCAGTTATCTGTTTGTTAACTTGTCTTTGGAAGACTTTAGAAAGGCAGGGCAGGATGGATATAGGTCTGTAACAGTTTGGGTCTAGTGTGTCTCACCCTTTGAAGAGGGGGATGACCGCAGCAGCTTTCCAATCTCTAGGGATCTCAGACGATACGAAAGAGAGGTTGAACAGGCTGGTAATAGGGATTGCAACAATTGTGGCGGATAATTTTTGAAAGAAAGGGTCCAGATTGTCTAGACCAGCAGATTTGTAGGGGTCCAGATTTTGCAGCTCTTTCAGAACATCAGCTATCTGTATTTGGGGAAAGGAGAAGCAGGGGGGGCTTGGGCAAGTTGCTGCGGGGGGTACAGAGCTGTTGGCCGTGGTAGAGGTGGCCAGGTGGAAAGCATGGCCAGCCGTAGCAAAATGCTTATTGAAATTTCTGATTATCGTAAATGTATCAGTGGTGACAGTGTTTCCTAGCCTCAGTGCAGTGGGCAGCTTGGAGGTTTCCAGTGACCTGGTTATAGATGGCATTGCTGAGAGAAGTGAGATGCTGCAGAAATTACTAATTGAAGGAAGTAGGAAACACAGTATGTTTATTTGTATTTTATTCTATGACTTGCCTACTCACCGGTATTTTCACCAACACATGTCTTCCTGTATTATTTATTTTACTGGTCAGATGGTTCCAGAGAGTCTTGCCACCTTGCTGCCAGGGCCATTGTGCCAATATGTGCTCCTTCTAGCCAGCCTCCTCCTAAGACCAACACGTTCCCCTTGTTCTATCTGTTATAGAACAACTAAAGTTATTGTAATAACTATTGTTCAGTAATCTTGTTTCCATAAAGTGTGGCGTGGGTTGTGTGGGTGGTGCTGTATCGCTGGGGGGGTTTTGGTGGGCCGGTCTGAGTCAAAAGGTCCAGGGCCATTTTTCATTCCCAGTCCGTCCCTGGCCAGGCCTACAGCCAAACTGTCAATCACAATCAGATCCAGTCCAGAAGGCACAACATTTATCAGGCAATGCTGTTTTCTGCTACTTAAACTGTAGTTAAGGAAGAGTAAACAACCATTTGGGGTGAATGTCCCCTGTTGTCTGGGAACAAATGATAGAAAAGTGAAACTGAGGACTAGATATTCTATCTAACCTGCATATAAACATCTGAGTATGTACGCTGTAAAGGACCCTCAAAGAGTGCCCTCTTTGGACACTGTGTTTACTAAGCTTCAAACAAGCTTCAATGCCATACAACACTCCTTCCGTGGCTCCAACTGCTCTTAAATGCTAGTAAAACTAAATGCATGCTTTTCTATCGAACGCTGCCCGCACCCGCCCACCGGACTATCATCACTACTCTCGACGGGTCCGACTTAGAATACGTGGACTCCTACAAATACCTAGGCGTCTGGTTAGACTGTAAACTCAACTTCCAAACTCACATCAGCCATCTCCAATCCAAAATTAAATCCAGAATCGGCTTCCTATTTCGCAACAAAGCCTCCTTCTCTCATGCTGCCAAACATGCCCTTGTAAAACTGACTATCCTACCGATCCTTGATTTCGGCGATGAATTTACAAATTAGCCTCCAACACTCTGCTCAGCAAATTGGATGTAGCCTATCACAGTGCCATCCATTTTGTTACCAATGCCCCATATACTACCCACCACTGCGACCTGTATGCTCTCGTTGGCTGGCCTTCATTATATATTCGTCGCCAAACCCACTGGCTCCAGGTCATCTATAAGTCTTTACTAGGTAAATCCCTGCCTTATCTCAGCTCACTGGTCACCATAGCAACACCCACCCGTAGCATGCGCTCCAGCAGGTATATCTCACTGGTCACCCCCAAAGCCAACACCTCCTTTGGCCGCCATTCCTTCCAGTTCTCTGCTGCCAATGACTGGAACGAATTACAAAAATCCTTGAAGCTAGAGGTTCCTATCTCCCTCAATAACTTTAAGCATCAGTTATAAAAGCTGCACTCCAGTATCTCTATTTGCACATCATCATTTGCACATTCCATCATTCCTGTGTTAATGATAATCTGTAACTTATTTCGCCACTATGGCCTATTTATTGTCCTACCTCCTAACCTTACTGCATTTTGCACTACATTTGCACTCTGTATATAGATTTTCTATTGTGTTATTGACTGTACATTTGTTTACTGTGTAACTCTGTGTTGTTGTTTTTGTTGCACTGCTTTGCTTTGTCTTGGCCAGGTCGCAGTTCTAAATGAGAACTTGTTCTCAACTGACCTATCTGGTTAAATAAAGGTGAACTTTGACATGCTCAGTGGAATGTAAAATTCTTTATTTCATATTACAGTACATCTACTGTACTATAAATGTGGTATCAAAGCAAGTACTGTGTAATGACACACAGTACAATAAATTGTAATAAATTGTTACAGCAACCTCACTGATGGGTGTAACTAATATAGCCTCTTACAAGGCACACCTCCACATATGTTAATGAGCCAGAAACAACAATACCATGCACCTACTAGTGGTCAAAAGGTTTTTGGCGCTCCAAAGATACGGCACAGTACTGTGGGGTGGAATTACCGTACCATTCGAAATAAAGCAATTATTTCCCTGCCCACAATATTTTCCCACAATGCACCATAATTTACAGTATACTGCAGTAAAACGTTTCAGAGTGCAATTTTAACTTTTAATAATACCTTGAATTACCATAGGAATGACTGTTTTCCATTACAGTGTATAACACTGAAAAATAACCAGGTCGACTCCCCTTAAAGGTAGATGTGTCAAGTTTTGAGACTTAGACAAACACAAGTCAAGATACTGCATAAGCATTTTGACTTGTATGTCACTAAAATACTCTGACACACATACAGGCAAAATCCCTGACATTCCAAGACTGCTCTCTCAATCAGTTGAACAACTAGTATCCCCCTTTCCAATCTATGTGTCCTCTCATGTTCATCTGTCTGAAAGGGCTAAAACAGTTGGATGACATTTTTCTTTCTATTCTTATTTAGTTTTTTTAGAATTGCTATGAAAATCAATATTGTGTTTTGCGTGTCACAGCCGCCTCCTGCGGACCCCCCCGGGCGGATGGAAAGCAGAGCCAGGAAGAGGCCAGAGTGACAGGCTGTACCCAGGGAGGTGGGGGCCAGGAGGGCATGGCCATGGAGACTCCCCCACTGACCGACCAGACCCCCAACCAGCCTCACACCCAGACCCAGCCGCCCATGGAGACGATGGTATCACCACTGACAGCTCACCTTTCAACCATCGCCCATATGATAGATTCTGCTGTCACACACACACACACACACACACACACACACACACACACACACTAGAGGAGAGGAAGTAGGAAGGGAAGAGTTGGATGAGGAGTGAAGATACAGAATAATTGGAGAGTTGTTTTGTTGTTATCGTGTGCTCTCTTATCTCTCTACCAATCAGAGAGGCTCTGATTTTCACGTGATTTATGAGCCGCTATTGAGTTTGCCGCCAGACCTCACAGGCTCCCCTGTTACAGTCACACAGACAATATGGGATAGTTTGGTTCACACACACTCAGCTACTGGTTATCTGAGTCACTTTGTACCCTTCAATGGACATCACTGTCTCTTCAGAGGCAGATTATTAAGCATTCTCTCTGTTACATCAAACAACAATAACAGCAAAAACAACTCTGTAACATTAATAGTAATGAGCTACTAGCGAACCTCTTATCCTGGATGTTCAGGTGTGACAGATCAGAAGGTATCAATCAGGATTATAGTGGTTTATAGCCCCAGTCAATGATCAGGATTATAGTGGATTATAGCCCCAGTCAATGATCAGGATTATAGTGGATTATAGCCCCAGTCAATGATCAGGATTATAGTGGATTATAGCCCCAGTCAATGATCAGGATTATAGTGGTTTATAGCCCCAGTCAATGATCAGGATTATAATGGATTATAGCCCCAGTCAAGGATCAGGATTATAGTGGTTTATAGCCCCTGGCAATGATCAGGATTATAGTGGATTATAGCCCCAGTCAAGGATCAGGATTATAGTGGTTTATAGCCCCAGTCAATGATCAGGATTATAGTGGTTTATAGCCCCAGTCAAGGATCAGGATTATAGTGGATTATAGCCCCAGTCAATGATCAGGATTATAGTGGTTTATAGCCCCAGTCAATGATCAAGGATTATAGTGGATTATAGCCCCAGTCAATGATCAGGATTATAGTGTATTATAGCCCCAGTCAATGATCAGGATTATAGTGGATTATAGCCCCAGTCAATGATCAGGATTATAGTGGATTATAGCCCCAGGCAATGATAAGGATTATAGTGGATTTTAGCCCCAGTCAATGATCAGGATTATAGTGGATTATAGCCCCAGTCAATGATCAGGATTATAGTGGTTTATAGCCCCAGTCAAGGATCAGGATTATAGTGGATTATAGCCCCAGTCAATGATCAGGATTATAGTGGTTTATAGCCCCAGTCAATGATCAAGGATTATAGTGGATTATAGCCCCAGGCAATGATAACGATTATAGTGGATTTTAGCCCCAGTCAATGATCAGGATTATAGTGGTTTATAGCCCCAGTCAATGATCAGGATTATAGTGGATTATAGCCCCAGTCAATGATCAGGATTATAGTGGTTTATAGCCCCAGTCAATGATCAGGATTATAGTGGATTATAGCCCCAGGCAATGATAAGGATTATAGTGGATTTTAGCACCAGTCAATGATCAGGATTATAGTGGATTATAGCCCCAGTCAATGATCAGGATTATAGTGGATTATAGCCCCAGGCAATGATAAGGATTATAGTGGATTTTAGCCCCAGTCAATGATCAGGATTATAGTGGTTTATAGCCCCAGTCAATGATCAGGATTATAGTGGATTATAGCCCCAGTCAATGATCAAGGTGAATGCTTTTCCTTACACTAACATATTTAGGCTCACTTGTAAACTGCTCTTCCACCATCTAAACAGCATAATATCCGTATTTGAAGGTCATGTGTAGAGTGCAAGGCAGGCAGAGGTGTACTTTGTGTTGTTGTTGTTGTTGTTGGCTGTTATCTCTGTCTCTCGTTCTCTCAGGGCCATAAATACATAGTGGTGGCGGAGGTGTTGCATAAGAGCTGGGCTCTCGACAACTCTCAGATGGCCTTCGTCCATACGCTCATGGACCTGGAGAGGAACGAGATGAAAGGTACTCACACCAGCCAATCATAGATGCACAATCCCCTTCAGCCGGCCCCCTAGAGAACAGAGACAGCCCAGCAGCCAATGAGAGGCCAAGAATGATAATATTCTCTTCTGCACAGACATTCAGAAAGGCCATCCGATAATTCAAGTCCCAACTGACCAATGTGTTTGTAATCTGTGGTAGGGAATGACATGAAGGGGGATATGACCTGTTCTTTCATTTTGTCTCAGACAAGTTTGAATCCTCTCTACTGTCTCGGACAGTTACTCACTAGCCAGTGACACTTCGTTCACTCTGGTCACCTCACTTCACCCCATCTGTGGTCAGGTAGACTCTGCTGTCTGAAGCAATAGGCTAATATCCCAAAGAGATATTGGGGTTATTTTGGGTCAGGTTTCAACTTTATTTTAAAATATACTGAATTTGGGTTGGAATCACTATTCATTCATATTGCAATTCAGATAATGTCCCCAATATGCATGAGGTTAGTAATCACATTTCCATATTGCATATTGCATTTCAGATGCCCCCAATGTTCTCCTCTGAATCCTTATTGGATGTCGCATCCCTGTGTTTGTTTTTCCGAGCGTATCGTTTTGCTTGTTGCCTCTGAAATGTGCCAGATATGCAGCAGGCAGGCAGGTCTCTGTCTGTTCTCCCTGTGACTAGCCATGATGCTGTAATCACATCCCTAATGAAAGGCAGGTGAATATATACTGCAGCTCTTTTAGCAGATCACTAGAGGCCCCTCTGGATGAGGCAATAATTGCTACTGCCTCTCAGAAGTCTTTGGATGTTGCACAAATTAGACAGGCAAGGGAAGAAACAAGAGCTTTGAAATGTACTAAAACTCAGAAAAGCAAGGTATGGATTTTTGTGGGGAAGATGGGACTAGACGAGTGCAGTCAGATTTGCATGATTGCCTGAAGATAATTGTTTGCCTAATAATATTAGAATTCCTTTTGTCTTCTCAATCTCGAAATCTGGAAAATAACTCCTATACCCATTCAGTTTGCACAGCAGAAAATCTGAATAAAGGTTCTCTCTGTATACTGTACATGTGTGTGTGTCAGTGTCTATTGAGGCAGTCTTGAATTCTTATGTATTGATTCTAATGGAAAAGAGAGTCCTATTTGTCTAATAGATATGACAGAATGTTTTCAAGTGCTAGTCGTTAGTATAGAAAACATGACTGGGTTATTGAGTTCTGTGTGCGCGTGAGTGCAAGGGTGCGTGCATGCATGCATGAGTGTGTGTGTATATTTGTGTATGTGCGCATGTGTGTGTGTGTGCCCCCCTCCCCTAGTTTTCCAATAAGCCAGTGAAATTGGGTCATGAAGTCAAATGAAGTTGGCTTCCTGCCCTCTGTTACCCTGGGAAATATCTTGGCAGCAGGAAAGTGAATTAATTTTTGCCCAGTTTAACTCTGTGTCTCAGCGGTGTGGGAACAGCTCATGGTTACAACATGCTCTCTATGTAGCTGCTACTGGCCTTTGAAGCCTCTCAGCCAAGCCCTCAATACACTGAGAATGCTAGCAGGTTCTTA
Organism: Thymallus thymallus; assembly: GCA_023634145.1. NCBI lineage: Eukaryota > Metazoa > Chordata > Actinopteri > Salmoniformes > Salmonidae > Thymallus > Thymallus thymallus. The sequence goes on along the minus strand of CM042411.1, from coordinate 1,388,046 downwards.
ATTAACTTGGTCCTGGTTAAATGACTAGGAAATGGGCTGCATGATGCATGTGATTGAAACATGACAGCTTGTTGACTTACAGGAGGGCAAGGTTTATAGTCTCTTTAGGATATAAGTGTACATACCAAAGACACAAATACGTCTTCCAGACTGTGTTCAGACCCCTTATTCTAAAATTGATCAAATAAAATGTTTTCCTCATCAATCTACACACAATACTGTGGAAAACATCCTGCCTCGTCCCAGTGCCCAAGAAGGCACACCCCACTGTCCTGAATGACTTCAGACCTGTAGCGCTAACATCCCACATCATGAAGACCCTGGAAAGGTTAGTCCTCGCTCACCTCAGACCCCTGGTGTGTACATCACTGGACCCCCTGCAGTTTGCATACCAGCGCAACATCGGGGTGGATGATGCAATCATCTACCTTCTGCAGAGGGCCTACTCTCACATGGACAACGCAGGTTGCACTGTGAGGGTTATGTTTTTTGACTTCTCCAGTGCCTTCAATACCATTCAGCCCCTGCTACTGAGTGAGAAGATGAGGAGGATGAAAGTGGAAGCACCCTTAGTCTCCTGGGTCACGGACTACCTGACCGGTAGGCCACAATTTGTGCGACTACAGAGCTGTGTGTCAGAACGGGCCTTGAGCAACACAGGGGCCCTTTCCCCCTTCCTGTTCACCCTCTACACCTCAGACTTCAGATATAACTCTGAAACATGCCACCTACAGAAGTTCTCGGATGACTCTGCTATTGTAGGGTGCATCAGGGGTGGGCAGGAGGAGGAGTACAGGAGCACAATCAATGGCTTTGTGTTGTGGTGTGAACAGAACCACCTTCAGCTCAACATCAGCAAAACAAAGGAGATGGTGGTGGACTTCAGGAGAACCAAGGCACAACTGACTGCAGTCCCTATACAGGGGATGGATGTGGAAATGGTTGGGTCATACAAGTTCCTGGGAGTCCATATGGACAACAGGCTGGAATGGGCTGGTAACACCGGGGCCCTGTACAAAAAGGTCCATAGCCGACTCTACTTTCTGAGGAGGCTCATAAAACACTATTCATTCATATTGCAATTCAGATAATGTCCCCAATATGCATGAGGTTACTAATCACATTTCCATATTGCATATTGCATTTCAGATGCCCCCAATGTTCTCCTCTGAATTCTGATTGGGTGTCGCTTCAGTTGTGGCTGCTTTGCATGATGTATTGTCATCTCTACCTTCTTGCCCTTTGTGCTGTTGTCTGTGTCCAATAATGTTTGTATCATGTTTTGTGTTGCTACCATGCTGTGTTGCTACCATGCTGTGTAGCAACGTGCTACCATGCCTTGCTATGTTGTTGTCTTAGGTATCTCTCTATGTTGTGTTGTTTTGTCTCTCTTGTCGTGATGTGTGTTTGGTCCTATATTTTTTATTTATTTATTTATATTTTTAATCCCAGCCCCCGTCCCTGCAGGAGGTCTTTTGCCTTTTGGTAGGCCGTCATTCTAAATAAAATGTGTTCTTAACTGACTTGCCTAGTTAAATAAAGGTTCCATAAAAAAAATATATATATTATTGGTAGTGGTGAGTTGTGTTCACAATGGCTGGGTGAGGTGAGCATCATGCTCTGTAGGTATCAACCCCTCCAGTACATGTGACAGGTTGTCAGTTAAAATGATGGATTATCAAGCATTTCTATTGGAAAAGGGGGACTTGGAGAGTAGCAGTAGTAGCAATGCATTGATTTACAGTAGTAGTAGCCAACACAGTGCAACAGTGCCATCTAGCACGCACTCTGTCTCCTACACACACTGACGGGTGTTGTGTTGTTCGCTTAATCTTTACTCAACAGAGTGTGAACGGACTAATGCGAATGACTAAATTGGACATAATACTTTTGGATTAAAAACACACATTTGTGTAATTTTAATGGCCAGAGAATTGCTTGTAATTTATTGCCCTTTCAAGCACTAATGGAAATGCACGTTGGTTGTTTTTCTAAGCAATGATGGTATTGCACAAATAGCGTTCCCTTGTGGAAATGTTGTTTGGAATGGCTTGATCATTGCCATGTGATTCCACTGTGTAAATTAGCAGGAAGGCATCAGACCTTGACAGGAATATAGACCTTAACAAGTCAGATACCCAATGCACAGGATACTCTCACAGAATAATGCACAGGATACTCTCACAGAATAATGCACAGGATACTCTCACAGAATAATGCACACGATACTCTCACAGAATAATGCACAGGATACTCTCACAGAATAATGCACAGAATACTATCACAGAATAATGCACAGGATACTATCACAGAATAATGCACAGGATACTCTCACAGAATAATGCACAGGATACTCTCACAGAATATACTCTCACAGAATAATGCACAGGATACTCTCACAGAATAATGCACAGGATACTCTCACAGAATAATGCACAGGATACTCTCACAGAATAATGCACAGGATACTCTCACAGAATATACTCTCACAGAATAATGCACAGGATACTCTCACAGAATAATGCACAGAATACTATCACAGAATAATGCACAGGATACTCTCACAGAATAATGCACATGATACTCTCACAGAATAATGCACAGGATACTATCACAGAATAATGCACAGATTACTCTCACAGAATAATGCACAGATTACTCTCACATGATAATGCACATAATACTCTCACAGAATAATGCACAGGATACTATCACAGAATAATGCACAGAATACTATCACAGAATAATGCACAGGATACTCTCACAGAATAATGCACAGAATACTATCACAGAATAATGCACAGGATACTCTCACAGAATAATGCACAGAATACTATCACATAATAATGCACAGGATACTCTCACAGAATAATGCACAGAATACTATCACAGAATAATGCACAGGATACTCTCACAGAATAATGCACATAATACTATCACAGAATAATGCACAGGATACTCTCACAGAATAATGCACATAATACTATCACAGAATAATGCACATAATACTCTCACATAATCTGTAATCAAGACTAAGATGTTATTAGAATACCAATGTATCTATAAGGCTTGGATTGCTAAATCCTTTTTTGACATACTGTATGTATTTGATTGATTTAATTTGATTGATAGGTTCAGTACCTGTCCTGCTAATGACTGATCTGATTCTTGACCTCTTTTGGTCCTTGGTCATAGTGCACGGGGAGAAGCACGAGGACCCAGCCACTCCGGTCAGTGGTGACGCCCAGAGCAGTGAGGGCCAGAAGTCATCCACCCCCAAGGGCAGCCGCAAAGGCAAAGGCGACAAGGACAAACCCCCAGCCAAGCCTGGCTCCAGGATGGAAACGGTAGGTAACACTACAAACTGACAGCTGACCACCACTGATTATTATTACCCTACGCTGTTTACATACACATTATAAAGCTAAATATGGGCATTGCTTGATAATAACTGAGTAGTTGTTTCTTTGGGATTCAAAGTATTAGTTATGCATCTACTAAATGGTTGTGTTTCCTGTAGCTTTGGATAAAAGCCTCTGACTAAGCTAATAAGTGTATTCTATTATCTCATGTTAGAGCAGACCAGTGATCCTGTCATCCCTGTATTGTTTATATATATACAGTTGAAGTCTGAAGTTTACATAAACGTAGGTTGAAGTCATTATAACTCATTTTTCAACCACTCCACAGATTTCATGTTAACAAAATATAGTTTTGGCAAGTCTGTTAGGACATCTACTTTGTGCATGACACAAGTAATTATTCCAACAATTGTTTACAGTCAGATTATTTCACTTATAATCCACTATATCACAATTCCAGTGGATCAGAAGTTTACATACACTAAGTTGACTGTGCCTTTAAACAGCTTGGAAAATTCCAGAAAAATATGTCATGGCTTTAGAAGCTTAATTGACATAATTTGAGTCAATTGGAGGTGTACCTGTTGATGTATTTCTAGACCTACCTTCAAACTCAGTGCCTCTTTGCTCAACATCATGTGAAAATCAAAAGAAATCAGCAAAGACCTCATAAAAAAAAATTGTAGACCTCCACAAGTCTAGTTCATCCTTGGGAGCAATTTCCAAACGACTGAAGGTACCACGTTCATCTGTACAAACAATAGTATGCAAATATAAACACCATGGGACCACGCAGCCGTCATACCACTCAGGAAGGAGACACGTTCTGTCTCCTAGAGATGATCGTACTTTGGTGCGAAAAGTGCAAATCAATCCCACAACAACAGCAAAGGACCTTGTGAAAATGCTGGAGGAAACAGGTACAAAAGTATTTATATCCACAGTAAAACGAGTCCTATATCAACATAACCTGAAAGGCCGCTCAGCAAGGAAGAAGCCACTGCTCCAAAACCGCCATAAAAAGCCAGACTACCGTTTGCAACTGCACATGGGGACAAAGATCGTACTTTTTGGAGAAATGTCCTCTGGTCTGATGAAACAAAAATAGAACTGTTTGGCCATAATGACCATTTTTATGTTTGGAGGAAAAAGGGGGAGGCTTGCAAGCCGAAGAACACCAACCCAACCGTGAAGCACGGTGGTGGCAGCATCATGTTGTGGGGGTGCTTTGCTGCAGGAGGGACTGGTGCACTTCACAAAATAGATGGCATCATGAGGAAGGAAAATTATGTGGATATATTGAAGCAACATCTCAAGACATCAGTCAGGAAGTTAAAGCTTGGACACAAATGGGTCTTCCAAATGGACAATGACCCCAAGCATACTTCCAAAGTTTTGGCAAAATGGCTTAAGGACAACAAAGTCAAGGTATTGGAGTGGCCATCACAAAGCCCTGACCTCAATCCTATAGAAAATGTGTGTGCAGAACTGAAAAAGCGTGTGCGAGCAAGGAGGCCTACAAACCTGACTCAGTTACACCAGTTCTGTCAGGAGGAATGGGCCAAAATTCACCCAACTTATTGTGGGAAGCTTGTGGAAGGCTACTTGAAACGTTTGACCCAAGTTAAACAATTTAAAGGCAATGCTACCAAATACTAATTGAGTGTATGTAAACCTCTGACCCACTGGGAATGTGATTAAAGAAATAAAAGCTGAAATAAATAATTGTACTATTATTCTGACATTGCACATTGTTAAAATAAAGTGGTTATCCTAACTGACCTAAGGCAGGGAGTTTTTACTAGGATTAAATGTCAGGAATTGTGAAAAACTGAGTTTAAATGTATTTGGCTAAGGTGTATGTAAACCTCAGACTTGTTGTTTTTTTAACCTCGGGAGGCATCCCTGTATTGTTTTAATAGATCTAACTACTACTGTAGCTCTGACCATGCTCTACACCCTTCATACTCACTTTTCTCAACTGCCTCTTTGTCACAAACACTAAAGACATTTGAAAGGCAGATTTGCTGTCCTTGACTAAATTAAAATTTTGACGTTGCCATTGTTTTGCTGCACCATTGATGCAGCTCGAGCTGAAATACAGAGAGAGGATATGATTTGTGAATAGATGAGCTGAGAAATGATCCTCCAATAAGTGCATGGATGAGATAGACAGGTGAATACATCATGACTTGGAGTTGTCTCTTTATTCAAGACTGGCTGGCTATAAAAAAGAGATATCTGTAACCTCTGAAGCTTAGAAAATGTGTGCGTGCGTGAGCATGTGTGTGTTTGGGTGTATGTTCACGTCCGTCTGTGTGTGTGTAGAGCCTGGACCAGTCAAAGCCTCACTGGACACTGCGTGTGGTGAGTGACCAGTGTGATGCGGAGGTCATCGAGGTGAGGAAGGACACAGAGAGACTGGATGAGATCAGAGCTATGAAACAGGCCTGGGAGACCGCTGAGCCTGGCAGGTGTATCAAGGTAGAACAAACTCTATAGTCTCTCTCTCGCTCTCTCTCTCCTTTTTTGTTTCTCTCTCTCTCTCTCTCTCTCTCTCTCTCTCTCTCTCTCTCTCTCTCTCTCATTATATGGTGATTGAGTATTAATCAATAGTAATAGATATGTAACATTATTGAGGATGTTGTAATGTGTTTCAGGCCCTCCAGTCCAGACTACAGTTCATTAACAAACTCCTACGTGGGACACGTGCAGACACACCCACTGAGGGGACCGAGAGTGGAGAGCCAGGTATCACACTCTGCAAACTCACCTACACAGACGTGTTCCTGCAGTATTTTGTAGAACAGTATGATAGGAATGCTCACCTGTTATTGATGTGTCCATTTCTGGTTCTCCTGCAGCTATCCACTCCCAGTCTCCTGATGCTCATATGAGTCCGTCCAATCAGGAGCTGGCTCTCCTAAGCCAACCAGATCCCTCCCAGCCCCACTTACCTATGGACTACACCCCTTTCATCAGGTCTCTCACTTTCTTAGTACAATGCACTCTTCTCCATTCCTCCCTCCCTCCCCCTCACTCTCTCTCTCTCTCTCTTTCACTCCTCTACATTATTGCTTTTGGTGATTTGTTTTTCCAGTTTGTTAAGAGGGAATGTGGTCTCCCTGGCCCATAGAGTACCATCCACTGAAGCAATTTAACCAGCGTTCCTGCACTCTTCTTCCCTCTCCTCTCCAGTCCCCTCTCTGACCCTAGTTTCCTCTCTCACCTACAATAACCTACAATAATGAGATGTGTCCCCTCACCACCCCAGACTAGCCCAGTGTACATGTCCCACTTTGCAGGGTCTGGAGGTGATACACAGCCTGGTCTGGCTCATTTCCTGCTGTCACTGGACAAGCTGTTGTCCGTGCGAGGAGTGGTTTATGCACCTTCACATGTTATCCTTCCTCTAAGTAGTTAGTGGGTTATAATCTGTGGAGTTTTAATACAGCTGGGCTGTGGTCTCTGTTGTGTCACCGACCCGGAGTCACAGGGGTAGAAGTTGAGAGGGGGAGAATTCCAATCTGGAGCTGAGCCCTGGACACAGTGTGTTTGTTGAAGACACTGTTTAATTATCCTTCACTGTCTGTTAGCTCTCCGTCCTTCAGAGACGGAGCGTGTGGGAGTGAGTGTGTGAGTGTGTGTGTGTGTGAGTGTGTGTGTGTGTGTGAGTGTGAGTGTGAGTGTGAGTGTGAGTGTGAGTGAGTGTGTGTGTGTGTGTGTGTGTGTGAGTGTGAGTGTGTGTGTGTGTGTGTGTCCATACATCAGCAGGTTTAGCCTCGCTAGCTTTTCTTTCTGGTTCTCTGAGGTCGCGACCCCAGCTTCCATTAGAGCTGTAAACAGCAGCATGACAAGATTACACCCCTCTATTTAACTGATAATGCCCTGGAAGCCAGGGTTTGCCAGTGCAGTGCATTCGGAAAGTTTTTACAGCCTAATTCTAAAATGAATTAAGTATATGTTTTTCCTCATAATGACAAAGAGAAAACAGGTTTTTAGAAATTTTTGCAAATGTATTATAAATTAAAAAACTGAAATACCTTATTTACATAAGTATTCAGACCCTTTGCTATGAGACTCGAAATTGAGCTCAATGCATCCTGTTTCCATTAATCATCCTTGAGATGTTTCTACTTGATTGGAGTCCACCTGTGGTCAATTCAATTGATTTGACTTATTTGGAAAGGCACACACCTGTCTATATAAGGTCCAACAGTTGACAGTGCATGTCAGAGCAAAAACCATGCAATGAGGTTGAAGGAATTGTCCGTAGAGCTACGAGATTGTGTCGAGGCACAGATCTGAGGAAGGGTACCATAAAATGTCTGCAGCATTGAAGGTCCCCAAGAACACAGTGGCCTCCATCATTCTTAAAGGGAACAAGTTTTAAACCATCAAGACTCTTCCTAGAGCTGGCTGTCCGGCCAAACTGAACAATCAGGGGAGAAGGGCCTTGGTCTGGGATGTGAGTTCCTCTGTGGAGATGGGAGAACCTTCCAGAAGGACAACCATTTTTGCAGCACTCCACCAATCAGGGCTTTATGGTAAAGTGGCCAGACGGAAGCCACTCCTCACTAAAAGTCACATGACAGACCGCTTGGAGTTTGCCAAAAGGCACCTAAAGAGTCTCCGACCATGAGAAACAAGATTCTCTGCTCTGATGAAACCAAGATTGAACTCTTTGGCCTGAATGCCAAGCGTCACGTCTGGAGGAAACCTGGCACCATCCCTACGGTCAAGCATGGTGGTGGCAGCATCATGCAGTGGGGATGTTTTTCAGCGGCAGGGACTGGGAGACTAGTCAGGATCGAAGCAAAGATGAACGGAGCAAAGTACAGAGAGATCCTTAATGAAAACCTGCTCCAGAGTACTCAGGACCTCAGAATGGGCAAAGGTTCACCTTCCAACAGGACAACGACCCTAAGCACACAGCCAAGACAATGCAGGAGTGGCTTCGGGACAAGTCTCTGAATGTCCTTGAGTGGCCCAGCCAGAGCCCGGACTAAAACCTGATCTAACATCTCTGGAGAGACCTGAAAATAGCTGTGCAGCAACGCTCCCCATCCAACCTGACAGAGCTTGAGAGGATCTGCAGAGAAAATGGGAGAAACTCCCCAAATACAGGTGTGCCAAGCTTGTAGTGTCATACCCAAGAAGACTCGAGGCTGTAATCACTGCTAAAGGTACTTCTACAAAGTACTGAGTAAAGGGTCTGAATACCTATGTAAATTCAATATCTTTTTTTAATTTTATTTTTATAAATAGGTTTTTGCTTTGTCATTTTAGGGTATTGTGAGAGGGGGGAAACAATTTAATCATTTTTAGAATAAGGCTGTAACGTAACAAAATGTGGAAAAAGTCAAGGGGTCTGAATACAAAGGCACTGTATATCCCCAAAAACATGATGATTTCGACTTGCTGAGAAACGCTGCCTGCCTGCCTGTCTGTCTGTCTCGTCCCGACTCTCAACACGTTCATTACTATGGAACAGCTGGTGATCGAATTAGAATTTTTAAACAATGTTGCAAATGTCGGAGAGACAGACAGCAAGGTTTATACAAATCTCTGCTGTTGAAAACTTTATGTTAATCTAAAAGAAATGTGAGATAATGTCTAGATGCTTTCTATAGTGGAGATCAAGTTCATGAATTGCCTGGCTGGGCTGATGAGACAGTGGACTACCACCCGTTGTATAAACACACACACACACACACACACACTGGAGGAAGTAGCTAAACTAGAGCATGACTGTACACCCAACCACTCACCTACAGCAGCTACTGAAGGACAGGACTACATCTTTTCCAGTGATGCTGATGCTGACTGTTAACATTGGTAGAGATTAGGGATTTCAGGCAACGTGTGAATGCAGTAAGTGCCAGAAGACACACACACACTGCCCTTCGACTCGCTGTCATCATCTGAAAGCCCATCTGACCTGTGCCATTGAGAGTGTTGCAGGGGAGTAGCAGAGCTCCCTCTAGAGTTCACCCCAATGTCTCCTCTCCTCTCCTCTCCTCTCCTCTCCTCTCCTCTCCTCTCCTCTCCTCTCCTCTCCTCTCCTCTCCTCTCCTCTCCTCTCCTCTCCTCTCCCCTCCCCTCTCATCTCCTCTCCTCTCCTCTCCTCTCCTCTCCTCTCCTCTCCTCTCCTCTCCTCTCCTCTCTCCTCTCTTCTCTCTTCTCTCTTCTCTCTTCTCTCCTCTCTTCTCTCCTCTCTCTTCTCTCCTCTCTCCGTCTCTCACCCACTCGCCTCTCATCTCCTCTCTCCTCTCTCCTCTCTCCTCTCTCATCTCCTCTCTCTCCGTCTCTCACCCACTTGCCTCTATCCTCTCCTCTCTCCTCTCTCCTCTCTCCTCTCTCCTCTCTCCTCTCTCCTCTCTCCTCTCTCCTCTCCTCTCTCCTCTCTCCTCTCCTCTCTCTCCATCTCTCACCCACTCGCCTCTATCCTCTCCTCTCCTTTCTCCTCTCTCCTCTCTCCTCTCTCCTCTCCTCTCTCTCCGTCTCTCACCCACTCTCCTCTCCTCTCCTCTCCTCTCCTCTCCTCTCCTCTCCTCTCTCCTCTCTCCTCTCTCTCCGTCTCTCACCCACTCGCCTCTCTCCTCTCCTCTCATCTCCTCTCTCCTCTCATCTCCTCTCTCCTCTCTCATCTCCTCTCTCTCCGTCTCACACCCACTCGCCTCTATCCTCTCCTCTCCTCTCCTCTCCCTGCTGGATCTATATGATAAATGGGATGGTATTTGGGTTTATTAATTAGGGAGATATTTTGGGCTTCCAATGAGCCCGCCACTCCTGTGAGACATGCCCCGCTTTTCACCCTTCCCCAGCCCACCCCATTTTTCCAAGTGTGTGTGTGTGTGTGTGTGTGTGTGTGTGTGTGTGTGTGTGTGTGTGTGTGTGTGTGTGTGTGTGTGTGTGTGTGTGTGTGTGTGTGTGTGTGTGTGTGTGTGTGTGTTGCCGTCTGCTCCTCTGGTTAATGACTGCTGACACCCGCCCTGATTCACACACACCTGCAAACACACAATTGCAGACACACACACACTCTTCCAGACACACAGGCCCACAAGGAGGCCAGAGAGGGCGATGTTCATTAACCATCCTTAGTCCCCCCGTTAATGTAATATTCTCCATTGTGATCTAAATGGCGAAACTGAGCCTAAATCAGCACTCCTACTCTGAGATGCTTGATACATATGGCCCCAGATATTCTACCTAACTAAGCATGTTTCCCTGTATACTGTGTAGGAGGCAGCGGGAGGTTCCTGTTCTGAAGGACCAGGTGATGGAGGAGGCCCAGCGGAGGGAGCGCTTAGTGCAGATCCAGGGCTTCAGGTTGGTCAGAGACACTGTGCTGGAACACCGCAGGCAGGAGCAGGCTAACAGGAAGGAGCTCAAGCGACGCCAGCTGGAGATGTACGACGGCCTGCAGGTCAGCATAGGGTTAATAGGGTTGTACATATGACGCTCGCATGCACACACACACACACACACACACACACACACACACACACACACACACACAGAGAACAGAACAACTCTACACAAACTGTATAAAACTATGATTCATACTGTTATGACTTTGAGAGGAAAAGGGACAGGACAGGATATCAGTAGCCTTGCGAGCCGCTTGATCTCGGAAGCTTACATGAATGGTTCAGGAGGCTTGCGAGGCTAGGATATCAGTTGACCGTCTCTCTTTCTCTTTGTCATTCTCTCTGTCCTTCTGTCACTTCCTCATTCTTTGTCCCCTTTCCGCCTCTCTCTGTCCAGGTGGCGTTGGGAGCGCAGCGTCAGAAGGTGCTGGCGGCCCGGGAGGTGTTCAGAAACCGGCTACTGGAGGTGGAGCTTCGTCGTCAGGAGGTGGAGGTGGAGGAGGTGGCTCAGGAGGCCGCCAGGCAGGTGGAGCTAGAGAAGAACGCCGCCCAGCAACCCAGCAAGCAGGCCAAGAGTGCCGGCAAGAAGAAGTGATCCCATTGGGTACGCCATCACTCTCCCTTACTCCTCCTCCTTGACTGTCAGCCAATCTGAGTCAGTCATTATATAGAGCAATATTCACCTATATTCAAGTGTTTTTACTTCAGTGTTTAGAAAAGAGGATTTATTATTGCAAATAATGCTTCATTAAATACTATTAAATACTATTAAATACTATTAAATACTATTAAATACTATTAAATACTATTCACCTGTATTTGTTATTCCAGTCTGATTCTGATACTGCTGTAATGGTGTCTGTTCTTTCTGTCTGTCATTAAAACAATGTGTCAGCTATCTGGAGGTTGCTTACTTGTAACTCCTATACAGTGAAACATATTGCCCATTGAAAGAAAACGTATTGCAGACATCAAAATGACAGAAATGGAAAATGCACATAACCCAGTTGGCAGTCATTTCCTCAAGTATTGATGACTTCCCTCTAGAGAACGCCAGAGACAGTATTGATCACTTCCCTCTAGAGAACGCCAGAGACAGTATTGATCACTTCCCTCTAGAGAACGCCAGAGACAGTATTGATCACTTCCCTCTAGAGAACGCCAGAGACAGTATTGATCACTTCCCTCTAGAGAACGCCAGAGACAGTATTGATCACTTCCCTCTAGAGAACGCCAGAGACAGTATTGATCACTTCCCTCTAGAGAACGCCAGAGACAGTATTGATCACTTCCCTCTAGAGAACGCCAGAGACAGTATTGATCACTTCCCTCTAGAGAACGCCAGAGACAGTATTGATCACTTCCCTCTAGAGAACGCCAGAGACAGTATTGATCACTTCCCTCTAGAGAACGCCAGAGACAGTATTGATCACTTCCCTCTAGAGAACGCCAGAGACAGTATTGATCACTTCCCTCTAGATAACGCCAGAGACAGTATTGATCACTTCCCTCTAGAGAACGCCAGAGACAGTATTGATCACTTCCCTCTAGAGAACGCCAGAGACAGTATTGATCACTTCCCTCTAGAGAACGCCAGAGACAGTATTGATCACTTCGCTCTAGAGAACGCCAGAGACAGTATTGATCACTTCCCTCTAGAGAACGCCAGAGACAGTATTGATCACTTCCCTCTAGAGAACGCCAGAGACAGTATTGATCACTTCCCTCTAGAGAACGCCAGAGACAGTATTGATCACTTCCCTCTAGAGAACGCCAGAGACAGTATTGATCACTTCCCTCTAGAGAACGCCAGAGACAGTATTGATCACTTCCCTCTAGAGAACGCCAGAGACAGTATTGATCACTTCGCTCTAGAGAACGCCAGAGACAGTATTGATCACTTCCCTCTAGAGAACGCCAGAGACAGTATTGATCACTTCCCTCTAGAGAACGCCAGAGACAGTATTGATCACTTCCCTCTAGAGAACGCCAGAGACAGTATTGATCACTTCCCTCTAGAGAACGCCAGAGACAGTATTGATCACTTCCCTCTAGAGAACGCCAGAGACAGTATTGATCACTTCCCTCTAGAGAACGCCAGAGACAGTATTGATCACTTCCCTCTAGAGAACGCCAGAGACAGTATTGATCACTTCCCTCTAGAGAACGCCAGAGACAGTATTGATCACTTCCCTCTAGAGAACGCCAGAGACAGTATTGATCACTTCCCTCTAGAGAACGCCAGAGACAGTATTGATCACTTCCCTCTAGAGAACGCCAGAGACAGTATTGATCACTTCGCTCTAGAGAACGCCAGAGACAGTATTGATCACTTCCCTCTAGAGAACGCCAGAGACAGTATTGATCACTTCCCTCTAGAGAACGCCAGAGACAGTATTGATCACTTCCCTCTAGAGAACGCCAGAGACAGTATTGATCACTTCCCTCTAGAGAACGCCAGAGACAGTATTGATCACTTCCCTCTAGAGAACGCCAGAGACAGTATTGATCACTTCCCTCTAGAGAACGCCAGAGACAGTATTGATCACTTCCCTCTAGAGAACGCCAGAGACAGTATTGATCACTTCCCTCTAGAGAACGCCAGAGACAGTATTGATCACTTCCCTCTAGAGAACGCCAGAGACAGTATTGATCACTTCCCTCTAGAGAACGCCAGAGACAGTATTGATCACTTCCCTCTAGAGAACGCCAGAGACAGTATTGATCACTTCCCTCTAGAGAACGCCAGAGACAGTATTGATCACTTCCCTCTAGAGAACGCCAGAGACAGTATTGATCACTTCCCTCTAGAGAACGCCAGAGACAGTATTGATCACTTCCCTCTAGAGAACGCCAGAGACAGTATTGATCACTTCCCTCTAGAGAACGCCAGAGACAATATTGATCACTTCCCTCTAGAGAACGCCAGAGACAGTATTGATCACTTCCCTCTAGAGAACGCCAGAGACAGTATTGATCACTTCCTTCTAGAGAACGCCAGAGACAGTATTGATCACTTCCCTCTAGAGAACGCCAGAGACAGTATTGATCACTTCCCTCTAGAGAACGCCAGAGACAGTATTGATCACTTCGCTCTAGAGAACGCCAGAGACAGTATTGATCACTTCCCTCTAGAGAACGCCAGAGACAGTATTGATCACTTCCCTCTAGAGAACGCCAGAGACAGTATTGATCACTTCCCTCTAGAGAACGCCAGAGACAGTATTGATCACTTCCCTCTAGAGAACGCCAGAGACAGTATTGATCACTTCGCTCTAGAGAACGCCAGAGACAGTATTGATCACTTCCCTCTAGAGAACGCCAGAGACAGTATTGATCACTTCCCTCTAGAGAACGCCAGAGACAGTATTGATCACTTCCCTCTAGAGAACGCCAGAGACAGTATTGATCACTTCCCTCTAGAGAACGCCAGAGACAGTATTGATCACTTCCCTCTAGAGAACGCCAGAGACAGTATTGATCACTTCCCTCTAGAGAACGCCAGAGACAGTATTGATCACTTCCCTCTAGAGAACGCCAGAGACAGTATTGATCACTTCCCTCTAGAGAACGCCAGAGACAGTATTGATCACTTCGCTCTAGAGAACGCCAGAGACAGTATTGATCACTTCCCTCTAGAGAACGCCAGAGACAGTATTGATCACTTCCCTCTAGAGAACGCCAGAGACAGTATTGATCACTTCCCTCTAGAGAACGCCAGAGACAGTATTGATCACTTCCCTCTAGAGAACGCCAGAGACAGTATTGATCACTTCCCTCTAGAGAACGCCAGAGACAGTATTGATCACTTCCCTCTAGAGAACGCCAGAGACAGTATTGATCACTTCGCTCTAGAGAACGCCAGAGACAGTATTGATCACTTCCCTCTAGAGAACGCCAGAGACAGTATTGATCACTTCCCTCTAGAGAACGCCAGAGACAGTATTGATCACTTCCCTCTAGAGAACGCCAGAGACAGTATTGATCACTTCGCTCTAGAGAACGCCAGAGACAGTATTGATCACTTCCCTCTAGAGAACGCCAGAGACAGTATTGATCACTTCCCTCTAGAGAACGCCAGAGACAGTATTGATCACTTCCCTCTAGAGAACGCCAGAGACAGTATTGATCACTTCCCTCTAGAGAACGCCAGAGACAGTATTGATCACTTCCCTCTAGAGAACGCCAGAGACAGTATTGATCACTTCCCTCTAGAGAACGCCAGAGACAGTATTGATCACTTCCCTCTAGAGAA
>CM042411.1:1260556-1368056 GCA_023634145.1 Thymallus thymallus | reverse complement strand
ACAAGAATAGTATAGTCGTGTTAGTGTGTGTGTTCCCTCAGTCATGGTCTGTCTGGTTCCCCTGATAGTTATTTTGAATATTATCGATACTGTGTGTACTGACACTGCCCTCTCCTCTCTGTTTGTCCCAGGGAGTAGGAATATGTCAATAGAAAGGCATCTTCAAAAGCTTTATGTCTTGGTCAGTCGATAGATGTGATTATCGTGTGTATTTTAGGAAATTGTTGAGTCAGATGTCAGATGTGGTTTTACAGCATGCATTTGTGTGTGTGTGTGTGTGTGTGTGTGTGTGTGTATGTGTGTGTGCATGTGTGTGTTCACTTCAAAAGTAACATCAGACCTTTACAGATGAATGGATGAACAGATGATGGACACATTTTTCATTAAATAATTTCAGAGGGGCGTCATTTATATCAGAACATAATTGTTTCTCGTTAGCGGTGATTGCGTTTGACCGGCAACAGACATGCCTTATTTTACACTTGAGCTGAGATGTGTCAGGTTGCCAATAAAGCAGTCAAGGCTGTTTCCCCGCCCTGGGCCGGAGGAACCATAGAGAAAACCCATCACTGGCTACAATTAAGCCCCTCATTTACCACTAGAGGCCCTGAGAGTCAGTATAGATAGAGACAGGGCCTTGGTAAGACGAGATCTCACTGTCAGAACACTCTCTGCATCTCTGGGGAGGGTTGTTTTAGGTTGTGTTTCCAATTTCATATATCTCTACTGTATGTCTTTGGAAGATTACTTCATATCTCTCCACATCTGGAAGATTAGAGTTGTATTATTGACATGCAGGCTTCAGTGTGACCTATGAGATTTGGTTTATGAATGTAAATTGAAGGGAGCGTGGGATACTCTCTCCTAACCTGTTTTCTGAAGGTGTAATTACATACATATTTACATTACATGACGAAATCTTGAGGTTGTTTCAGTCTTCTTGTTTGAAGGTGCTTATCATAAGTCGCTCCTTGT
This sequence comes from Thymallus thymallus, assembly GCA_023634145.1. Lineage (NCBI taxonomy): Eukaryota > Metazoa > Chordata > Actinopteri > Salmoniformes > Salmonidae > Thymallus > Thymallus thymallus. The sequence continues at coordinate 1,367,081 of CM042411.1, read as the reverse complement.
AAGAGTGTCTGCTAAATGACTTACTTGAATGTAATCCTTTGGCACCTCTCTTTCATTGTAATCTCTCTCTTCCTCAGCCACTTTACATACTAGCAATCCCAATCACTCAAAGTGTCTGTAAATGACATGGTGAAAACCATCCAAACTAGTCATGGAGGTCAATTACTCTGTAAACACCTGTTCCAATTGCCACAGCCAGGATTATTGTTATTGTCTCGGGGCACACACACACGGTTCGGTCATGGTCAGATATTTTCTGAACTTTTAATCAGGTCTTTTGAACCCTTTGGAGGACGGGCCAGTTTCCCAGAGGAGTGACGGTCAAATGCCAAACTGTCATGTATTGATAATAATTATCGGCGGCCAGGAATAGAGATATCAGGGTGCGAAGGACCAACGAGGCATGCGGCCAGCATCATATTTCTCCTTCTCCATCTACTTTATCTGCTTGTGGGACTGGGACAGAAAACAAATCCTGTTGAGTTATCAACACATTTGGTCAATGATATACTAATTCTTGTCAATTCAATACAAATCATGGGACGTTTTGCAATCAATGCAATCAGTTTCCAGTTAATGCCTTCTACTGTCTGAGATAACAATGGAAAGGAATCCATTTTGTAAACCCCTTCATCTGTAGCAAAGGGACCATTCAAAGTCAATGAATGACAAAGAGGACATCAGCTCACCTGTCTCCATCTTGGTTCTTTAAAACAGCTCTTGATGCATTGTCTTCCAACAGGTGATATCATCCCTATGAGACGGTCATCCCTCAACAGTGCAGTCAGAATCGTTGTGCTTTCTGCTTGTGTTTTTACCTCAGAACCCTCCTTTTGACTGCAGTTTCTCAGTGTGAATGTGCTCCCCTGAAAGCCCTGTGTCACTGCGTTAGTGAATTTACCAGTGCCCTTTAGTTTAATCATAGTGTCTGTCTCCTCCCAGTGAGTTGTCTGTTGATGGTAGTGTTATCGCCTTGGCTGATTATTGGCACTAATAACAGCTGTGCCGCCCTGAGTGTAGAGCAGACTAGCCAGCCACTAGCCAGCCAGTGTCACATCACGTCCATCCCCCGAGCCTTGCTGCTCCACTGCACACGCTGACGCACGCGCACACACACACCAATCCAAGCCCCTACCTACCTACACACACACCCAAACACCTCTCTCTCTTTCTATCTCTCATACACACACTCCCACGTATGCACAGTCTCTTTACCTGTCTCCGTCTCACCATCATCTCTGGGTTGTTACTTTTCTCAGCTGACCTTTTACAATCATCCATTTTAATCTGGACCTATCCTGGTTAAACAAGCACTCACCTTTTTACAAGGTCAGCATCAAAGAATCCCCTGACTCCATATACCTCCTCTCTGGAGGAGGTCCTCCTCCCCTCCCACCCCGTCTCTCCCCTCCCACGCCCTCTCCTCCCCACCCACCACCCTCTCCTCCCCACCCACACCCCTACCCACCCACCCACACCCCTACCCACCCACCCCCCTCTCCTCCCACCCCCCTCTCCTCCCATTCCACCCCACTCTCCTTTCCTCCCACCCCACTCTCCTTTCCTCCCACCCCACTCTCCTTTCCTCCCACCCCACTCTCCTTTCCTCCCACCCCCCTCTCCTCCCCACCCACCCCCTTCTCCTCTCCTCCCACCCCCCTCTCCTCCCCTCCCCTCCCACCCCACCCCACCCCCCTCTCCTCTCCTCCCACCCCCCTCTCCTCCCCTCCCCTCCCACCCCACCCCCCTCTCCTCTCCTCCCACCCCCCTCTCCTCCCCTCCCCTCCCACCCCACCCCCCTCTCCTCTCCTCCCACCCCCCTCTCCTCCCCTCCCCTCCCACCCCACCCCCCTCTCCTCTCCTCCCACCCCCCTCTCCTCCCCTCCCCTCCCACCCCACCCCCCTCTCCTCTCCTCCCACCCCCTCTCCTCCCCTCCCCTCCCACCCCACCCCCTCTCCTCCCCTCCCACCCCCTCTCCTCCCACCTCATCTCCTCCCACCTCCTCTCCTCCCACCTCCTCTCCTCCCACCCCCCTCTCTTCTCCTCCTCTCCTCCCACCTCCTCTCCTCCCACCTCCTCTCCTCCCACCTCCTCTCCTCCCACCCCCTCTCCTCCCACCTCCTCTCCTCCCACCCCCTCTCTTCTCCTCCCACCCCCTCTCCTCCCACCTCCTCTCCTCCCACCTCCTCTCTTCTCCTCCCACCTCCTCTCCTCCCACCCCCTCTCCTCCCACCTCCTCTCCTCCCACCTCCTCTCCTCCCACCCCCTCTCCTCCCACCTCCTCTCTTCTCCTCCCACCTCCTCTCCTCCTCTCCTCCCACCCCCTCTCCTCCCACCTCCTCTCTTCTCCTCCCACCTCCTCTCCTCCCACCTCCTCTCCTCCCACCTCCTCTCCTCCCATTCCACCCCCTTCTCCTCTCCTCCCCTCCCCTCCCACCCCACCCCCCTCTCTTCTCCTCCCACCCCCTCTCCTCCCCTCCCACCCCCTCTCCTCCCACCTCCTCTCCTCCCACCCCCTCTCTTCTCCTCCCACCCCCTCTCTTCTCCTCCCACCCCCTCTCCTCCCCTCCCACCCCCTCTCCTCCCACCTCTTCTCCTCCCACCTCCTCTCCTCCCACCCCCTCTCCTCCCACCTCCTCTCCTCCCATTCCACCCCCCTCTCTTCTCCTCCCACCTCCTCTCCTCCCACCTCCTCTCCTCCCACCCCCTCTCCTCCCCTCCCACCCCCTCTCCTCCCCTCCCACCCCCTCTCCTCCCACCTCCTCTCCTCCCACCTCCTCTCCTCCCACCCCCTCTCCTCCCACCTCCTCTCTTCTCCTCCCACCTCCTCTCTTCTCCTCCCACCTCCTCTCCTCCCACCTCCTCTCCTCCCACCTCCTCTCCTCTCACCTCCTCTCCTCTCCCTGTCAGTGAAACTTCAAACAAGCATCAGTCATTTTTATGCTGGTTATTTAGGCTGGGTGTCATATCATGGTTTTAATGAAGGCTTTATTAAGTTTTTAATATCTATGCCTCCATCCGTTAATCTCCTTTATCACTTATCAATATGTATGAGTTTCTGTGCAGTGGTGTAGTAGAGGGTATATGCATGTATATGCCTTATACACACTTATTTTTCATTACTCATTTTATATACTGAATCCCTATGATGTGTGTTAAAGTAGTGTAGTGAAGGTATACACCATATCACTTAATACGGCTGATGGAACGGATCACAATGTTTAGCTTAAAATGTGGATAAAATATCATTTGTGCAATGTGCTCACTTATGTGTGAATGTTCCAAAATGCAATTTTCGGGATAATGCCCTTCTAAAATGCACACCGCACATCCGAACGGTTTCATGGACATACATGGAAATATCCGTTAGTAATGTTGAAAGAGTGGAGATCTAAGCATGCAACAACTACCATGGGTTGCTAATATAGGGCGGCAGGTAGCCTAGCGCTCAGAGCATTGTGCCAGTAACTGAAAGGTTGCTGGTTCAAATACCTGAGACGACAAGGTGAAGAAACCTGTTGATGTGTCCTTGAGCCAGGCACTTAGGTAGCCAGGCACTTAGGTAGGCTGTCATTGTAAATAAGAATGAGTTCTTAACTGACTTGCCTGGTTAAATAAACAATAGAACAGGAGAAAGCATATGAGGAAGTCTTTAGAAAATAGTTGCCTCCACGTTTCTATGGTGTGATTTTGGCTGTAGGCCACATTGAAGCAAGGTAAGACATGCCTCATAATATGAAACAATCCAAGGTTAAACAATGAAGGAACAGGAAAAATATAGTGACACTAATGATAGGCCTAACTGCACTCTGGTAGATGGAAATGACCTTCTCTATTAAATGTTAACTAGCTAGAAAGTAGCCTATGTCTACCTGGCAGAATGACATCATGATTATTTGTGTCAATCCTATCTCAAACACAGTGACCATAAACGTTGACACTGACATTCATTTTATAACATGGAAATGTGAAGTGTATATCTGGACTCACGGGTATTTATTATAAGCCTCAACATCCTGTATTTTAAAATACATAAAGTCCTCTTAAATTACAGCATTTCCATCACTCAATACCGTTTTTATGTCAAAGTTGTCCAAATAGCAGGAGGGAGGGGTCCAACTTCTTGTTGCGTGCAGTGCTCAAGTTCAGAAAGGCTGTCACTCAAAACCCATACAGTGCTGTGAAGCGTAGAGCCTGAGCTCTGACATAATTTATAGCATGTTACTGTACAGCCACTGCGTTCCAATTTAGCTTATCAGTGCCCAAATCATTTTCAACCCGTATACGGGTACCACTGTAAATCCTTTGAAGCTTAGTGTGTGTGTGTGTGTGTGTGTGTGTGTGTGTGTGTGTGTGTGTGTGTGTGTGTGTGTGTGTGTTTACACATGTATCTGAGCGAGGTGCCCTCTCCCTGTAATATGTCTCAGTGTATGACAAAGAGACGCTTCCCATCGGAGTTGATGGCGGAGCTGAAGGTCTTAATGTATAGTGCTGCAGGACTGAGGCGCCTGCCCTTTTCACCACACTGATGTATATACATGTCTATGGTTTGTCCTAATTACCACTAGATTAACAATATTTTGTACATTTGTATATTTCCCACGGTTACTCTGCTAACTGATGATAGATGATGGTCTGGGGTGCTACAGGGCCAGGATGATGTATTGCGATGTGATTGGTCCATACAGCTCCTGCGATGTCATAAAAGCCGGTCCTTGGGTTTTATCACAGTTGGCCCATCAGATCCGTGATGGGATGAGTTGCTTTGTTTATGAGGGGGACTGTCACATTAATCGGGTATCAAGACGCAAAAAGGTAAATTAGTAACATTAGATGATCCTGAGCAATAATCAAATATTGATTGAGGTTTTAAAAACAACACCTTGACTGAAACACCTCTGTCTTTGCCTCCATACCTTTCTTTATTTCCAACCCTCTCTTTCTGTCCCTTTCCCTCTCTCTGCACTTTGCCAGTCTCTAAGAGAACAATGCAGTGCTGGTTCAATGGAAGGCTTTATCAAAGCACACAAACACAGTAGTCTGATTGTAAATACAATTGGGAAACACACACACCTCTAGCAGCAGCCCGATGAATGGCCATCACACAATGGTGGTCAATTTAATCACTGATGAAACAGTCACCAAGGGCCCTCCCATCCCACGCTGTGGCCTTGCATGTGTGTGGGTGGGCGGTATCTCGTTTCTCTCACACACACACACACACACACACACACACACACATACACAGAGACACACACACATACACAGAGACACACACACACACACATACACAGAGACACACACACACACACACACGGAACGGAATACCTAATAAGCGGCTGTTTTCTTTGCTCTATAAATGTATTCTGAAACGCAAGGATATTATTAGGCTGTGTTGGGAGGGGGTCAATATGAGTTCATTATGCAAATATAAATCACAACAACATGACTACCTTGATATAGTTATTAAATATATAGTTTGCATAAACTTTCTCTTTGTTCATTATTCAATTCTGTCTTCTACCAATTTAATAATAATAATGTAATAACCGGGTGGCAAATATAGAACAGTGTAGCAGTGTATTATTATTATTATAACACAATGTTACTGTCAACTCACCTCACCCACCACCTCATTCACCTGGTGTGTACTGTAGGCTACCTACCATTATATCACATCACAGAACATGCAGACAGCCACATCAGACAGCTGGATCTATGAATAGCACTACACAGCACATTGGCCAGTGTTGGGATTATTCAGTGTAACATTTCTAGTGTTGATTCAGGAGTTAATTTCACTCTGTAAGAGTGAAATTAACACTCAGTGGTGTAAAATAACCCCCAGTGTTGGTGTTAATAACTAGTTACACTGTGGAGAGTAAAACAGTTTAATCAAAAACACACCATTCATTATCATATTTCCCAGAATGCTCTACTGCAGGTACATTGATTGATTGATTAATCTTATGCTACACAAAGATGAATAACACACATTTTTCTAAACTAATCCAATCAATTACTTAGATTATTGCACCCTTTACTGAAATGGTTGTTCCAGTTTAAATGGTTTAGGTAGTGTTTTTTTATAAAGTCTCCAAACTCTGAAAGTCATTCTGAATGCAGGTTGCGAGTGAATACAACAGGTGTAGATCTTACAGTGAAATGCTTACTAACAAGCCCTTAACCAACAATACAACAGGTGTAGACCTTACAGTGAAATGCTTACCTACAAGCCCTAACCAACAATACAACAGGTGTAGACCTTACAGTGAAATGCTTACCTACAAGCCCTTAACCAACAATCCAACAGGTGTAGACCTTACAGTGAAATGCTTACTAACAAGCCCTAACCAACAATACAACAGGTGTAGACCTTACAGTGAAATGCTTACCTACAAGCCCTAACCAACAATACAACAGGTGTAGATCTTACAGTGAAATGCATACCTACAAGCCCTAACCAACAATACAACAGGTGTAGACCTTACAGTGAAATGCTAACTAACAAGCCCTTAACCAACAATACAACAGGTGTAGACCTTACAGTGAAATGCTTACTAACAAGCCCTTAACCAACAATACAACAGGTGTAGACCTTACAGTGAAATGCTTACTAACAAGCCCTAACCAACAATACAACAGGTGTAGACCTTACAGTGAAATGCTTACTAACAAGCCCTTAACCAACAATACAACAGGTGTAGACCTTACAGTGAAATGCTTACTAACAAGCCCTTAACCAACAATCCAACAGGTGTAGACCTTACAGTGAAATGCTTACTAACAAGCCCTAACCAACAATACAACAGGTGTAGACCTTACAGTGAAATGCTTACTAACAAGCCCTTAACCAACAATACAACAGGTGTAGACCTTACAGTGAAATGCTTACTAACAAGCCCTAACCAACAATACAACAGGTGTAGATCTTACAGTGAAATGCTTACTAACAAGACCTTAACCAACAATACAACAGGTGTAGACCTTACAGTGAAATGCTTACTAACAAGCCCTTAACCAACAGTGCAGTTTAAGTAGAAAATAAGTGTTATGTAAACAATAGAGAGGTAAAGAAATAAAAACAGTAAAATGACAGTAAAAAAATATATATACAGGTGGTATATACAGGTGGTATACAGGTGGTACCAGTACAGAGTCAATGTGCAGGGGAACCGGTTAGTCGGGCTAATTGAGATAATATGTACATGTAGGTATAGTTAAAGTGACTATGCATAGATGGTAAACAGAGAGTAGCAGCAGGGGGGAGGGTGGGGGGGACACAGTGTAAATAGTCCTGATAGCCATTTGATTAGCTGTTCAGGAGTCTTATGGCTTGGGGGTAAAAGCTGTTGAGAAGCCTTTTGGACCTAGACTTGGTGCTCCGGTACTGCTTGCCATGCGGTAGCAGAAAGAACAGTCCATGACTGGGGTGGCTGGAGTCTTTGATAATTTTTTGGGCCTTCCTCTGACACCGCCTGGTATAGAGTTTCTGGATGGCAGGAAGCTTGGCCCCATTGATGTACTGGGCCGTACGTACTACCCTCTGTAGTGCCTTGCGGTCGGAGGCTGAGCAGTTGCCATACCAGGCAGTGATGCAGCCAGTCAGGATGCTCTTGATGTTGCAGCTGTAGAACCTTTTGAGGATCTAATTAATTTGCATTCATCAACTGTGAGTGTATCATAGGTACACTCACAGTTGAAGTGTACCTATGATAACAATTACAGACTTCTACATGCTTTGCAAGTAGGAAAACCTGCAAAATCGGCAGTGTATCAAATACTTGTTCTCCCCACTGTACGTACAGTCACTGTGGGGACGACATCAGCTATGCATTTATTGATGAAGCCAAAGACTGATGTGGTGTACTCCTCAATGCCATCGGAAGAATCCTGGAACATATTCCAGTCTGTGCTAACAAAACAGTGCTGTAGCTTAGCATCTGCGTCATCTGACCACTTCTTTATTGACGAGTCACTGGTACTTCCTGCTTTAGTTTTTGCTTGTAAGCAGGAATCAGAAGGATGGAATTATGGTCAGATTTGCCAAATGGAGGGCGAGGGAGAGCTTTGTATGCGTCTGTGTGTGGTGTAAAGGTGGATTTTTTTCCCCTCTGGTTGCACATTTAACATGCTGATAATAATTTGGAAAGACTGATTTTAGTTTCCCTGCATTAAAGTACCAGGCCACTAGGAGCGCCGCCTCTGGATGGGCGTTTTCCTGTTTGCTTATTGCCTTATACAGCTGTGAGGTCTTAGTGCCAGCATCCGTCTGTGGTCGTAAATAAACAGCCACGAAAAATATAGTTGAAAACTCTCTAGGCAAATAGTCTGGTCTACAGCTTATAATGAGATACTCTACTTCAGGAGAGCAGAATCTAGAGACTTCCTTAGATTCTGTACATCAGCTGTACACACAGCCCCCCCCCCCCCCCTCGTCTTACCAGAGTCTGCTGTTCTATCTAGCCGGTGCAGCGTGTATCCCGCCAGCTGAATGGTGTCCATGTCATCGTTCAACCACGACTAGGTGAAACATAATATATTACAGTTGTTGATGTCCCGTTGGTAGGAGATTCGTGATCGTATCTCGTCTAATTTATTGTACCTGCGTCTCCTCCTCCTGCCGATGACGGGGATCTGGGCCTTGTCGAGTCTCTGAAGTACATCATGTGCGTCCCGTTTATTGAAGAAGTCCTCGTCCAATCCGAGGTTAGTGATCGCTGTCTTGATATCTAGAAGCTCCTTTTTGCCGTAAGATACAACGGCAGAAACATTATGAACAAAATAAGTTACAAATAAACTAGAATAGCACAATGGTTAGGCGCCCGTAAAATGGCGGCCCTGACTCCCGGCGCCAATTTTGCTTTATTTCAATCAATCACAATCGAGTTTCATTGAACACTGACAAAGTGTAACGGCGTCAGTACTAAGAAAAGTGAGTCCAGTTTGATCTATCTGAAAAAAGATATAAACGCAACATGTAACAATTTCAATGATTTTACTGAGTTACAGTTCATATCAGGAAATCAGTCAATTGAAATAAATGTATTAGATTAATAAAAAAACATATTGATTTCATATGACTGGGCAGGAGCGCAGCCACTGGGGAGCCAGGCCCAGCCAATCAGAATTCGTTTTTCCGCACAAAAGAGCTTCATTACAGACAGAAATTCTCCTCAGTTTCATCAGCTGTCCAGGTGGCTGGTCTCAGAAGATCCCGCAGGTAAAGAAGCCCGATGTGAAGGTCCTGGGCTGGGGTGGTAACGTGGTCTGCGGTTGTGAGCCCGGTTGGATGTATTGCCAAATTCTCTAAAACGACGTTGGAGGTGGCTTATTGTAGAGCAATTGACATTAAAATCTCTAGCAACAGCTCTGGTGGACATTCCTGCAGTCCTCAAAACTTGAGACATCTGTGACATTGTGTGACTGAACATTTTAGAGTGGCCTTTTATTGTCCCTAGCAGAAGGTTCACCTGTGTAATGATCATGCTGTTTAATCAGCTTCTTGATACGCCACACCTGTAAGGTGGATGGATTATCTTGGCAAAGGAGAAATGTTCACTAACAAGGATTTAAACACATTTCTTCACCAAATTTGAGAGAAATACGACTTTTGTGCAAACGGAAGAATTCTGGGGTCTTTTATTTTAGCTCATGAAACATGGGACCAACACTTTACATGTTGTGTTTATATTTGTGTTCAGTATAAATCAAGTGTTATGTTGTACTCTATAGTAGAGCTATGCAAACACCACCATTGCGTTCCTTTGAAGACTTTAAGAGTAAAATGGGGAACACTGCAACAGAGTTAAGGATTTAACACTTTCAAAAGTGTTACCTTAATACCAGTACAGTGGGATGTGTATGTTCCCTGAAAATAGTGTACAGGTTACACTTTCAAAGTTAAATGTACACCATTGATTTTGCTGTGTAGTAAGGCCAGTCAGGTGCACTGTGCTCTATGTAAAAATGATCTATCTGGTGCTTGGGAAGGCTGTGGTGGTTAAGCCAAACAATGAGGGTGGGAGAGGGAGAGGGAGAGGGAGAATAGAGAGGGACAGAGGGAGAGGAGAGGGGGGAAGTCAAGAAGGGAGGTAGCAGAGACAGAGGTAGAGAGAGAGATAGAGCTCCCCAGCACAGAGCAGAGCAGACCAGGGGGTATCAGGTGTGGAGCTTGGGAGTGTAAACACAACCATTACTTCCACCACTGTGCTTCTGTTTGTCTGCTGCCCACCATTCAGTGTCTACTTCAGTGTGTGTGTGTGTGCCATAGGCACCTAGTGTGTGTGTGCCAACAGACAGTCCACAGGTGCCCACGCTATACCTCAGTCAGGCATGAGAGCGACCCACAAAGCTTTTTGGGATCTTAACATCTTTTAGGGACTGATATATTATCACGAGAAATTGTGAAAAGAAATGAAAATGTGTTTGATTGCATGCACTGTATATAGTCAAGCTGGGTTAAAATAAAATCCTCACAGTGATCACCAAGGATAAGGAATGAGCTAGTTAGTGTGGTATTTTAATATTGATGATGTGGGGAGTACAATGAAGCCTTGTTGAATATCACCGGGTGGTGTTCACCCTGCCCTCAGTGTGTGTGTGTGTGTGTGTGTGTGTGTGTGTGTGTGTGTGTGTGTGTGTGTAGTGTGTGTGTGTGTGTGTGTGTGTGTGTGTGTGTGTGTGTGCGTGCGTGCGTGCGTGTATGTGTGTGCGTGTGTGCGTGTGTGTGTGTGTGTGTGAAATATAATGAGAGAGAGTCAGAGAGAGAGGTGGGAGAGAGAATAAGGTAGAAAAAGGAAAGCATAGACAGAATGAGAGAGAGAGATCCTGCCACTGTTGAAAGGGCACAGGAGGATATGTATACGGGAGCGGCAGCGGTGGAGCTTCAATCAAATATCCGGTTGCGATATGCGCAGAAGCACCGCTGCAGCTGCGTTTCCGCGTTGACTGAGCGGAGAGAGGGGAGGGGAGTGGAGGGGAGGGAAAACGGAGAGAGTGAGCGAGCAGCGTAGACGCAGTGGGACACGGAGTCAGAGAAGACCACACCGACGCACTATAGCCACACAACAAATACACAGAGAATCGACTCGAAATTGCGCGTCAACGAGCCCGACCTGAGCGGTGTGCGGCCAAAACCCTTTTTACCATGGAGACTGCGGTAAAAACAGAATCTAAAATGTGAGATTTACGAAGGAAATCAGAAGAGAGCGAGATAGTGGCTTTACCCAGTTATCTTCAGCTGGTGATCTCAATTATCGTGGTCGCAGTGTTTCTGGGGTAAAATGAAGAAGTTTAACATCAGGAAGGTACTGGACGGCCTGAAGGAGCAGGCATCTTCCTCGGCTTCGTCTGGCCAGTCGGGCACCCAGGAGAACAATTTGATGCAGGAGACCCTTCAATCCGAGAATTTTCAACTCTGCAAGGTGGGCGAGTCAGATGTATTTTATTAAGCAGCTGTATGAAACATAACAGTCTGTAAATGAGTGTTGCTGTTTGCGAGTGTATCTCAATATTGATAGGCTACTTAACGCGCCACCACCTATATTATTGATAGCCTACAATGTTACCGTTATCATCTGATGAACGGTTAGGCTACTTTACCCGACCTCCTGCGTTTGCCTGGTCTTTTTCGTTAACATCTGTTATAAAAAGGTATTATTATAATGATAATATATTTTGCTTCATAGGCAACACCCTCTGTCCATTCCCAGGGTTTGTTAACCCAGCCTGTAAAATGCGCATTTGGCGAATGCGTTTAGAGATCTACCAAGATAGAATAGGCTTTTATATACATCCCACCATTAGCCTGAATAGGCCAATCTTTATAACAATGTAAGAAATGCACAGGCCTACATATATCCTCCCTTCCGTTCAAATAGACTGGTTTCATCGCCCATGTCATGTGCATTTCGCATGAACTGTCATACAGAGGGGTTGGGATAAAACAACCCGTTTCTTGCATAATCAGATCGGCTTGGATTAACATGTCAATCGCTGGGTCCCTGGCCGGTTGATACAGTGGCTATCAGTCTCCCACCAACACTCAGCTTCCAGTTCAAACACCCGATCCCCTCATTGATCCACAGAGGAAGGCTGCGTCTAAAATGTAGCCGTTTTATCATGCACTGGCTCCCCTTATTCATTGAATAAGACATGACAGAAGAATGGATGGGGTTAATAAGAGCTCACATTCGATTTACTTGCGCGCATTGCCTGCAAAACAGCTGGAACGATGTTATAGTTGAAACATAGGATACTTTGCTTTGTAGTCAAATGGACAAACACTTGAATTGTTACCGATTTCTCACCTTCTGGTGCTGTGTAATTCAATTGTTATGTATAGACCAGGCTAAGATGACCTAAACACGATATTGAATTCAACACCTGTATAAGTGTTTTTTTTTTATTACACATGGTAATGCTCATGCAGCCACAGCTTCACGTTCACGACGATGTAGGCCCTTGACTATCCAAGACCTCTATCCAAGACCCTCCGCGGAGTTGAGAGCAGACTTTTGACATGAAAGCCATACTAAATCGTTAATCAAATTCCACTGGGCAAAAACTGGTTGAATCAACATTGTTTACACGTAATTTCAACCCCCAAAATCTATGTGATGAAGTTGAATCAACATGGAAAACTGTTTGGGTTTGCAAAAAGTAGTCACCCAACTTTAACCTAAATCAAATGACATGGTGGCTTTTTTTTTATACATTGAATTCACGTTAGTTGACAACTCAAGCAAATGTAAATCTAAACATTGAACTGACATCTGTGCCCAGTGGAGCAACAGCAATGAGGAAACAATTGGTAGTTTTGCTGTTTGCTTGAGTAATTGGAGATGGAAGGATGCTCCCTGCAGTCATGGCTCTGTATAATACTGTGTGTTGCTGCGAATTATTTTTGGACTTGGGGACATTGAAGAGACCCCTGGTGGCATGTCTTGTGGGGTATGTATTGGTGTCTGAGCTGAATATTTGATAACACAGACAATCTGGAATTTTCATCACAGTAATATTTCTCATAAAAACTAGAAGAGAAGCAGTTAATCTCTCGTCAACCCTCAACCAGGAAAGACTGGCATGCCTGTTGTCGATGTTAGTTCTGTATGTGCAGTTAAGAACAAGGCGTGCTGCTCTGTTTTGAACAAGCTGCAGCATTGCTGGGTCTTTCTTTGCTGCACTTGACCATATTACAGGACAGTAATCAAAATGGGACAAGACCAGAGCCTGAACAACTAGTACAGTTGTTTAAAACTGACATAACCCTCCCCATCTTCATACCAACTTTGTCAATATGTTAATTGACCATCCAATGTTATACTTACAAGTTTTTCTTCCTCAGCTTGCTCAATGGTTTAGGTCTTAGAGGATGTTTTGAAACGCTTTTAGTTTTAGATGTATTTAAAGCTGCAATATGATAATAATATTAATATTAATAATAATAATAATTCCTTTAATTTGTAAAGTCCCTTTCTCAAAAAAGATACAAAATAATAACAAAAACAATTCAAAACACAAAACATGCAACTGAAAGCTCTGTCACCCATAGCTTTTAATCTGCTGACGGGAGACGGACCTGGAGGAGCGAAATGTGAATTACAGATCTGTCATTCTCATTGAAAGCAAGTCTAAGAAGCGGTAGATTTGTTCTTTGTGCGATATTTCTATAGTTTTTTACTTTAACTTTCAATTTTATACACCAGCTTAAAACAGCTGAAAATACAATATTTTTGGTTATTGAAAATATATTTCACAGCGTTTTAGATGTGATCACCCATTCTGATACTGACTGGAACTCCTTATTTAGAATGTCAGTGAGCTCACTGGCTTTGGGTGCTGACATGTAGAGTGTGGAATCACCCGCAAACATAGTCATTCTAGGGCTCCCAAGTGGTGCAGCGGTCTAAGGCACTGCATCTCAGTGCTGGAGGCGTCACTACAGACACCCTGCTTCGATTCCAAGCTTTAACACAACAGTCCATGATTGGGAGTCCTATAGGACGGCGCACAATTGGCCAAGCGTCACCCGAGTTTGGCAGGTGTAGGCCGTCATTTTAAATAAGAATGTGTTATTAACTGACTTGCCTAGTTAAATAAAACATTTTTATTTTTTTATTGTGTAAGACCAGTGGCAATTCATTTGTAGAAATAGAGAAGAGTAACGGCCCAAGGCCACTGCCCTGAGGGACGCCTCACTGTACATATCTGATGTTAGAGAAGCTTTCATTGAAGAACACTTTCTCCGGGTTCTATTAGATAAATTGACGTTTTATAAAAAAATATATGGATTTCAGCAAACAAAGGTGTGTAACAACAGAGGACAAACATAGGTACAAAGTAAGTGATAAAGAATTGACATTTTTGAAGTATTGTCCGCATAGTGACTCAAAGGAGTCGTAGGTTAATTTAAAAACTCTAGTCTGTGCTCAACTCTGTGGAACAGTTAAGGTACTTGGCTACCTCTTCACATGACGTTAGGCCTACATACAGTTTTTGTCTCCCTTGCGGCTATGGCAGCTCAGCGTTGAGTGATGCTGCTCATTTCTATGTGGCACAGTTTTTGTGAAAATAAGTGAATGCTCTTGGGAAAGATTAATATCATTAGGCCTACATAATGAAAACGATTTGTGGTAGCCTATATCGTAGACTTGAAAACGCAGGCCTATTGCTGACGTGTTTCTCTCCGTCGCAAGAGTGCTCAAGGGTTTCAACATTTGTGCACGGCTAGACCTGTGTAGATGTCATATCTGGAATGGTTGGCTAGAACAGCTTAAGCTACATGTCGCCAATTATTTTGGTGAAAATACAAATAAAATAAAAATAGGTCTTGCGGTTTTGATCGAGCCGGGTCCTGGGGTGTCATAATCGGGTTGGCACTCCAGGCGCATATGGTGGAGAGAAGTCATCCAAAGCCCAGCCCTCGGGGCCACTGCTGCCTGCGCTAGGGCAGGTGTCTGCTACAGTGGAGCAGCTCTTACATAATATGCTTTAGCACTCTGCTCTGCTCTGGCTTTAAGCAAACAAATAGGCTACAACAACCCACTGACTGACTTACTGACTGAGGCTCCAGCAGCAGCAGCGTATTGTGGTAGACCTGTCACGCCTCAAAGTGAGGGGTTTTATTGCTGTGTTTTATTTTTTACTGTAGTAATGTAATCACAACTAGCTGCTCTATGGGAGACGCCATCAAAATAGATGGTGTTGTTGCTAGTATCTGAAAATGGGCCTATGCACACTCAATATGATGGGGGTCATTGCTGTTGTGTAATTTCAAGTGTCCAATTCACAGACTTCAAATTGCAGTTTGAGTAAGTACAGTTGAAGTCTGTATATTGATGTTGAATTATGTGGACAATCGACCAGTGGTTTGAGTAAGTACAGTATATTGATGTTTGAGTAAGTACAGTATATTGATGTTTGAGTAACTACAGTATATTGATGTTTGAGTAAGTACAGTATATTGATGTTTGAGTAAGTACAGTATATTGATGTTTGAGTAAGTACAGTATATTGATGTTTGAGTAAGTACAGTATATTGATGTTTGAGTAACTACAGTATATTGATGTTTGAGTAAGTACAGTATATTGATGTTGAATCATGAGAATTCCCTCTAACCCTGCTTTACTGCTCTTTTATTGGACGGCCAGACTGTCCGTCATGGCTTCCCCTATCAGCCATCGGCCATGGCCCATGACCCAGTCCAGAAGATCCTGGCCATTGGGACCCAGAGCGGGGCCCTCAGACTGTATCCTTTCTGCTCTGTGTGGAGCTGTGTTTTGTACCCTGGGTTCCTGGGGGAGGCTCTGCATGGGGCCACTCTCAGCCCAGACCAGTAGCAGGTAGGTGGATAGATGAATTTTTGGATAGATGGTCGAATGGATGCATTTGATAGAAAGACAATCAGAATGTCCTTGGAAGAACAGGCTGAGCTCATGCATGTTTATGTATACTCAGTCTATCCATATGTAATAACACATATTACAGTATAATTGCATGTTACATTTAAAAAATCTAAATTCTTGATATAGAGCTAGCAGCCTGTTTACAGGGACAACAGCTTGCTGTGCTTCACAACACAAAGCAGTGGAATGACACCACAGGGAGCCATAGCTACAGAGAGCACCCACCCACTAGCTCGCCTCCTGCCTGCCTCTCTGCCTGCCTCTCTGCCTGCCTCTCTGCCTGCCTGCCTGCGTCAGGCCCCTTTACTGTTCCAGCATGTGTTCTTGCTGAAAAACAACTCATTAAGGTGTGATTAAGGGGTGGACAGACAGGCAGCAACATGCCTCTGTCTCTCTGCCTGTCTGTTTCTGTCTTTCTGTCTCTCCATGCTGTCTGTCTTTCTGTCTCTCCCTACTGTCTGTCTTTCTGTCTCTCCCTACTGTCTGTCTTTCTGTCTCTCCCTACTGTCTGTCTTTCTGTGTCTCCCTACCGTCTGTCTTTCTGTCTCTCCATGCTGTCTGTCTTTCTGTCTCTCCATACTGTCTGTCTTTCTGTCTCTCCCTGCTGTCTGTCTTTCTGTCTCTCCCTGCTGTCTGTCTTTCTGTCTCGCTATACTGTCTGTCTTTCTGTCTCTCCATGCTGTCTGTCTATCTGTCTCTCCATGCTGTCTGTCTATCTGTCTCTTCATGCTGTCTGTCTTTCTGTCTCTCCATGCTGTCTGTCTATCTGTCTCTCCATGCTGTCTGTCTATCTGTCTCTCGATGCTGTCTGTCTATCTGTCTCTCCCTGCTGGCTGTCTATCTGTCTCTCCATGCTGTCTGTCTTTCTGTCTCTCCATGCTGTCTGTCTATCTGTCTCTCCATGCTGCCTGTCTATCTGTCTCTCCCTACTGTCTGTCTTTGTTCCTGCCTGATTCTTGTAGAAGTGGGCTTCATGTCTACTTAAATCTGAATGAAAAGGTGAGGTGCAGGATGACGGTGTTGATCTAAGGTCAGTTTATTGATATTAGATTGGTTTGGTGTCAATCAAGATGTAACCATATAGTTGTTGATATGCTGGCTATGCTGGTCCTTTTACATTTATGCTTTGAACCGTCAGTGAATTGTTCAGGGTTTGACAATTCTTCCTTCTCACTGATGTTGGTGAGATAATAGAAAACCGTTTTGATTTCAGTCAGTTCTTTGAGTGATGTGGAACAGAGAGAGATCGGGTCTTATCTCTGGGAGAGGAAGGTGAAAGGGGAGTCATGCAACTGCCTGTACTTTTCCCTTCTTCCATCAGTGCTCTAGATGACGACTCGGCCCGCTCTTGCCTAATCTGATAACGATGATGCCTGAAACAAAAGAGATGCTCTTATTGGTCCTTTTTTATGATTTGGCCGAGGGTCTAGTTGTAGGGATTTGTTATAGCTGTAGTTGTGTAGCACTGTGTTTGCAGTATGTCCATAGCTTCATGCTGTAGCACAGGGTTTGTCTCTGTGTCTCTGACTGATTGTATCAGCCTTATAGGACTCTTTAATCGTTATGCTTGTAACTATGTTCTGTAACAATCCTTGCAGCTTTAGCTCTATGTCTGTCATGTGGCTGTATACTATAGCCTTATGTCCATGTTGTTCTATATCTGTCCTGTAGCTCTATCTCTACCCTGTAGCTCTATGTCTGTCCTGTAGCTCTATGTCTGTCCTGTAGCTGTATGTCTGTCCTGTAGCTCTATGTCTGTCCTGTAGCTCTATGTCTGTCCTGTAGCTCTATGTCTGTCTTGTAGCTCTATCTCTACCCTGTAGCTCTATGTCTGTCCTGTAGCTCTATGTCTACCCTGTAGCTCTATGTCTGTCCTGTAGCTCTATGTCTGTCCTGTAGCTCTATGTCTGTCCTGTAGCTCTATGTCTACCCTGTAGCTCTATGTCTGTCCTGTAGCACTATGTCTGTCCTGTAGCTCTATGTCTGTCCTGTAGGTCTATGTCTACCCTGTAGCTCTATGTCTGTCCTGTAGCACTATGTCTGTCCTGTAGCTCTATGTCTGTCCTGTAGCTCTATGTCTGTCCTGTAGCTCTATCTCTACCGTGTAGCTCTATCTCTACCCTGTAGCTCTATGTCTGTCCTGTAGCTCTATGTCTGTCCTGTAGTTCTATGTCTGTCCTGTAGTTCTATGTCTACCCTGTAGCTCTATGTCTACCCTGTAGCTCTATGTCTGTCCTGTAGCTCTATGTCTGTCCTGTAGCACTATGTCTGTCCTGTAGCTCTCTGTCTGTCCTGTAGCTCTATGTCTGTCCTGTAGCTTTATGTCTACCCTGTAGCTCTATGTCTGTCCTGTAGCTCTATGTCTGTCCTGTAGCTTTATGTCTACCCTGTAGCTCTATGTCTGTCCTGTAGCTTTATGTCTACCCTGTAGCTCTATGTCTGTCCTGTAGCTTTATGTCTGTCCTGTAGCTTTATGTCTACCCTGTAGCTCTATGTCTGTCCTGTATGTGAATGTGAATTTATCCAAATACTTATGACACCTTCAAATGAGGGACTAGATACATTAAGGGCATTCATTTCTAAACGGTAAAACAGATTAAAGGTTACATGCCATACTGTCGCCTCATGTAAATAATTTGGGGCTCAATTTGAACAAGCCTAAGGGATTGGTAAATCGTAGCGGTATAGGTTCTGGGATGTGTCAGAAATACTTTCGCTAAACAGTATCTACACTGAGTGTACAAAACAATAAGGACACCTGCTCTTTCCATGACATAGACTGACCAGGTGAATCCAGGTGAAAGCTATCATCCCTTATTGATGTCACTTCTTAAATCCACTTCAATCAGTGTAGATGAAGGGGAGGAGACAGGTTAAAGAAGGAAGCCTTTTAAAGCCTTGTGACAAATGAGACATGGATTGTGGATGTGTGCCATTCAGAGGGTGAATGGGCAAGACAAAAGATTTAAGTGTCTTTGAACAGGGTATGGTTGTGGATACCAGGCACACCGGTTTGTTTCAAGAACTGCTGCTGGGTTGTTCTTGGTTTTACGTGTGTATCAAGAACGGTCCACTGCCCAAAGGACATCCAGCCAACTAGAGACAACTGTGGGAAGAATTTGAGTCAACATGGGCCAGCAGCCCTGTGGTATGCTTTCGACACCTTGTAGTGAGGGGAGCAGCTCAATATTAGGAAGGATTGTGAGTACAATCAATGTACTGAAGGGCTTTTTTAACTGCTGCTGGCAACGTTGCATGAAATGCATGAAATGCAAAGCTGCTGTACCCTTTTGTAATCTCACTGGATTAGTGGACGTGGTCACTTGGACAGTGTATAGTCTCTTAGCCATGATAAGGTCTACAGGATGGCTTTTCAACTATAAAATAGAAATCATCAGTGTGTGACGTAATTCCGGCAGGTAGCCCAGTGGTCAGAGCGTTGGTCCCGTAACTGTAAGGTTGCAGGATCGAATCCCCGAGCTGACAAGGTAAAAATCTGTCATTCTGTCCCTGAACAAGGCAGTTAACCCACTGTTCCCTGGTAGGCCGTCATTGTAAATAAGAATTTGTTCTCGTCTGACTTGCCTAGTAAAATAAAGGTTAAGAAAATTCCAGATCCTATTAAATAATGTAATGTACAATTACCTCTTCCTATAACTCTCCTGGCTCCTGCTGCCTCCCCGACCAACCATCTCTTATCTCTCTGCTGCTGAGTCTCTGTGTTATTCTGCTCAGGAAGAAGGGCACATGTGATTCACCGGTTGGCTAATGGAGTTTTACCGAGAGATTCAATATTGTCTTTACTCAGAAAACGATGCCCCTCCACCCCTCCTCCTCGTTCGCCAACCACTTTCCGTCGTCTACCCTTCCAGTGAGTCACCACAATGGAAAGGCCAAGTTGGGTCTCTTTTAACTCCAAAACCAACATTATTGGATGATAACAAATCTTGATGACCCGATAGAGATCTAACAGGCAGAAGATGAATGGAAGAATCTAATATAGATGGTACTGTGGATCAGACGGGCTACGTGAAAACCATGGAGTGGATTGAGCCACAGTCCGGACTGAAGTGGCATGATATAGCCATGGTAACTAGAGTATGTGGTCCAGAGTCTGTGGTGCATTGCTTTCCCAATGAGGAATTCTTTGTCTGAGTTATCTTAGAGAAATTGAAATGGAGTTGACCCAAAGTGTTTGGTCTGTTTTCTTCCTCGTCTGTTGTATCAGTCTTTCTCTCTCTCGCTCTCTCTGTCTGTCTCCTCTTCTCTTGTTTGCTCTCTCTCTCTCTCTCTCTTTCTCTCCCTCCCTCCTCTACTCTACTAGTTGTGATGAACACCTCTCCCCTTCCCCCTGGCACTGCAGATGGTAGTGTTTGGGTGCTGGTTGTGTGTGTGTGTTGGCCAGGTGAGGTAGAAACCAGACTGGGCTGTGTGCTGTGCTGTGTCCCAGTGCAGGCCAGGCCAGGCTACCTGGTGCCAGCGAGGTCACCTACCTGTGCACTAATTACAGTCAACAGACGGCAGCACACACTTGACTGGCTCCTCACTGTAAATATAGGCCTCATTTGGAGAGATACAGGTCCACACTGCAAACACACACACACACACACACACACACACAGGTAGAACACACACACATACACTTCATTACATTAAGGGGGCGACAGGCCGGCGGGAGGCTGGAGGCTGCAGAGAGGCTGACAGAGTGTCTGTCATTCAGCCAGTGGGTCTTTCCATCAAAGGCCGTCCAGGGCCCATCGATCCAGCTCATCGGCCCCACGCTTCAAAGAAAGCCTTCCAGGGCTGTCTGCTGCAGTCGATGGATGCCCCCGGCGAGGCAACCTTAGTGGGCACATATCTGAGGATCTCTCCTTCGATCCCTCCAATTACCTCCGGCCTCCATGGTGGGAATAGCTAATGCCAGAGAAAGGGAGGGGAGGGAGTCTCATTATGATGGACTAATATGAGCTTGATGAGTGAAAGGCAGAGCCGGTATGTGTACTGACCCCCCTCTCCCCTCCCGTGTATTTGTGATTGTTCCTTCCTTAAAAATAAAAGTATTCAAGTAGAGGGGAGAAAAAGTGTCATTGGAAACAATACAGTTTTTCTTTATTTGGGGCAGTGTTCAAATTACCGGCGCAGTGGAAGGCTCCAGCCATAGAATAGGTGCGAGGAGCCGGCACAGGTCCTACCGCGCTGGGGAGGCGCACCGGTGGTCTGGTGTGTGTAGCCAGGCACTGGAGCCGGGCTGGGAAGATGCACTGTGGACAGACCCCCCCCCCCCCACACACACAATTCATATGAGTATCCTTTGGGGCTGCAACCTGCTCCGTGGGAGACGCCGGCCATTTTGTTGATCTGAATATTGGCCCCGGACTGGGCACCGGCACAGAGAGAGGCTCAGGCTCTGGAGCCGAACTGGAGACAGCGCGCAGGACAGCGTCTACCCCCTCTCCTGTTGGTTATGGAATAGCGCCAGCCGCTCCTTAACCATAGCAAGTTGTCGCTCCATACTCCCCTCCTCCTCCATCATCAGGAGAAACGGGTCCGGCTTGGTCTCGGGAGAAAGAGCTACCCAGGCTCTCTACCACTTCACCTGTTCCTCCTTCGGCCGATTGAAAAACCCCTCTGGTGTCTTCCGGTTCTCCGCCTTGGGAGGCTGAAGTGGGGAGCTCCTCTCTTCCTCCTCCGCATGCTCCTGTTCCTCCACCCATCGGGACCCATCGTCTCCTCCCCAGGTCGGGGCTCGTCCCCCAGCCCCCACGAGGACGAAGACAGGAGCATCTCTCTCTCCCGCTCCCACGGTTGTAGGGGCTCTGCCAAGAGCCTCCATGATGGTCGGGGCATGGACTCCGACTGCCATTCTTGCGGACGTCTCCAGATGCTCCCGACGACCAACGGTTGGGTTACCTCCACGATTCCTCGGGCGTCCTGCCATGTTGATCGCCGACGTGGCCGGAGTCGGCGTCGTGGCTGCCCGGTTCCTCCTGCTGGAGACTGGGGTTCTGGAGGACACGTACTCCGGGCTCCTCCTGCTGGAGGACACACACTCCACTTGAGGGTAGAACTCCCCTAGTAGGCAGAATTCCTCCTCCCTTCGCTGCTGTTGCAATCATCCATTTCATGCAAGGAACTCTGCAATCATCCAGTTCTGGGACACTGTAAAGTCCATGGAGAATAAGAGCATCTCCTCCCAGCTGCCCACTGCACTGAGGCTAGGAAACACTGTCACCACCGATAAATCTACGATAATTGAGAATTTCGATAAGCATTTTGCTACGGCTGGCCATGCTTTCCACCTGGCTACCCCT
Organism: Thymallus thymallus; assembly: GCA_023634145.1. NCBI lineage: Eukaryota > Metazoa > Chordata > Actinopteri > Salmoniformes > Salmonidae > Thymallus > Thymallus thymallus. Next base: position 1,344,860 of record CM042411.1, on the reverse strand, counting down.
ACCCCGGCCAACGTCTCTGCACCCCCCGCATCAACTTGCCCAAGCCCCCCTTGCTTCTCCTTCACCCAAATCCAGATAGCTGATGTTCTGAAAGAGCTGCAAAATCTGGACCCCTACATATCTGCTGGGCTAGACAATCTAGACCCAAACTGTTACAGACCTATATCCATCCTGCCCTGCCTTTCTAAAGTCTTCGAAGGCCAAGTTAACAAACAGATCACCGACCATTTTGAATGCCACCGTACCTTCTCCGCTATGCAATCTGGTTTCCAAGCTGGTCCAAGCTGGTCATGTGTAGGGATACTGGAGTGATTGAGGTAGATACAGTATGTGTAGGGATACTGGAGTGATTGAGGTAGATACAGTATGTGTAGGGATACTGGAGTGATTGAGGTAGATACAGTATGTGTAGGGATACTGGAGTGATTGAGGTAGATACAGTATGTGTAGGGATACTGGAGGGATTGAGGTAGATACAGTATGTGTAGGGATACTGGAGGGATTGAGGTAGATACAGTATGTGTAGGGATACTGGAGGGATTGAGGTAGATACAGTATGTGTAGGGATACTGGAGGGATTGAGGTAGATACAGTATGTGTAGGGATACTGGAGTGATTGAGGTAGATGCAGTATGTGTAGGGATACTGGAGTGATTGAGGTAGATACAGTATGTGTAGGGATACTGGAGTGATTGAGGTAGATGCAGTATGTGTAGGGATACTGGAGGGATTGAGGTAGATACAGTATGTGTAGGGATACTGGAGTGATTGAGGTAGATACAGTATGTGTAAGGGTAAGGTGACTAGGAATCCGGATACATGATAAAAAGAGTAGCAGCAGCGTATATGATGATTGTATGTGAGTGGGTGCGTGTAGAGTCAGTATGAATTGGGGCGGCAGGTAGCCTAGTGGTTAGAGCGTTGGGTCACTACTACTCGCCTCCTGTCATTTCGGAAATGTTTGCATTTACCCACATATACTATATATATTTATATACACTATATTATATATATATATGTAATAGTTTGGAATATTACTCATTCAATGGTTTTTCTTTATTTCCATTAAAACTATGACACAACACATAAGGAATCATGTAGTAACCAAAAAGTGTTAAACAAATCAAAATGTATTATATATTTGAGATTCTCCAAAGTAACCACCCTTTGCCTTGATCACAGCTTTGCACACTCATGGCATTCTCTCAACCAGCTTCATGAGGACCGCCACAGGAATGGAAGACCCAGAGGATAAGTTACCAGCCTCAGATTGCAGCCCAAATAAATGCTCCACAGAGTTCAAGTAACAGACACATCTCAACATCAACTGTTCAGAGGAGACTGTGTGAATCAGGCCTTCATGGTTGAATTACTGCAAAGAAACCACTACTAAAGATCACCAATAAGAAGAAGAGACTTGCTTGGGCCAAGAAACATGAACAATGGACATTAGACCGGTGGAAATTTGTCCTTTGGTCTGGAGTCCAAATTTGAGATTTTTGGTTCCAACCTCAACCAAATTTAGATGGTTTGGGATGAGTCGGACCGCAGTGAAGGAAAAGCAGCCAACAAGTGCGCAACATATGTAGGAACTCCTTCAAGACTAATGGAAAAGCATTCAAGGTGAAGCTGGTTGAGTGAATGCCAAGAGTGTGCAAAGCTGTCATCAAGGCAAAGGGTGGCTATTTGAAGAATCTTTTTTTTTTTTGACCCCCAGTGTATTTCTCAGTGATGTAAAAATACCTTTAAGTACTACTTAAGTCGTTTTTTGGGGTATCTGTACTTTACTTTACTATTTCTATTTTTGACAACTTTTACTTTTACTTCACTGTATTCCTAAAGACAATACTGTACTTTTTACTCCATACATTTTCCCTGACAGCTAAAAGTTCTTGTTACATTTAGAATGTTTAGCAGGACAGAATTATGGCAGCTATCAATATAACACTTTGTCCTCCCTACTGCCTCTGATCTGGCCGACTCGCCAAACACAATTAAAAATTAAGTTGTGCTGTCTGGTTTGCTTAATTTAAGGAATTTGATGTATAGCATTTACTTTTACTTTGTACTTTTACTCAAGTATGACAATGTAGTATTTTTTCTAACACTGTAATTAAGTACATTTAAAACCAGATACTTTTAGACAAGAAGTATTTTGCTGGGTAACTTTCACTTTTACTTGAGTCCTTTTCTGTTAAGGTATCTTTACTTTTTCTCACGTATGACAATTTAGTACTTTTTCCACCATTGATATTTCTCTACCACTCCATCCCTGGCTGTGTCCATCCCTGGATGTCTCCATCCCTGGCTGTCTCCATCCCTGGCTGTCTCCATCCCTGGCTGTCTCCATCCCTGAGTAATGTGATGACATGATAAAGCACTAACAAGTGGCTTTAGCAGTTAGAGAATTGGGTCTGTCTGAAATGCTAGGACAACAATATTGTGCAGGTTGAGATAGTAGCATGCAGGTGGCATTTGTAAGCTCCATCTCTGTGAGTGATGTGATGACATGGGCCCTGACTCCCTGACCCTGCCAGTGTTGGCTGTGAGGGGATTGGCTCAGGGGATGTTGTTGTTAACTACAGGGGTTTTGTTCCCTTCATCTGATCTTTAGCTCTCTATGGGCCCTCAGCGCTAAGAGCATCTCACTCCCTCTATCTTTCTCTTTTCCTTTTTCCACTTCTTTTTCCTCTCAATGCTCTTGTCTTTTCCACTTCCTTTTCCTCTCAATGCTCTTGTCTTTTCCACTTCCTTTTCCTCTCAATGCTCTTGTCTTTTCCACTTCTTTTTCCTCTCAATGCTCTTGTCTTATTCACTTTATCTACCTTTCATTGTCATTCTCTCTCTTCCACTCTTTTCCACAATCTTGCTATCTGTCTTTGGTTTTTCATTTTTTATTTTTTTTTAATCATTCTGTCGTTCTCTCTGAAGTGCTGTATAAAAAGATTTAGATGTTGACAAGGCCAGAGGGGTTGGAGTTTGAACATGTAATGCCAGCTCCCACCCACGCTGGTTATATCTAGCATGCTGTTCCTGGAAAGCCAGTAGTCAGTCAGTCAGAGTGCCTACTGCTTACAGTACAGTTCATTGTACTCACCTGGTATCCCAGGTCTGAATTAGTCCCTGATTTAGAAGGAGAGGATGAAAACCAGAAGTGTTTTGGCTTCCAGGACCGAGACTGAACAACCCTAGCCTAGATGCATCAGATAGCACATCACATAGGATAGGGGTGTCGAGTGTCTGCAAGTTTTTGTTTTTTCCTTTCAATTGAGACCTAGCCAACCAGGTGAGGGAAGTTCATTACTAATTAGTGACCTTAATGAATCAATCAATTACAAGGGTGGAGCGAAAACCCCCAGACACCCGGCCCTCCGTGGAATGAGTTTGACATATGTGACATTGCACATCCCCACTCCCACCTCCGCAGTCCTGCTATAGTGTCATCTAGGAGTCCCCTCCCCCAGGACACTCAGCTGCTATGTAAAACTATAGACAGATAGAGGCTATGGCAAGTGGATACTGGCTTGGGTATAACTGGGTTTAGTGCACTGTAAGGCCGGTTGGAAGAACAGCCATGGAAGTAGACTGTCCAGACTACTCAGATATAGTATATGGCTAGTTAGTAGTAACTACTCTAGTTACTGTATGCTTTCTAGCTGCTACATTAGTTAAAATAACAGATGTAGCCTCACAAGAGGACTAGTTAACCCAATAATGGTACAAGCCTCTCTTGCTAGCTAGACAAAGCCTTTCGAGCCTGCTCATACTCTAGCTGTATTGTTTCTGTGCAGCTCTCTGCCAAGTGAAGGCCAAGAGCTGAGTTCTTGTTATGTAACAAATCTGCTAAAAATACAACGCTTTTATCATAAAATATGTTGTCTTTTTTATCCATGCTGGCCCCAAGTAGAAGTACAGTATTTGTCAGAGAAGTATGGATGCTACCCTCATTTTATAATAACAATCACATTCTTTTGAATTGAGCACAGAGTCTATAAACATTTTCAGTGCAGTGGTCTAATCACCATTATAAAAATGCAGTCAAAATGCATTTGTTATCAGTGGCCTTACTAAGAATGCCAGGCTTTAGCTCAGTGGGTTGAGACAGTCTTGAACCTAACAAATTTGCAGTTTGATACTTGGTTGGAAATAGTGTGTTGGAACGTAGGGTTTAGTCATGGTAAAGGTATGTAGTGTGTTGGAACGTAGGGTTTAGTCATGGTAAAGGTATGTAGTGTGTTGGAACGTAGGTCTTAGGCATGGTAAAGGTATGTAGTGTGTTGGAACGTAGGGTTTAGTCATGGTAAAGGTATGTAGTGTGTTGGAACGTAGGTCTTAGGCATGGTAAAGGTATGTAGTGTGTTGGAACGTAGGGTTTAGTCATGGTAAAGGTATGTAGTGTGTTGGAACGTAGGGTTTAGTCATGGTAAAGGTATGTAGTGTGTTGGAACGTAGGGTTTAGTCATGGTAAAGGTATGTAGTGTGTTGGAACGTAGGGTTTAGTCATGGTAAAGGTATGTAGTGTGTTGGAACATAGGGTTTAGTCATGGTAAAGGTATGTAGTGTGTTGGAACGTAGGTCTTAGGCATGGTAAAGGTATGTAGTGTGTTGGAACGTAGGGTTTAGTCATGGTAAAGGTATGTAGTGTGTTGGAACGTAGGGTTTAGTCATGGTAAAGGTATGTAGTGTGTTGGAACGTAGGGTTTAGTCATGGTAAAGGTATGTAGTGTGTTGGAACGTAGGGTTTAGTCATGGTAAAGGTATGTAGTGTGTTGGAACGTAGGGTTTAGTCATGGTAAAGGTATGTAGTGTGTTGGAACGTAGGGTTTAGTCATGGTAAAGGTATGTAGTGTGTTGGAACGTAGGGTTTAGTCATGGTAAAGGTATGTAGTGTGTTGGAACGTAGGGTTTAGTCATGGTAAAGGTATGTAGTGTTTTGGAACGTAGGTCTTAGGCATGGTAAAGGTATGTAGTGTGTTGGAACGTAGGGTTTAGTCATGGTAAAGGTATGTAGTGTGTTGGAACGTAGGGTTTAGTCATGGTAAAGGTATGTAGTGTGTTGGAACGTAGGGTTTAGTCATGGTAAAGGTATGTAGTGTGTTGGAACGTAGGGTTTAGTCATGGTAAAGGTATGTAGTGTGTTGGAACGTAGGGTTTAGTCATGGTAAAGGTATGTAGTGTGTTGGAACGTAGGTCTTAGGCATGGTAAAGGTATGTAGTGTGTTGGAACGTAGGGTTTAGTCATGGTAAAGGTATGTAGTGTGTTGGAACGTAGGGTTTAGTCATGGTAAAGGTATGTAGTGTGTTGGAACGTAGGGTTTAGTCATGGTAAAGGTATGTAGTGTTTTGGAACGTAGGGTTTAGTCATGGTAAAGGTATGTAGTGTGTTGGAACGTAGGGTTTAGTCATGGTAAAGGTATGTAGTGTGTTGGAACGTAGGGTTTAGTCATGGTAAAGGTATGTAGTGTGTTGGAACGTAGGGTTTAGTCATGGTAAAGGTATGTAGTGTGTTGGAACGTAGGGTTTAGTCATGGTAAAGGTATGTAGTGTGTTGGAACGTAGGGTTTAGTCATGGTAAAGGTATGTAGTGTGTTGGAACGTAGGGTTTAGTCATGGTAAAGGTATGTAGTGTGTTGGAACGTAGGGTTTAGTCATGGTAAAGGTATGTAGTGTGTTGGAACGTAGGGTTTAGTCATGGTAAAGGTATGTAGTGTGTTGGAACGTAGGGTTTAGTCATGGTAAAGGTATGTAGTGTGTTGGAACGTAGGGTTTAGTCATGGTAAAGGTATGTAGTGTGTTGGAACGTAGGGTTTAGTCATGGTAAAGGTATGTAGTGTGTTGGAACGTAGGGTTTAGTCATGGTAAAGGTATGTAGTGTGTTGGAACGTAGGGTTTAGTCATGGTAAAGGTATGTAGTGTGTTGGAACGTAGGGTTTAGTCATGGTAAAGGTATGTAGTGTGTTGGAACGTAGGGTTTAGTCATGGTAAAGGTATGTAGTGTGTTGGAACGTAGGGTTTAGTCATGGTAAAGGTATGTAGTGTGTTGGAACGTAGGGTTTAGTCATGGTAAAGGTATGTAGTGTGTTGGAACGTAGGGTTTAGTCATGGTAAAGGTATGTAGTGTGTTGGAACGTAGGGTTTAGTCATGGTAAAGGTATGTAGTGTGTTGGAACGTAGGGTTTAGTCATGGTAAAGGTATGTAGTGTGTTGGAACGTAGGGTTTAGTCATGGTAAAGGTATGTAGTGTGTTGGAACGTAGGGTTTAGTCATGGTAAAGGTATGTAGTGTGTTGGAACGTAGGGTTTAGTCATGGTAAAGGTATGTAGTGTGTTGGAACGTAGGGTTTAGTCATGGTAAAGGTATGTAGTGTGTTGGAACGTAGGGTTTAGTCATGGTAAAGGTATGTAGTGTGTTGGAACGTAGGGTTTAGTCATGGTAAAGGTATGTAGTGTGTTGGAACGTAGGGTTTAGTCATGGTAAAGGTATGTAGTGTGTTGGAACGTAGGGTTTAGTCATGGTAAAGGTATGTAGTGTGTTGGAACGTAGGGTTTAGTCATGGTAAAGGTATGTAGTGTGTTGGAACGTAGGGTTTAGTCATGGTAAAGGTATGTAGTGTGTTGGAACGTAGGGTTTAGTCATGGTAAAGGTATGTAGTGTGTTGGAACATAGGGTTTAGTCATGGTAAAGGTATGTAGTGTGTTGGAACGTAGGGTTTAGTCATGGTAAAGGTATGTAGTGTGTTGGAACATAGGGTTCACTCCCTTTCTCTCTTTCCTTCTCTCTTCTCTCTACCTTTCTCTTTCGCTCTCTCTGACTGAGTTACTCCACTCTATCACGTCTCTCTATTCCCTCAGTAATGATGACTGATCACCGTTACTCTGACTGTACGGCTAACTTAATTTGATCACAGCCCAGCCCCAGGATCTGCCAATCACATCGGCCCATACTCAACTGATTGCTCATCAGGGGTTCGCATTTCCACAGCGCTAAATGTAGTGTTCAGGATTATCGTAGAAATAATATATACTATTGTTATGTAGATGTGATGGTTTTTACTCCCAGCCACTGTCCTCCTGTCCCGTTTCTCCTCCACAGGCAGCGGATGGCAGTGTCATCACAGTGAGAGTGTCACTCCCTATGGGGAAGACACACGCACTCACACGCACACACACACACGTTCAAACGCACGTGGGCTGACTAAGGTTGTAATGCCTAGCCACGTGGCTGTCATGATAACCGCCCAACCCCCCCACCGCTGAGAACCTGTGTTAATGTGTGTGTGTTTGTGCGTGCCCGTTAGCAACATGAATAGCCACAGGGATGTCTGTGCTTTTTCATCTGATTGAGCTAGAATGCAGATTTATGTGTGATGTCAGTGTACGAATGGGGGAGGGGCAAAGAGAGGGATAGAGAGATGGAGGGATTGCATCAAGGGAAAAATATGTGTCTAGAAGCAGGGGGTGGTGGAACATTATGTCTGTTGGTCTTAGTATCATCCTCTGAGTGGAAGTCAGGGGGAAAAGCAGGAGAGAAACACACTGTTCTTAAACACAACTACTGCAATCAGACAGACAGACAGACAGACAGACAGACAGACAGACAGACAGACAGACAGACAGACAGACAGACAGACAGACAGACAGACAGACAGACAGACAGACAGACAGACAGACAGACAGACAGACAGACAGACAGACAGACAGACAGACAGACAGACAGACAGACAGACAGACAGACAGACAGACAGACAGACAGACAGACAGACAGACAGACAGACAGACAGACAGACAGACAGACAGACAGACAGACAGACAGACAGACAGACAGACAGACAGACAGACAGACAGACAGACAGACAGACAGACAGACAGACAGACAGACAGACAGACAGACAGACAGACAGACAGACAGACAGACAGACAGACAGACTGACTGACTGACTGACTGACTGACTGACTGACTGACTGACTGACTGACTGGTTCCAGCATTCCAGAACAGAATAGCAAATTACATGATATCTTTGTTAATGTCCGTGAACATACTATACCTGCCATAAATCCTCTATGACTGTAGAATAGAACACTTGTACTCCAGGAGGAGCCACATCATTCAGGAACAGACGCCACAACCACGTCTATAGTCTACAGTAGACTAGAATCAACACTGTGCTGATCTTTGTCTGGGCGGTGAGGGAGACTGCTGCCATATTGTACAGAACCCATAGCATGGTTCATGGCTGTGTGTACTTACTCCCCATCTTACCCCTTATGGACTGGCTGAGTATCCCCCTTCAGGCACAGTAAAGGAGAAGTCTCTAAACATGGAGAGAAGCCACTCAGTCACACTATCTGAGATAGAGCCCTGGTGTTGCGTGGGTGGGATTTTGTATTTTGGCAGGCATAATATTGGCTATCCGCCCACGTTCCAACGGGGGTCAGTTAAATCACAGCCCCCACACGGTGGTTCAGTGCCCCCACAGGGTCCTCTCTCAGTGGGGGTGGAGGTCCTTCTGTTCCTGGGGCTGCAGGGAGGACGCCCACCAGCGTTTATCCGCCTCAGAGTGCACCGCAGTGGGGCAGCAGGGCTCACACACACTCCCTCTCACCTCCCCAACACCATATGCCTTGAGAATAGAGGGACTAAAGATAGGTATGCAAAGGAAGGAATGTTAACAGTACAATACCGACAAATCACTGTTGATGGAAGACTTTCTGTACAAATCTGAAGATTATCTGATTGTGAAGCTATTTTCATAGGAAGGATTGGCACTGCACTGTATATGAAAAATAACATTATTTAACTTTTTAGAGATAAGATGGCATCTTTTCATCACAATGCTGGCTAGGCTACTCCAACTCTGATGACATGAATCTAAGTTCTTTCTAATGTTCCATGTACTATATATCCACAAAACAGTCTGGTCAGGCTTCCCACCGGGTGAACGATGAACACGCGCTGTGAAAAGGCTCAGCTAGCCGCAAGGCCGCCATTAGCGCTCATTTGGGGTATATTGCACTGATTCCTCTTCCTGTCTAGCGCTTGGCCACATTTTCACTTTCACATTAAGAACGGCGGAAATTATTGCTGATAACACGGATCGGCCCGAAACACTGAACGCATTAACCTGCACAGTCCTATACAGCCTCTGCCAGGGAGCTTATAATGCTACCTCAACACTTTCTGCCTGATCGGAACATATTTAACCCTTTCAGTATTGGCCGGCTGAAAAATAACGGGTGGAACTCTAATTCAAGGTCATCCGTTGCTAGGTAGATTTGTTAATCTGGTAGAATTGTTTTGCTATACTGTAAATGATATACAGACGATTCAAAAGATCAACATAGGATCTATATAGGATCTATATAGGATCAACATAGGATCAACATAGGATCTATATAGGATCTATATAGGATCAACATAGGATCTATATAGGATCAACATAGGATCTATATAGGATCAACATAGGATCTACATAGGATCTACATAGGATCTATATAGGATCAACATAGGATCAACATAGGATCTATATAGGATCAACATAGGATCAACATAGGATCTATATAGGATCAACATAGGATCTATATAGGATCTATATAGGATCAACATAGGATCTATATAGGATCAACATAGGATCAACATAGGATCTATATAGGATCAACATAGGATCTATATAGGATCTATATAGGATCAACATAGGATCTATATAGGATCAACATAGGATCTATATAGGATCTATATAGGATCAACATAGGATCAACATAGGATCTATATAGGATCTATATAGGATCTATATAGGATCTATATAGGATCTATATAGGATCAACATAGGATCTATATAGGATCAACATAGGATCTATATTGGATCAACATAGGATCTATATAGGATCAACATAGGATCTATATAGGATCAACATAGGATCAACATAGGATCTATATAGGATCTATATAGGATCAACATAGGATCTATATAGGATCAACATAGGATCTATATAGGATCTATATAGGATCTATATAGATCTATATATTCAAAGGATAATATATGAATGTTTTCTTATACATTGGCACTGAAGAATCATCTTGATATCTTGATATTTCTATAGATGGAGAACCACTGCAGATATATTTTGATGATGATGATGATATCTTGATATTTCTATAGATGGAGAACCACTGCGGATATATTTTGATGATGATGATGATATCTTGATATTTCTATAGATGGAGAACCACTGCGGATATATTTTGATGATGATGATGATATCTTGATATTTCTATAGATGGAGAACCACTGCGGATATATTTTGATGATGATGATGTTAGTGCTGATACTGATGGTGTGTGTATGTGAGATCAAATAAGTTGATACTTTCCTTATCTTCTCTCTCTCTCTCTCTCTCTCTCTCTCTGATTGTGTGTCTTTCTGTCTCTCAGCAGGCAGTTCTCTGTGGAACGATCAATGGCTGGGCTCTGGTGCTCATTTTTAGAAACTGTTGCTGCAGTGCCATGCATTTTTAATGGGGAAGGCCATTGTAGGGGGCTGCGCTGTGTGTGTGTGAGTGTGTCAGAGACAGGAGAGAAGAGAAATAGCTCAATTATGTTAAGGGTGTTACTACGCTAGTGATGTTACTACGCTAGTGACTAAATACTGTATGCATGCATTCACACGCATGCACGCACTCACTCACACATGAATGTGAGTAGTAATCCCTCATTGCTGACTTGACTTGGTAAGAAGTGGTATCTCTATGACAGGGTAAGATGGCTGACAAAACAGGGAGAGAGAGAGAGAGAGAGAGAGAGAGAGAGAGAGAGAGAGAGAGAGAGAGAGAGAGGAGAGATTTGAGAATGGGGTGAGGATTAGTAACAGACGGAGCTATCAGGGGTTAGGTCTGGGCGCCGGCCTGTCAGAGAAGGGCTGATTTCCCTGTGGCTTATACTGTAGGTACACCTCACACACACACACACACACACACACACACACACACACACACACACACACACCAGAGGAACAAGACAGGAGCAATCCTCTTGTCTTGTGAAACCACAATGAAGGATGCGCCTGGGAGGGGTGTGACCATATCTCTGTTTGTGTAGGATGCATGTGTAATGTCTAGGGTCTTTGTGTCTCATGTTAGTGAAGCATCTGTGTTAGTACTGCATGGTACTGACTCTGGTAATGCATGGGGATTTGGATGGGGTTTTGCTCTTAAGCTTTTCCACATATGACATCATATCTCACGACACTCACGACATTACACATTCTTTTCATTTCCTTCTCTCTTTCTCTCCGTCTGGCCCTACTTTACTGTTATTCTTACCTTCCTCTATCTATTTTATTCTGTTTGTTTATCATGCTCTATTTCCTCTCCTCATCCCGCTCTCCATCCACCCCTCTTGTGTATGTTGTGTGTGTCATTCTGAAACTGTCCTAGCATTAACTAAGACCCTGTCTCTAATTCCATGTGATCGAATGTCTCATAGCAGACAGATCATATAGTGTACACACTGTATGTAAATGATTTAAGCTACAAACACACGCGGGCACACACACACACACACACACACACACCACGTACACTTGTGGATGACAGATGGACATGCGTGTTATACTGTTGCTCTCGTTTAATGGAAACAGGCGGTGTCTATGTAAGCGTGTATTTGTCTCTAAGCGTGTATTTGTTTCTCTGTATTAATTCCCCATTCAGGGAGAATGACTTCCTCTCCAGAGTACTGAATCACTTAAATCAATCAAACGCATCACCTGAGTTTGTCACGATGCGGAGTAATGGGACGATAAACGGAGCGCTGATGGAGCGTCATTCCTTTATATTTTGGAGATGTTCTCTCGAAGCACAAAATAACAGAAAAGGAGACGACTTAACTAATAACTAAATAACACCAACAAAGCAAAGTAACTCACGTGCTGAAACACAAGGCAGCCACGAACAATGATCCACACACAGGTGGCTGTGTGTGGAGTCTAAATACTATCCCCAATCAGAGACAACGCTATACAGCTGTCTCTGATTGGGGATGATCATCTCCCTAATAATGTGTGAGAGCTTGGTTGTGTGCCTCTCTCCTCCCCTAGGTGGGAGTAAGAGGCCTTACCACAACCAAGCCCTCACAGAGTTAATCAACACCCACCCACCCACACACACACACACACACAAACACACTCACTCTCTCTCTCTCCCTCTCTGGTTCTTAGTGTCTGCTCCACTCACATCACATCCTCTAACATACCAACAAGATCTCATAGTTTCCCTTCGAAAATGTACGTATTATGGAAAAAATTATACGCATGAATTCTGCGTGGCTACAAGGTTAACTCTGCATGCTTACAGGGTTTAAACAGAAACAACTCAAAGTTAACAGTTTAGGCATTAATTCTGAGTGGTTAAGGTTAGGGCGATGGTTTGGACATGCTAGGTATCATCAGTAGTCATAGTATTCTCACGGCTCACTAGAGACTTGTGAACTGCCATGGCGCAGTGATTTAAGCAACGTGCTCCAGCTCAGATCCTCATGAGTTCGCACCCAGTGGATCTTTTCAAACGTCTGAATTCGCCGTCTACAGCGACCAGCCTGGACATACACATACAAGGAAAAGGGAGGTGGTTGGTTTAGGGAATATGTGTATGTTTGTATGAAAGGCAGGTCTGCCTGTAATGCAACATTTTGTCTGCTGGGTTGGAAGTTGTGCATGGACATGTGTGTGGGTGGGTTGGGGAGTATTCGAGAGAGCAGAGGGGAGAACAACCCCTTTCTTTGTTACAAAGAGGTTACAAGGTGCACACACACACACACATACTTTCTCACACACAAATACACACATGTTGATTGCTCACTATATTAAATGGCTGATAAGTATCACTGTAAAAGTAAAAGGAACACTGTGTAGCTGTTGACTTTGTATCCTATCTGTCTGTCTCTCTGTTGACTTTGTATCCTATCTGTCTGTCTCTCTGTTAGATAGATAGATAGATAGATAGATAGATAGGTACTTTATTGATCCCCCGGGGGGGAAATTTCATTGTCAAGCAGCTACAACAAAACACAGGGCAGGTGCAAAATGCCACAACGAAAGTACACAAAAGACAGATACACGGTACATGATACATAGAGCGGCAGTATGAAAAAGTATAGAAATACAAGATATCTGGAGTGCAAAAAAAAGCTATAAAAGGACATTGCATAGTATGGGTGGATGGCTGAATATGTACACTATACATTGGTGGATGTTGGATGGTTAACTATACTATACAGGTCGATGGCAGAGAAATACTTCAGTAGCTAAAAATGCGTATGATATGAGCGAGGGTAATAATAGTTTACTTAATAGACAGACTGGGTAAATGAACAGGTAAGTGAAAATTTTGCATAGTTAAATTAGCTGTACAGTTAGGTATACAGTTATATTTACAGATAAGTGAATACTTGCATGTTTACACAAACTGTACAGGTAAATGACAGGAAGAGATACTTAAATAGCTAAATGTGTGTATGATATCATTTGGGGTAATAATAGTAATTCCCTTAAAATACAGTCCTTAGTGCGCAGGGTTTAATTACAGACAACTGCACTTATTGCACATTCGATATACTAAAAGCAATGAGAAAAGGTGCAACTGGCAGGATACTAATATGCATTCCTGAGTGAATGCCTACGTCCAATAATTACTTACAATATTGCATGTGATATAATATAACAATTGTACATGAGTATGTATATACAGACCTGTATGAATAAATAGGTCCTGAGTGGATGAGTGCTGACGGACCAGAGTTACTCACGGATGGATGCATAATTGTTAAACTAGGTCCTAGCACCCCAACAGTTCCAGATCTATGTTGCCGACGGCACGGCACCCCGGTGAGGCATTATATAGTATCATAGCCGCCGGCAGGAAGGACCTCCTGTAGCGCTCTCTGGCACACCGTGGTGGGATCAGTCTGTGACTGAAAGTGCTCCTCTGCGTCATAACCATAGCGTGCAGAGGGTGGGTGACGTTGTCCATGATGGCCAGCAGTTTGGCCAGGATCCGTCTCTCCGCCACCTCCTCTAGAGTGTCAAGGCTCATCCCCAGGACAGAGCTAGCCTTCCTGATCAGCTTATTTACCCGAGAAGCATCACCGGCTTTGATGTTTGCTCCCCAGCACACCACTGCAAAAAAGATGGCACTGGCCACCACAGACTGGTAGAAGGTATGCAGTAGTTTACTGCACACGTTGAAGGACCTGAGCCTCCTCAGAAAGTAGAGTCGGCTCTGGCCCTTTTTGTACAGGGCCCCGGTGTTACCAGCCCATTCCAGTCTGTTGTCCATATGGACACCCAGGAACTTGTATGACTCAACCATTGACTTTGTATCCTATCTGCCTGTCTCTCTGTTGACTTTGTACCCTATCTGTCTGTCTCTCTGTTGACTTTGTACCCTATCTGTCTGTCTCTCTGTTGACTTTGTACCCTATCTGTCTGTCTCTCTGTTGACTTTGTACCCTATCTGTCTGTCTCTCTGTTGACTTTGTATCCTATCTGTCTGTCTCTCTGTTGACTTTGTACCCTATCTGTCTGTCTCTCTGTTGACTTTGTACCCTATCTGTCTGTCTCTCTGTTGCCTTTGTACCCTATCTGTCTGTCTCTCTGTTGACTTTGTATCCTATCTGTCTGTCTCTCTGTTGACTTTGTACCCTATCTGTCTGTCTCTCTGTTGACTTTGTATCCTATCTCTCTGTCTCTCTGTTGACTTTGTATCCTATCTGTCTGTCTCTCTGTTGACTTTGTATCCTATCTGTCTGTCTCTCTGTTGACTTTGTACCCTATCTGTCTGTCTCTCTGTTGACTTTGTACCCTATCTGTCTGTCTCTCTGTTGACTTTGTACCCTATCTGTCTGTCTCTCTGTTGACTTTGTACCCTATCTGTCTGTCTCTCTGTTGACTTTGTACCCTATCTGTCTGTCTCTCTGTTGACTTTGTATCTGTCTGTCTCTTTGTCGGATGCTTTTATAAGGGGATGAGCTTTGAATTGCCTGGTACAATGGAACGAATGGAATAGTACCAAAAGTGTAAACTTTGCCCACCCTTGAGCGTTTGCAGAGCATTAGAGTTTTCAGATAGCATTTATTAATAATTTTTATAGCATGCGTAGTGTTAATAAAACATTTTTGAAGCGTTTCACACCTCCTCTCAGTGAGGTGTTGCTGTAGCAGGTCTGGCGCTATTCACTAGCTGAGTCATGCTGCCCGTAGCTCCCCACAGCCACGTGCTCTCTTTCGCTTTCTCTCTCGCTGTCTGTCTGTCTGTCTGTCTGTCTGTCTGTCTGTCTGTCTGTCTGTCTGTCTGTCTGTCTGTCTGTCTGTCTGTCTGTCTGTCTGTCTGTCTGTCCTTTAAACAGGCGTGTTTTGTTTAATGGAGTGCTGAAAGGGATTATGGGTCAGCGGCCGCCCCCTTCTGTGGCGCTACCTGTGGAAGGAAGCGTTTGATACCGAGGCCAGAGAGAGGAAAGGGAGAGAGGGAGGAGAGAGAAAACACGGAGCTGCTGTCGGCTCTTTGTGGTGGACTTCATATGCCCCCCCTCTTTTGGGGGACAGGGGTGTAATATAACATGGTGTGGGGACAGGGGTGTAATATAACATGGTGTGGGGACAGGGGTGTAATATAACATGGTGTGGGGACAGGGGTGTAATATAACATGGTGTGGGGACAGGGGTGTAATATAACATGGTGTGGGGACAGGGGTGTAATATAACATGGTGTGAGGACAGGGGTGTAATATAACATGGTGTGAGGACAGGGGTGTAATATAACATGGTGTGGGGACAGGGGTGTAATATAACATGGTGTGAGGACAGGGGTGTAATATAGCATGGTGTGAGGACAGGGGTGTAATATAACATGGTGTGAGGACAGGGGTGTAATATAACATGGTGTGGGGACAGGGGTGTAATATAACATGGTGTGGGGACAGGGGTGTAATATAACATGGTGTGAGGACAGGGGTGTAATATAGCATGGTGTGAGGACAAGGGTGTAATATAACATGGTGTGGGGACAGGGGTGTAATATAACATGGTGTGAGGACAGGGGTGTAATATAACATGGTGTGGGGACAGGGGTGTAATATAACATGGTGTGGGGACAGGGGTGTAATATAACATGGTGTGGGGACAGGGGTGTAATATAACATGGTGTGGGGACAGGGGTGTAATATAACATGGTGTGGGGACAGGGGTGTAATATAACATGGTGTGAGGACAGGGGTGTAATATAACATGGTGTGAGGACAGGGGTGTAATATAACATGGTGTGGGGACAGGGGTGTAATATAACATGGTGTGAGGACAGGGGTGTAATATAGCATGGTGTGAGGACAGGGGTGTAATATAACATGGTGTGAGGACAGGGGTGTAATATAACATGGTGTGGGGACAGGGGTGTAATATAACATGGTGTGGGGACAGGGGTGTAATATAACATGGTGTGAGGACAGGGGTGTAATATAGCATGGTGTGAGGACAAGGGTGTAATATAACATGGTGTGGGGAGGGGTGTAATATAACATGGTGTGAGGACAGGGGTGTAATATAACATGGTGTGGGGACAGGGGTGTAATATAACATGGTGTGAGGACAGGGGTGTAATATAACATGGTGTGAGGACAGGGGTGTAATATAGCATGGTGTGAGGACAGGGGTGTAATATAACATGGTGTGGGGACAGGGGTGTAATATAACATGGTGTGGGGACAGGGGTGTAATATAACATGGTGTGAGGACAGGGGTGTAATATAACATGGTGTGAGGACAGGGGTGTAATATAACATGGTGTGAGGACAGGGGTGTAATATAGCATGGTGTGGGGACAGGGGTGTAATATAACATGGTGTGGGGACAGGGGTGTAATATAACATGGTGTGAGGACAGGGGTGTAATATAACATGGTGTGGGGACAGGGGTGTAATATAACATGGTGTGGGGACAGGGGTGTAATATAACATGGTGTGAGGACAGGGGTGTAATATAGCATGGTGTGAGGACAAGGGTGTAATATAACATGGTGTGGGGACAGGGGTGTAATATAACATGGTGTGAGGACAGGGGTGTAATATAACATGGTGTGGGGACAGGGGTGTAATATAACATGGTGTGAGGACAGGGGTGTAATATAACATGGTGTGAGGACAGGGGTGTAATATAGCATGGTGTGAGGACAGGGGTGTAATATAACATGGTGTGGGGACAGGGGTGTAATATAACATGGTGTGGGGACAGGGGTGTAATATAACATGGTGTGAGGACAGGGGTGTAATATAACATGGTGTGAGGACAGGGGTGTAATATAACATGGTGTGAGGACAGGGGTGTAATATAGCATGGTGTGGGGACAGGGGTGTAATATAACATGGTGTGGGGACAGGGGTGTAATATAACATGGTGTGGGGACAGGGGTGTAATATAACATGGTGTGGGGACAGGGGTGTAATATAACATGGTGTGGGGACAGGGGTGTAATATAACATGGTGTGGGGACAGGGGTGTAATATAACATGGTGTGAGGACAGGGGTGTAATATAACATGGTGTGAGGACAGGGGTGTAATATAACATGGTGTGGGGACAGGGGTGTAATATAACATGGTGTGAGGACAGGGGTGTAATATAGCATGGTGTGAGGACAGGGGTGTAATATAACATGGTGTGAGGACAGGGGTGTAATATAACATGGTGTGGGGACAGGGGTGTAATATAACATGGTGTGGGGACAGGGGTGTAATATAACATGGTGTGAGGACAGGGGTGTAATATAGCATGGTGTGAGGACAAGGGTGTAATATAACATGGTGTGGGGACAGGGGTGTAATATAACATGGTGTGAGGACAGGGGTGTAATATAACATGGTGTGAGGACAGGGGTGTAATATAGCATGGTGTGAGGACAAGGGTGTAATATAACATGGTGTGGGGACAGGGGTGTAATATAACATGGTGTGAGGACAGGGGTGTAATATAACATGGTGTGGGGACAGGGGTGTAATATAACATGGTGTGAGGACAGGGGTGTAATATAACATGGTGTGAGGACAGGGGTGTAATATAGCATGGTGTGAGGACAGGGGTGTAATATAACATGGTGTGGGGACAGGGGTGTAATATAACATGGTGTGGGGACAGGGGTGTAATATAACATGGTGTGAGGACAGGGGTGTAATATAACATGGTGTGAGGACAGGGGTGTAATATAACATGGTGTGAGGACAGGGGTGTAATATAGCATGGTGTGGGGACAGGGGTGTAATATAACATGGTGTGGGGACAGGGGTGTAATATAACATGGTGTGAGGACAGGGGTGTAATATAACATGGTGTGGGGACAGGGGTGTAATATAACATGGTGTGGGGACAGGGGTGTAATATAACATGGTGTGAGGACAGGGGTGTAATATAGCATGGTGTGAGGACAAGGGTGTAATATAACATGGTGTGGGGACAGGGGTGTAATATAACATGGTGTGAGGACAGGGGTGTAATATAACATGGTGTGGGGACAGGGGTGTAATATAACATGGTGTGAGGACAGGGGTGTAATATAACATGGTGTGAGGACAGGGGTGTAATATAGCATGGTGTGAGGACAGGGGTGTAATATAACATGGTGTGGGGACAGGGGTGTAATATAACATGGTGTGGGGACAGGGGTGTAATATAACATGGTGTGAGGACAGGGGTGTAATATAACATGGTGTGAGGACAGGGGTGTAATATAACATGGTGTGAGGACAGGGGTGTAATATAGCATGGTGTGGGGACAGGGGTGTAATATAACATGGTGTGGGGACAGGGGTGTAATATAACATGGTGTGAGGACAGGGGTGTAATATAACATGGTGTGGGGACAGGGGTGTAACATAGCATGGTGTGGGGATGCTTCTTAACACCCGCCGGCTTAACTCGGAAGCCAGGCGCACCAATGTGTCGGAGGAAACACCATTCACCTGACGACGAGGTCAGCCTGCAGGCGCCCGGCCCGCCATGAGGAGTCGCTAGAGCGCAATGAGCCAAGTAAACCCCCCCTGGCCAAACCCTCCATTAACCCAAACCCTCCACTAACCCAAACCCTCCACTAACCCAAACCCTCCACTAACCCAAACCCTCCACTAACCCAAACCCTCCACTATCCCAAACCCTCCACTAACCCAAACCCTCCACTAACCCAGACCCTCCACTAACCCAAACCCTCCACTAACCCAAACCCTCCACTAACCCAAACCCTCCACTAACCCGGACCCTCCACTAACCCAAACCCTCCACCAACCCAAACCCTCCACTAACCCAAACCCTCCACTAACCCAAACCCTCCACTAACCCAGACCCTCCACTAACCCAAACCCTCCACTAACCCAAACCCTCCACTAACCCAAACCCTCCACTAACCCGGACCCTCCACTAACCCAAACCCTCCACTAACCCGGACCCTCCACTAACCCAAACCCTCCACTAACCCAAACCCTCCACTAACCCAAACCCTCCACTAACCCAGACGACACTGGGCCAATTGTGTGCCGCCCTATGGGACTCCCTGATAAAAGGCTTTCCTCTCCCTCCTCCTTCTCCTCCTCGTCCTGTTTAATAGTGTTAAATATTAACCCAGCTAAATGCATGTGCTGTTTCCCCGTTTGCCACATCCATTATTTAGCAGCCAGGCAGGAAGCCAGTCAGGGAGCCAGGCAGGAAGCCAGTCAGGGAGCCAGGCAGGAAGCCAGTCAGGGAGCCAGGCAGGAAGCCAGTCAGGGAGCCAGGCAGGAAGCCAGTCAGGGAGCCAGGCAGGAAGCCAGTCAGGGAGCCAGGCAGGAAGCCAGTCAGGGAGCCATGCAGGGAGCCAGTCAGGGAGCCAGGCAGGGAAACAGGCAGGGAGCCAGTCAGGGAGCCAGTCAGGGAGCCAGGCAGGGAGCCAGGCAGGGAGCCACGCAGGGAGCCAGGCAGGGAAACAGGCAGGGAGCCAGTCAGGAAGCCAGTCAGGGAGCCAGGCAGGAAGCCAGTCAGGGAGCCAGGCAGGAAGCCAGTCAGGGAGCCAGGCAGGGAAACAGGCAGGGAGCCAGTCAGGGAGCCAGGCAAGGAGCCAGTCAGGGAGCCATGCAGGGAGCCAGGCAGGGAGCCAGGCAGGGAGCCAGGCAGGGAAACAGGCAGGGAGCCAGTCAGGGAGCCAGGCAAGGAGCCAGTCAGGGAGCCAGGCAGGGAGCCAGGCAGGGAGTCAGGCAGGGAGCCAGTCACATTCATTTAGTGTCTTTGTCTCCCTCTCTTCTTTTTCCTTTGTCTTTTTTGTATTCTTTTACCTCTCTTTGTCTCTTTGTCTCTTTAACTCACTTTCTTTCTAGCTCTCGTTTTCTGTGAAGCCTTCATCATCTCACCCTCCTTTTTCTCTCCATCAGACAGTATAAAAATGGATATGATATAAGAGGGTTGCGTCGGATTCAAATCATGCGTAACTGATTAGCATCTCATTACAGTGTGTATTTTGTTGGGACTGTCAGTTGACACCTGTCCCCTCTCCAGTGGGTTCGATAAGAGTTTAGTATGTTCTCCTCTGCTAGTCCATTCAGCCTTTAGAGCTAGATAGGTAGGTATCATATCGCTTTATTCTATCTGACAGCTGGCCTGGTCAGATTTCTGATTGACCGTGTTTATTTGTTCAAAGTGAGTCCGTTCAAAATGGAAACTCCAATGAGAGCAGCTGAGGGAGGCAGAGAGTGCAGATGATCATGTTGCTCTACTGTAGATATGTGTGCAGAGGATCATGTTGCTCTACTGTAGGTATGTGTGCAGAGGATCATGTTGCTCTACTGTAGGTATGTGTGCAGAGGATCATGTTGCTCTACTGTAGGTATGTGTGCAGATGATCATGTTGCTCTACTGTAGATATGTGTGCAGAGGATCATGTTGCTCTACTGTAGGTATGTGTGCAGAGGATCATGTTGCTCTACTGTAGGTATGTGTGCAGAGGATCATGTCGCTCTACTGTAGGTATGTGTGCAGAGGATCATGTTGCTCTACTGTAGGTATGTGTGCAGAGGATCATGTTGCTCTACTGTAGGTATGTGTGCAGAGGATCATGTTGCTCTACTGTAGGTATGTGTGCAGAGGATCATGTTGCTCTACTGTAGGTATGTGTGCAGAGGATCATGTTGCTATAGCGTACATTATTGCTGTTAGACTTCAGTACAGCTTTTGACATCATAGTCTGTGCTGGAAAAACATATGTGTTATGGCTTTACACCCCCTGCTATAATGTGGATAAAGAGTTATCTGTCTAACAGAACACAGAGGGTGGAAGTCTCTCAAACATAATCCCAGTAGAATCAGGAATTCCCCAAGGCAGCTGTCTAGGCCCCTTACTGTTTCTCAATCTTTACTAACGACATGCCACTGGCTTTGAGTAAAGCCAGTGTGTCTATGTATGAAGATGACTCAACACTATACACATCAGCTACTACAGTGACTGAAATGACTGCAACACTTAACAAGACAGACAGACAGACAGACAGACAGACAGACAGACAGACAGACAGACAGACAGACAGACAGACAGACAGACAGACAGACAGACAGACAGACAGACAGACAGACAGACAGAAACGGCTGGCCCTTAAAAGTACATGGAGAGCAAACATTAATAATATGCATGTCAATCTCTCATGGCTCAAAGTGGAAGAGAGATTGACTTCATCATTACTTGTATTTGTAAGAGGTTTTGACATGTTGAAAGCACCGAGCTGTCTGTTTGAAATACTAGCACACAGCTCAGACACCCATGCATACCCCACAAGACATGCCATCAGAGGTCTCTTCACAGTCCCCAAGTCCAGAAAATACTATGGGAGGCGCACATTACTATATAGAGAAATGACTACATGGAACTCTATTCCACATCAAGTAACTGGTGCTATCAGTAGAATCAGATTTATAAAACTAAAAATACACCTTATGGAACAGCGGGGACTGTGAAGTAACACAAACATAGGCACAGACACATGCATACACACACATGATAACATACTCACTATACACATTTTGTGTTGTAGATATGTGGTAGTGGAGTATGGGCCTGAGGGCACACACTTACTGTATTGTGAATTATTTAATGAATGTAATGTAATGTTTTTAAAATTGTATAAC
This sequence comes from Thymallus thymallus, assembly GCA_023634145.1. Lineage (NCBI taxonomy): Eukaryota > Metazoa > Chordata > Actinopteri > Salmoniformes > Salmonidae > Thymallus > Thymallus thymallus. Next base: position 1,322,693 of record CM042411.1, on the reverse strand, counting down.
TATCTTAATTTTGTTGGACCCCAGGAAGAGTAGCTGCTGGCTTGGCAGGAACTAATGGGGATCCATAATAAACCCCAGGAAGAGTAGCTGCTGCCTTGGCAGGAACTGATGGGGATCCATAATAAACCCCAGGAAGAGTAGCTGCAACCTTGGCAGGAACTGATGGGGATCCATAATAAACCCCAGGAAGAGTAGCTGCTGCCTTGACAGGAACTAATGGGGATCCATAATAAACCCCAGGAAGAGTAGCTAATGCCTTGGCAGGAACTAATGGGGATCCATAATAAACCCCAGGAAGAGAAGCTGCTGCCTTGGCAGGAACTGATGGGGATCCATAATAAACCCCAGGAAGAGTAGTTGCTGCCTTGGCAGGAACTAATGGGGATCCATAATAAACCCCAGGAAGAGTAGCTGCTGCCTTGACAGGAACTAATGGGGATCCATAATAAACCCCAGGAAGAGTAGCTGCTGCCTTGGCAGGAACTGATGGGGATCCATAATAAACCCCAGGAAGAGTAGCTGCTGCCTTGACAGGAACTAATGGGGATCCATAATAAACCCCAGGAAGAGTAGCTGCTGCCTTGGTAGGAACTGATGGGGATCCATAATAAACCCCAGGAAGAGAAGCTGCTGCCTTGGCAGGAACTGATGGAGATCCATAATAAACCCCAGGAAGAGTAGCTGCTGCCTTGGCAGGAACTGATGGGGATCCATAATAAACTCCAGGAAGAGTAGCTGCTGCCTTGGCAGGAACTAATGGGGATCCATAATAAACCCCAGGAAGAGTAGGTGCTGCCTTGGCAGGAACTAATGGGGATCCATAATAAACCCCAGGAAGAGAAGCTGCTGCCTTGGCAGGAACTATTGGGGATCCATAATATACCCCAGGAAGAGTAGCTGCTGCCTTGGCAGGAACTGATGGGGATCCATAATAAACCCCAGGAAGAGTAGCTGCTGCCTTGACAGGAACTAATGGGGATCCATAATAAACCCCAGGAAGAGTAGCTAATGCCTTGGCAGGAACTGATGGGGATCCATAATAAACCCCAGGAAGAGTAGCTGCTGCCTTGGCAGGAACTGATGGGGATCCATAATAAACCCCAGGAAGAGTAGCTGCTGCCTTGGCAGGAACTGATGGGGATCCATAATAAACCCCAGGAAGAGTAGCTGCTGCCTTGGCAGGAACTGATGGGGATCCATAATAAACTCCAGGAAGAGTAGCTGCTGCCTTGGCAGGAACTAATGGGGATCCATAATAAACCCCAGGAAGAGTAGCTGCTGCCTTGCTGCCTTGGCAGGAACTAATGGGGATCCATAATATACCCCAGGAAGAGTAGCTGCTGCCTTGGCAGGAACTGATGGGGATCCATAATAAACCCCAGGAAGAGTAGCTGCTGCCTTGGCAGGAACTAATGGGGATCCATAATAAACCCCAGGAAGAGTAGCTGCTGCCTTGACAGGAACTAATGGGGATCCATAATAAACCCCAGGAAGAGTAGCTGCTGCCTTGACAGGAACTAATGGGGATCCATAATAAACCCCAGGAAGAGTAGCTGCTGCCTTGGCAGGAACTAATGGGGATCCATAATAAACCCCAGGAAGAGTAGCTGCTGCCTTGACAGGAACTAATGGGGATCCATAATAAACCCCAGGAAGAGAAGCTGCTGCCTTGGCAGGAACTAATGGGAATCCATAATAAACCCCAGGAAGAGTAGCTGCTGCCTTGACAGGAACTAATGGGGATCCATAATAAACCCCAGGAAGAGTAGCTGCTGCCTTGGCAGGAACTAATGGGGATCCATAATAAACCCCAGGAAGAGTAGCTGCTGCCTTGACAGGAACTAATGGGGATCCATAATAAACCCCAGGAAGAGTAGCTGCTGCCTTGGCAGGAACTAATGGGGATCCATAATAAATACAAATAGAAACAGAAAGAGGAACTAGCTAAACATGTTAGCGATAGCTACCTATTAGTGGTGACCACAACACATAGTTGTACTATACCATAATATAATGTAATGTCTAGGGATTCGACTGGTAAAATTTTAAGTGCAGACAAACAGTACCAAGCTTAGGATTAACAGCAGAGCTTTAAAACACAAAGGGCACGTTTTATAGTGACAGTGTCATATTTGAACAGGTTTAGAAATCATGCTCTTATTAGTCAGAAGTCCACCATGGATGGTACCGCCCTGGTACAATGTGTAATGCGCCAAGCCTCATCCTATGGTTATTTAATAACAAATCATTTCTGGGTAACAATTAAATACCTTCCTGTAATAGTTTGGAACTATCTTTGTTATTGGTTTGTTAACTAATTGAACACCAGGCAAGCCCAAACTCCACCCATGATTAAAATGTGCTGTGTATTGTATTTTCAACCAGCAACTATCAGGAAATAACACTAATCATATTTGTTCACACTTTTAAAGTGTTACTTTCATCAGCTGTTGTAAAATATGATACACAACACAGAAAAACAGAATTTTGACTGAACTGGGCCTTTAATGGATATGACCTAAACCCTCCTATGAATCTAGAGTGGACCAACTGTATGTTCTCTTTATTTCACTCTGTCTTTAACTCTATTTCTCCCCACTCTCCCTTTTAGTGTCTCTCCACATCACTCCCTTCCATGTTCCTTTCCTGTTATCTCTCTCTCTCTCTCTCTCTCTCTCTCTCTCTTTCTCCCCCACCTTATTCCTCTGCATCACACTTTCTCTTGGATGGGTTCAGCCACAAGAGATTCTGCTGATCACCTTTTCACCCTTTCCTCTTCTCTTCTCTCTGCCTTTCTCTCTCTCCCCCCCCGCTCTACGTCTCTCTCTCTCTCCCCCCGTTCTACGTCTCTCTCTCTCCCCCCCGCTCTACGTCTCTCTCTCTCTCCCCCCGTTCTACGTCTCTCTCTCTCCCCCCCGCTCTACGTCTCTCTCTCTCTCCCCCCGTTCTACGTCTCTCTCTCTCTCTCTCTCTCTCTCTCCCTTTCTCTCTCTCTCCCCCGTTCTACATCTCTCTCTCTCTCTCCCTTTCGCTCTCTCTCCCCCCGTTCTACGTCTCTCTCTCTCTCTCTCTCTCTCTCTCTCTCTCCCTTTCTCTCTCTCACCCCCGCTCTACGTCTCTCTCCCTTTCTCTCTCTCTCCCCCCGTGCTACGTCTCTCTCCCTCTCACCCCACTCTACGTCTCTCTCTCTCTCTCTCTCTCTCTCTCTCCCTTTCTCTCTCTCTCTCTCTCTCTCTCTCCCCCTTTCTCTCTCTCTCCCCCCGTTCTACGTCTCTCTCTCTCCCCCCGCTCTACGTCTCTCTCTCTCTCTCTCTCTCTCCCCCCGCTCTACGTCTCTCCCTCTCTCTCTCCCCCCGCTCTACGTCTCTCTCTCTATCTCTCTCCCTTTCTCTCTATCCATCTCCCTTTATCAATATTTTATTCCTCCCAAAGCTGTAACTGCGAGCTTGATTGTCCCGCTAAAATTAGACAAATGTTGAAGTTAACCCCTACCCTAACCATAACCCTTACCTAACCCTAACCTTAACCCTTACCTTAACCATTTTACATTTCAACTTCAATGGGGTAGGGACCGAGAGACATATGGATGTGGCTCTCAAATTTAGTGTGTGTGTGTTTAAGAGGGTATTATGTGCCCTATTGTGCTCTTTGTCATTGAGCTGTGTTAAGAAGCTGTTCTCTCTCTCTCTCTCTCTCTCTCTCTCTCTCTCTCTCTCTCTCTCTCTTTTTCTGTCTCTCTCTATCCGTCTCTCTCTATCTGTCTCTCTCTCTCTGTCTCTCTCTATCTCTCTTTTTCTGTCTCTCTCTATCCGTCTCTCTCTATCTGTCTCTCTCTATCCGTCTCTCTCTACCTTCTCTCTCTATCTGTATCGCTCTATGTGTCTCTCTCTATCTGTCTCTCTCTATCTGTCTCTCTCTCTCTGTCTCTCTCTCTCTGTCTCTCTCTATCTCTCTTTTTCTGTCTCTCTCTATCCGTCTCTCTCTATCTGTCTCTCACTCTCTGTCTCTCTCTATCTCTCTTTTTCTGTCTCTCTCTATCCGTCTCTCTCTATCTGTCTCTCTCTATCCGTCTCTCTCTACCTTCTCTCTCTATCTGTCTCTCTCTATCCGTCTCTCTCTACCTTCTCTCTCTATCTGTCTCTCGTTTTATCTCCCTCTTTCATTCTCCTCCTCTGTTCTCTTGCTGTTTTTCCATTTCCCTCTCTAGATCTTTCTATTCAGTTCTCAAACATTCTCTCCCTATGCTCTGTCTTTCTCGATCATTCTGTCTATCACTAACCATTGGCTTAGCCTCACGCACACACACACACAAACCCACACACAAACACACACAGACACACACACAAACACACACAAACCCACACACAAACACACACAGACACACACAGACAGTCACTCCCTGTGGTGCAATGTGTACAAAACAAACAAACGGTCTTGAAGATCCATCATACTTTCAATTGGTTCAGTCAGGTGAAGAGTCCACTCACAGCAATTTGATTACATCCACAGGGACCAACCAAGTGATATCCCTGGGTTGTATTGTCTCCATAAGCGTTCCTAGTTGTAGCTCTCCTGACAAGTTTACTTTGATTGATGCAGAGAGAAGAGTCCCTTCCGGCTTCCAGCACTAAGTGTGGGGACTATGAGAACCCATGAAAAAGCAGATAAGCTATGTTGACTTTGAGGGGCCGAAATAGCTTTTTAAAGTTTCATCTGACTTGACAAGATGAGGAATTGACCTAGTTTTCCTTCCTTCCCTCTCTTCCTTCCCTCTCTCTCTCCCTTCCTCTCTCTCTTCCTTCCCTCTCTCTCTCCCTTCCTCTCTCTTCCTTCCCTCTCTCTCTTCCTTTCTCTCTTCCTTCCCTCTCTCCCTTCCTCTCTCTCTGCCTTCCTCTCTCTCTTCCTTCCCTCTCTCTTCCTTCCCTCTCTCTCTCCCTCTCTCTCTTCCTTCCCTCTCTCTTCCTACCCCTCTCTCTCCCTTCCTCTCTCTCTCCCTTCCTCTCTCTCTTCCTTCCCTCTCTCTTCCTTCCCTCTCTCTCTCCCTCTCTCTCTTCCTTCCCTCTCTCTCTTCCTTCCCTCTCTCTTCCTACCCCTCTCTCTCCCTTCCTCTCTCTCTCCCTTCCTCTCTCTCTTCCTTCCCTCTCTCTTCCTTCCCTCTCTCTTCCTACCCCTCTCTCTCCCTTCCTCTCTCTCTCCCTTCCTCTCTCTCTTCCTTCCCTCTCTCTTCCTTCCCTCTCTCTCTCCCTCTCTCTCTTCCTTCCCTCTCTCTTCCTTCCCCTCTCTCCCTTCCTCTCTCTCTCCCTTCCTCTCTCTCTTCCTTCCCTCTCCCCCTTCCTCTCTCTCTGCCTTCCTCTCTCTCTTCCTTCCCTCTCTCTTCCTTCCCTCTCTCTTCCTTCCCTCTCTCCCTTCCTCTCTCTCTTCCTTCCCTCTCTCCCTTCCTCTCTCTCTGCCTTCCTCTCTCTCTTCCTTCCCTCTCTCTTCCTTCCCTCTCTCTTCCTTCCCTCTCTCCCTTCCTCTCTCTCTTCCTTCCCTCTCTCCCTTCCTCTCTCTCTTCCTTCCCTCTCTTCCTTCCTCTCTCTCTTCCTTCCCTCTCTCTTCCTTCCCCTCTCTCCCTTCCTCTCTCCCTCCCTTCCTTTCTCTCTTCCTTCCCTCTCTCTTCCTTCCCTCTCTCCCTTCCTCTCTCTCTTCCTTCCCTCTCTCCCTTCCTCTCTCTCTCCCTTCCTCTCTCTCTTCCTTCCCTCTCTCTTCCTTCCCTCTCTCTCTTCCTTCCCTCTCTCTTCCTTCCCTCTCTCCCTTCCTCTCTCTCTTCCTTCACTCTCTCACTTCCTCTCTCTCTTCCTTCCCTTTCTCCCTTCCTTCCCTCTCTCTTCCTTCACTCTCTCACTTCCTCTCTCTCTTCCTTCCCTCTCTCCCTTCCTCTCTCACTTCCTTCCCTCTCTCCCTTCCTCTCTCTCTTCCTTCCCTCTCTCCCTTCCTCTCTCTTCCTTCCCTCTCTCCCTTCCTCTCTCTCTTCCTTCCCCTCTCCCTTCCCCTCTCTCTTTCTTTCTCTCTCTACTGTCTTCCTCTTTTCTTCACTCCAGTCAATCTGTCCATTATATGAGTGGTGATGACAGGGACAGTGTCATACTGTGGAAAGATAACACAAAGGATCATGTGCCTGGAGTTTAAGTACTGTACTTGTTCAACCTCAACCTCAAGTGATCCCAGGCTTCACATCATTATCTTTAACCAAACAGAGAATAGTCATTGTGATATTTTAGAGACAATGATTTGATACTCATACCATCTGTATATGGTTTTGACCTTATTTTTGAGACAGAGCACAACCCCCCAAAAGGTAAATGGTACATACCGAGGGCATAATCTTAGATTTTAACGTATGCTTTTGGAGGACACCATTTACCTTTCTCAGACCTGAAACATTCAGCATTTTGTCATAATTGTTTATTTAAGACGGAGAGTTCAGTCTGATAAATGTTCACTATATTCAAGGGACCACCCGTACATACAATGTATGCACGTTGGATAAAAGTGTCTGCTAAATGCTATATACTGTATATTATTATCTTAAATATTAGTATTTTCTGTTTTTGACAATGGTTTGATGTCATTGTACACCCAACTGTTTTCCCAAGGCAAGTCCTGCCTTTTTTTTCAGCCCCGAAAGATTTGGTTGCCAGGCAACCTCTGGAATGAGTTTTCAATAAGTCACTTCCAGTTCCCATCTTGGATTAAAGCATCCAGATCATTCTTCCAACTACTCTGCAAGGGGGCTCTCTCTCGGTCTCCTCCCCTTTCCCCCTATCTCTCTCTCGTTCTTTCGAGACTGTGTGTGAGAGCGTGGAGAGTGGAAAAGGTTGTCTTGGCGGATGTGCTTTGTGCACGTTTGATGTACAGTATTTTTGATAGTGAACCGGATGTGTGATAATATATGTAAGTGTTTTCTGTTCTGTAGCAGGTAATGCTGTAGTTTAATGTTGCCCTGATCAGTCTATACAATTCTATTGTTGCCCATAGCAGCCGGTGATGCAACATTTTAGTAGGCTATTTTAGCTGGAGAAATTAGCAGGAAGCTCTGTTTGCTTGCTTTTCTCTCCTCTCTTTTGAGGAATAGCGTCATTTCTCTGGCTGTCATGTGTTACGCTTAACTGCGTCCCCATTAAAACTCTCTCCCCCTCTCTCTCCCCCACTCTTCATGATTTCCTTTCTCTGTCCCTCTATCTCTAAGTCTCTCTCTCTCTCTGATGTTGTGATCATTTTTTTTTAAATGAATTAATTTATTTTAAATGTAATCTTTATTTAACCAGGCAAGTCAGTTAAGAACAAATTCTTATTTACAATGTCGGCCTACACCAGCCAAACTCGGACGACACTGGGCTAATTGTGCTCCGCCCTATGGGACTCCCAATCACGGCCGGTACAGTCTGGATTCGAACCAGGTTGCCTGTAGTGACACCTCTAGCACTAGAGATGCAGTGTCTTAGACCAGGGAACCAGAGTGTCTGTAGTGACACCTCTAGCACTGAGATGCAGTGTCTTAGACCACTGAACCAGGTTGTCTGTAGTGACTCCTCTAGCACTGAGATGCAGTGTCTTAGACCACTGAACCAGGGTGTCTGAAGTGACTCCGCTAGCACTGAGATACAGTGTCTTAGACCACTGAACCAGGTTGTCTGTAGTGACTCCTCTAACACTGAGATGCAGTGTCTTAGACCACTGAACCAGGTTGTCTGTAGTGACTCCTCTACCACTGAGATACAGTGTCTTAGACCACTGAACCAGGTTGTCTGTAGTGACTCCTCTACCACTGAGATACAGTGTCTTAGACCACTGAACCAGGGTGTCTGTAGTGACTCCTCTAGCACTGAGATGCGTTAGATTGTACGATTCTTGTCATTCTCCTTCAACCTCTCTCATCAACAAGCTGTTTTCACAGGACTGCCGCTGACTGTATGTTTTTTGTTTGTCACACCATTCTCTGTAAACCCTAGACAGTCGTGTGTGAAAAGCCCAGGAGGCTGGCCGTTTCTGAGATACTGGAACCGGCTCGTCTGGCACCGACGATCATACCACGCTCAATGTCACTTGTGTTGCCCATTCAAACGTTCAATCGAACAGTAGCAGAATGCCTCGATGCCTGTCTGTCTGCTTTATATATCAAGCCACGGCCACGTGACTCACTGTCTGTAGGAGCGAACCATTTTCATGAACGGGGTGGGGTACCTAATAAACTGTCCACTAAGTGTATTTGTTTATTTTTAAGTTGTATCTTGTCTCTGAGTTCTCTATGAACACATATCTCTCCAGAAAACAACTCTTCCAGGATAGACAGACTGCAGTATATTAGATAGGAAATGCCTATATCTTCAACATACACTACATGACCAAAAGTATGTGGACACCTGCTTGTCAAACATCTCATTTCAAAATCATGGGCATTAATATGGAGTTGGTCCCCCCTTTTCTGCTATATCTGCCTCCACTCTTCTGAAGAGGCGTTCCGCTAGATGTTGGAACATTAGGCCTATTAGGCCTGGCTCACAGTCGGCGTTCCAATTCATCCCAAAGGTGTTCGATGGGCTTGAGGTCAGGGCTCTGTGCAGGTCAGTCAAGTTCTTCCACACCGATCTCGACAAACCATTTTCTGTATGGACCTGGCTTTGTGCGAGGGGGCATTGTCATGCTGCAACAGGAAAGGGCCTTCTCCAAACTGTTGCCACAAAGTTGGAAGCACAGAACCGTCTAGAATGTAATTGTATGCTGTACTGTTAAGATTTCACTAAGGAGGCCTAGCCTGAACCATGAAAAGCAGCCCCAGACCATTATTCCTCCTCCACCAAACTTTACAGTTGGCACTGTGCATTTGGGCAGGTAGCGTTCTCCTGGCATCCGCCAAACCCAGATTTGTCTGTCGGACTGTCAGATGGTGAAGCATGATTCATCACTCCAGAGAACGCATTTCCACTGCTCCAGAGTCCAATGGCTGAGAGCTTTACACCACTCCAGTCAACACTTGGCATTGCGCCTGGTGTTCTTAGGCTTGTGTGCGGCTGCTCGGCCATGGAATCCCATTTCATGAAGGTCCCAACTAACAGTTCTTGTTTGGAACTCGGTAGTGAGTGTTGCAAACAAGGTGCCATGTTGAAAGTCAGTAAGGCCATTCTACTTCCAATGTTAAAGAGATTGCATGGCGGTGTGTTCGATTTTATACACCTGTCAGCAACGGGTGTGGATGAAATAGCTGAATTCACTAATTTGAAGGGGTGTCCACATACTTTTGTATATAGTGTAGATAAACAACTGAAATGCACTTTGGTGTTTACTGTGGGTGGACTGTGGAATGGCTCTCACCTGTCCAATGCTTGGTCATGACAGAAAAGCAGAGAAAGACATAGGCTGTTCTGTTACAGAAGCCCATGTAAGGACTGAAACCTATAGCAAACAAAGAATCTCTTTGCACTACATTTTGCACTCTGTATATAGATTTTCTATTGTGTTTTTGACTATGTTTGTTTACTGTGTAACTCTGTGTTGTTTTTGTCGCACTGCTTTGCTTTGTCTTGGCCAGGTCGCAGTTGCAAATGAGAACTTGTTCTCAACTGACCTACCTGGTTAAATAAAGGTGAAATAAAAAAATAAAAAATCTCCACATTGTTCACCGTGGGTCAGCCGGCTGGATGGCTGGATGGCTGGATGGCTGGATGGCTGGATGGCTGGATGGGTGGATGGCTGGATGGCTGGATGGCTGGATGGGTGGATGGCTGGATGGGTGGATGGCTGGATGGCTGGATGGCTGTCACCTTGACATGGCTTTGTTGACTTCTATTTGTGCAGTGAATAATGAAAGATAAAGAATAGATTATACTGTCAATATTGTGTGGCTCCTTTCTTATCCCTCCCACCTTCTTCTCCATTGGTTGATTCCTTGACGGAGAGTCTATCAGGTTTGGTCGTCCAGGTGTTGAGTGCTACTGTCAACATGAGAGTGGAGCTGCTGTCATCTCGCTACAGTTTCTCATCAATGAGGTGAGTGATGAGGACAGGAACACACACTCATCCATTACCCAACCTCCTCTACTGACACTGTCTCTCTCTTGCTCTCTACCCCTCCAAACCCCTTTCTATCTTCTGTCTTCTTTACTCCAAAACATCTCAAACACTCCTGCATCTCTATAGATGTGTGTGCGTGCATGTGACTCAGCAGCTGTGGGAGATCTTCCCCTGTCTGCATGAAATTCGGCCTCTTTTACCAGGAGATTGAGAACGCCATTGCAAGCTTGTGTGTGCATTGTGTACTGCTGTTTACCTGTGTGTAAATGCTGTCTTCTCCGTCCCTGCCACAGGGGGCACTGGTGAGTGCTCTGGCAGACGACAGCGTGCACCTCTGGAACCTGAGGCAGAAGAGGCCCGCCATCCTCCACTCACTCAAGTTCAACAGAGAGCGGTAAGAAACCTGGAACCTCCTAGTTTTCTCTCGCTCTTTATTTTATTCTCTCTCTTTCTAACTCTCTCTCTCAGTCTCTCTCTCTCCCTCTCTCTCTCTCCCTCTCTCTTTCTTTCTCTCTCTCTCCCTCTCTCTCTCTCGCTCCCTGATTGTGTCCCTCTCAATTTCAGCTTGTAGTGCAGCATACAGTAGCTCACAACAAGAGACAGTTTAGTAAATAAAATAAAATGTATTTTTAAAGCCTAGCAGATGTCACAAAGTGCTTTTACAGAAACCCCAAACAGCAATCAATGCAGATGTAAAAGTGGCTATGAAAAACTCCTTAGAAAGGCAGTAACCTAGGAAGAAACCTAGAGAGGAACCAGGCTCTGAGGGGTGGCCAGTACTCTTCTGGCTTATAAGAGTACATGGCCATTAAGGCCAGATTGTTCTTCAAGATGTTCAAATGTTCATAGATGACCAGCAGGATCAAATAATAATCACGGTGGTTGTAGAGGGTGCAACAGGTCAGCACCTCAGGTCAGTCAGCTTTTCATAGCCACGCATTCAGAGGTTGAGACAGCAGGTGTGAGAGAGAGAGAGAGACTTTTTGTCTTTCTCTAATGATACATCCTCATTTCCTTAAAACCTCACCATCCCCCCCACCCCCCTTTAAAAAACATATACTGCCTACTCACCATGCCCTCTACCCCACAATACACAACAACACCACACATCACAGTAACCAAAACCTCACCACTTCTACAACCGTATATCCAACCCATCTTCCCCAGCTGTACAGGCGCCCCCCGACACACCATATCTCCTGAAACACCGCCACACTTTTTATCATTTAATAGAACTCAAATTCCGCACAGAGACCATCCCATTAAATAATAGTACAGGGTCTGTTATCCCCCCACCTTTAACCCCAAATAGCCAAATTTGCCTGAGCAAAAATTCAACAACACGCATTTGGCCTTTTCCTTATTTGAATACCTGTACCCCATTATAAACATCCCGACAGTAAACTCCACCCCCAACCTCTCACACAGACATCCCAACAGAGACATTAATGGCATTAACCTGGCGCACACGGAAAACACATGAATCACAGTTTCAGTCATGACACAGAAAGGACACCCCTTTCTTCACCACTCTGTCTTTCCAAACCAAAGAAGAAGGAGCTGGGAGCATCCATCTCCTTGAGCATGGAGAACGTTGCTCTTAGAAGTGCTCCCTTTGCTTTAAACTGGAAGAAACTGCCCAGGTCCCTACATAATTCAGCTAAATTAGCCTGGAGGCCTACATAGTCTTGCCCCACCAGCTCTACCTCCAACTCACTGATACTACGCTTGAGTTCCCCCTATACTATCCTAGCCCATGAGGATGAGGAGCGGTGTGGACTGTTGACAGAAAAGCCAAATTTGGACTTTTCCCACATTCCACCATTGACTCAGAGACTCATACTCCTCTCTTCGCTGCCCCTACCTTTCCCAAAAAGTTTGGAAACTTGAGCAAAAATTGGCCTCTTGTAAGAGCTTGACATTAAACTTCCAATAGGATGCCTGCCGAGGCCCTGGTGAAATAGACAGCCGAGCCATGTTTATGTAGCGATCTGAAAAACCAACCGAGAGAATGGTAGCGCCCAACAGCCCATTGCTCTGATTCCTGGACAAAGTAAAACCCACCGGGAGAATGGTAGCGCCCAACAGCCTATTGCTCTGATTCCTGGACATGTATAACCGATCGTGTCGGGGTGCACTCACCCGAGCCCCAAAGACCTTCACCCATGTATACTATCTTGTGTTGGGCTGTCTAGTTCTCCAAACATCCACTAGGTCGAACTTATTAATGATGTCCCTTAACACCCCCACTGAGCCTGAATGAGGCTCCTCCCCGTTTCTGTCTTCGTAAAATTGATTGTACAGTTCCAGTCCATGCCGACCACCAGCGTTTTAAATATAAAAGGTAATTTACCACCTTCAGGAATGCAGTCTCAGTACTATGATGGGGTCTAAAACCAGACTGGAGTGTTTTGTATATATTATGTGTCTTCAGGAAGGCAGTGAGATGCTGCACAACATATTTTTCAAAACATTTTGAGAGGAATGGAAGATTCGATAAAGGCAGATTTTTTTAAATGTATTTTTTTGTAATTTTACACCCTTTGGCTTTATCAGGAGCTTTATTACTGCCACTTATAGTGAGTTTGGTACACATCCGGAGGATAGGGAGCCGTTTATTATGTTCAATATACGAGGGCCAAGCACAGGAAGAAGCTCATCAGTAGTTTGATTGGAATAGGGTCCAGTAGGCAGCAGGAAGGTTTTGAGGCCATGACTATTTTTGTGAATGTGTCGAGAGATACATGATTTAAAAACTTGATCTTAGGTCCTTGCAGTTTTGTGTAAACTCAGGACAACTAAGTTTTGGAGAAATACGCAGATTCAAAGAGGAGTCCGTAATTTGCTTTCTAAGGTTTATGATCTTTTTGTCGAAGAAGTTCATGAATTCATCACTGCTGAAGTGAAGGCCAGTTAGTTAACTTTGTGACCAAAAACATTTTTGGGATTGTTTTTCTTCTCCTTAATTAGGTTGGAAAAGTAAGCTGATCGAGCAGCAGTGAGGGCTCTTCGATATTGCACGGTACTTTTCATGCTAGTCGTTTTTGTTTTTAGAGGTGCAACTGCATCTAGGGTATTACGCTAAATATCCTTGGTTAGGTGGTTAAAGATGTTTGTACTCCGACATCCTTGGATAGGTGGAGTGAGTCTGAAAGGGCATCTAGGAATCTTTGGGTTGTCCGAGAATTTATAGCGCAGCTTTTGATAATCCTTGTTTGGGGACTAAGCACATTATTTGTTGCGATTGCAAATGTAATAAGATGGGGGTTCGATAGTCCAGGATTATGAAGAAAAACATTTAGATACACAATATTTATTCCAGGGGACAAAACTAAATCCAGGGTATGACTGTGGCAATGCGTAGAGACATGTTGGACGAAACCCACTGAGTCAATGATGGCTCTGAAAGCTTTTTAGAATGGGTCTGTGGACTTTTTCATGTGAATATTGAAGTCACCAAAAATGTGAACGCTGTATACGGAGGCCTGTAAACAGTAGCTATAAAAAGTGATTGAGTAGGCTGCATAGATTTCATGACTAGAAGCTCAAAAGACGAAAGCTGTCATTTATTTTTTGTTAATTGAAATATCTGTGTCGTAAATATTAGCAACACCTCCGTCTTTGTTGGATGCGCAGGGGACATGGTCGCTAGTGTAACCAGGAGGAGAGGCCTTATTTAACACATTCAATTCATCAGGCTTGAGCCATGTTTTAGTCAGGCCAATCACATCAAGATTATGATCAGTGATTAGTTCATTGACTATGACTGCCTTGGAAGTGAGGGATCTAACATTAAGTAGTCCTATTTTGAGATGTGAGATATCACAACCTCTTTCTATAATGACTGGAATGGAGGAGGTCTTGTGTTAAGTAGCGTGTTTAGTAGCGTGTTTAGTAGCGTGTTTAGTAGCGTGTCGCGTGCTCCTGTCTGTTCACTGGCAATCGTTTTTCTCTATATAAGCTTATGTATAAAGGGTATCTGTCAGTCCTGTCCCGCCCCAGGGTAAAGGAGGTGACACATGTGCACCTGATGTCCCTCTTTCATCCTCCCTCTTTCATCCTCCCTCTTTCTCTCCTTCTTTCATCCTCCCTCTTTCTCTCCTTCTTTCCAACCCAGCAAATAGGTGATTCCAATCAATTGAGTATTTCTAACCTGTTAGGTGATACTATGCTGAATTATGTCTTCTTAGTATAATTGGATAATTCATATTAATGATTACAAAACAGCAGTAGTTGTTTTTATTTTACTACATTTTGACTTAATAAGTTTGAAGTCAAATAGCAACTTACTGGAGTGCAGAATCACCTCACTCCAAGTGGGAGGGGTCAACTGTCTGCTCCAATGACAGACGCAGGGCTTAACCATCAGATTAAATAACGGTGTTCCTTCCACGATCCCTCAGTCTCATAGGGGAAGGGGTTAACCGTCAGAGCTAATTGCTGCTGATGAGACGGACAAGTGCCTGGCAGCGTCTTTACAGGCTGAATGTGTTCCTGCCGAGTCTGTGACTGCGAGTGACATTTAGTGAGCGTGGCTCTCGAACAGCCTGCCTGACTCCCTGAGCATCAGGAGTGAACTCAACAGTCCTGTACACTGAACCCCAGGAGACAACGAGACAAATTCCCACAGAGCCGAGAGGAAACTATTCTTTCCCATATGGATAGGATAGACAGTATAGTTGTGCCAGGGTGGTTATCCCCTGCCTTCCTTGATATTCGGTGTGACTGTTTTTGAAACAGCCACAGCCAACCGAGTCTACTTATCACACCTCTAAGAGACACTGATAAATGGTGTTGAAGTAACAACTTTGAAGCAACATCCTAACAGAATGTGTGGAGGGCGAATGAAGACAGTCATATCAGTGACTAAAGACTTAACTTTATGTTGTTGACCTTTTTGGGGTGAAAAACATTAGTAAAGTGGAGACTGCTTGGCTGAGGGACATAGTCACGGATAATAACACTCCAGGTAGTAGCAACGTTTTTGGTTTGCACAGAGCTAAGATCAGCTTAGCCTCACCCAATGTTGAACTACGACAAACTACTCTTCATGATTAGAGGAAGGAAAGGAGAGGAGTGGAGGAGGGTACGGAGAAGCGGAGGGGAGAGGGGAGGAGAGGAGGAGAGGAGGGGAGAGGGGAGGAGAGGAGGAGAGGAGGAGAGGAGGAGAGGAGGGGAGAAGAGAAGAGAAGGAGAGGAGGAGAGGAAAGGAGAGGATTGGAGAGGAGATGAGAGGAGATGAAAGGAAAGGAAAAGAAAAGAGGTAAGAGGAGAAGAGTTTTGCCTAGTCATTGTGGCTGTGGGGACTCTGTCGCCTCCTGGCTGCAGATGCAGGCTTTTCAGCTGTGTTTTTTTTACTGGCTGAGTTGGATGAAGCTGATGTGATACACACACGCACATCACAGCACACTCAGTCTCCACAAACAGAACCCCAACCACAAGATACATTGCATACTGGAGGAACAAATCCACAAGTCTGTTGCACTGGGCTACTATAAGGGAGTGGAGAACCACATGTGTTTGGTCTGGGACTGGTTCAGTGTGGGCTCGGCTGGGTAGTTCTCTACTCAGAACTCTCATTTAGGCCCCATGTCAAAGCTGATATGACAGCACAGCCAATTAAAGGGCTGGCTTTTAAATATCCCACATCTAAGAGAGTGGGGACAGAGGACTTAATTGGCCAGCTACTTTTTAATAACACAGCCCACACACACACACACACACACACACACACACACACACACACACACACACACACACACACACACACACACACACACACACACACAGCTGTATGGGTATGTGTTTGCATGTGCGCACTCTCACAAACTTCACTTACACACTGGAGCTCTATCAAGTGGCTATCACAAGTGGCTATCACAAGTGGCTATCACAAGTGGCTATCACATTGCCTCTCATTTCATTTCTATTTTCATCCCTTCTTTCACAGGAGGAGGAGATGAAGTCATTTTATTTGCTTTATTTAACTAGGCAAGTTAGTTAAGAACAAATTCTTATTTACATTGACAACCTACACCAGCCAAACTCGAAAGATTTCCCAATCACGGCTGGTTGTGATACAGTCTGGATTCAAACCAGGTTGTCTATAGTGACGCCTCTAGCACTGAGATAGATAGACAGACAGACAGACAGACAGACAGACAGACAGACAGACAGACAGACAGACAGACAGACTATGTACACTATACATTGTTATAGAGTGTTAGGTGAAAAAATTGCACGTATTGTACATTTGATATACTATAAGCAATGAAATAAGATACTACTGACAGGATACTAATGTACAGTCCTGGATAGATAGGTACTTTATTGAACCCCAAGGGGAAAGTTCTTCGTCAAGCAGCTACAAAAAAACAGAGGGCAGGTGCAAAATGCCAGAACGAAAATACACAATAGACAGATACACGATACATTATACATAGAGCGGCAGTTTGAAAAAGTATAAAAATACAAGAAGTCTGGAGTGCAAAAAAGCTATAAAAAGACATTGCATAGTATGGGTGGGCGCTGCGTGTGCTAAATCCAGGAGCTGGGCTTGGTTGTAAATAATTGAGGACTTGTGTGTACATTCGGCGCTGAGAAAAATAAAAAGTGCCTCAGTGATAAAAAGGACAGCTAAAACCTTTGTAAAACAGTAGCACTCCATAATCCTGAACTATTATAGTTCAACTGTTAAAAAGAAACATTTTGGAAAAACTGACGAAAAACATACTAAAACAACAATTAACGCACAAACAATGGGAGCTGCTTAACAAGCGACCAGCAGGGCGGCGCCACTTGGGAGCCCAACAGTAAGGGACGCTGGGCTGAGTGAGTTATTTAAAAGAAGGAGGACAGGGAAACAGATATTTTTTGTATGTCTATTTGGGTAGTTGGCATCTGGCCAAGCCCAGGCCCGAGAACCTGACCCCCACTAACAGACTTTATGTTCCGCGATCAGCCCGTTCTCGAGTACTACAATGGAGTCACTCCTCCAAATTAACTGGGCATCCAGGGGTTAATCAGACACTGGAATTCCTGAGGCGGAAATTCTGGTGGCCCAACATGATTGAGGATGTGTGTGCCCAAAGCAAGTCCTCACGCCAGCGACCCGCTGGGTTGCTCCAACCTCTGCCCATCCCCAGCCGGCCCTGGTCCCATCTGTCCGTAGACTTTATCACAGGTTTACCTCCATCCCAAGGGTTTACCACTATCCTGGTGGTCGTTGATCGGTTCTCCAAGGCAGCCCATTTCATCGCCTTACCCAAGTTGCCCTCTGCGAAGGAGAACGCTGATCTCATGATTACCCATGTTTTTCGACTACACAGACTTCCCCAGGATATTGTCTCGGATCGTGGGCCTCAGTTCGTTGCACGGTATTGGAAAGCCTTCTGCTCCCTGTTGGGGGCGTCGGTGATTCTCTTCTCGGTGTTCCACCCACAGTCGAATGGGCAAACTGAGCAGGTCAACCAGGATCTGGAGAAGTTCCTCCTCTGTTTCATCTCCACCCAGGCCATCAACTGGAGCAAGTTCCTTGTCTGGGCAGAGTATGCTAAAAACACACTGTCGCCGTTCGAGGCCGAAGTGGGGGTGCCATCAGCCGAGGCGTCCATTCGACGATGATCCGCAAATCAAACCATACCTGAGATAACTGACGAGCTGGGAAACAAATGGATTGATCATTTAGAGGTAAATTCTTGCTTTGATCATTTTTGCTGACAATTATACACTTTGGAATCCGCTGGTAATGCTACCTTTCTCAACACCTTCTTTGAGAACTATTCCTACAGTTAAACCTGAGATAGTTGAACCTGGCACAAGTGTAGAGAGGAGTAGGCAGGAGGGAGTCGCAGGTTTAAAAATACTGAAATAGTAGGAGAGATTCCTCTCAGGAAAACAAGTAACATTTACAATAACCTACAAAGACAAATGGCAGAGGGAGTATATATACACTGATAGATTGGGGACTGGAACCAGGTGTGTGTAATGATGACGAGACAAGTCCGGGGTTGATGAGTGAAGGGCGTTAGCCAGCAGTAGATTCGGCAGCAGCTAAAACACCTGAGCTGGACAGGAGGGGGAGCCAAAGCGAAGGCTGGTGTGACAGAACCTGAGCTGGACAGGAGGGGGAGCCAAAGCGAAGGCTGGTGTGACAGAACCTGAGCTGGACAGGAGGGGGAGCCAAAGCGAAGGCTGGTGTGACAGAACCTGAGCTGGACAGGAGGGGGAGCCAAAGCGAAGGCTGGTGTGACAGAACCTGAGCTGGACAGGAGGGGGAGCCAAAGCGAAGGCTGGTGTGACAGAACCTGAGCTGGACAGGAGGGGGAGCCAAAGCGAAGTCTGGTGTGACAGAACCTGAGACAGCTGTTGAATTAGAAGAACAGTTCTCTGTAGAAGAGATTGTGTTGGCAATTAAATCTATGCAGT
This sequence comes from Thymallus thymallus, assembly GCA_023634145.1. Classification (NCBI taxonomy): domain Eukaryota; kingdom Metazoa; phylum Chordata; class Actinopteri; order Salmoniformes; family Salmonidae; genus Thymallus; species Thymallus thymallus. The sequence continues at coordinate 1,304,216 of CM042411.1, read as the reverse complement.
GTGGTAAATCCCCTCGACCTGACGGATTTCAGAGCGAATTCTTTAAACAATTCTCAGATCAACTCTCTCCTCTCTTGCTTTCCGTATTTGAGGAATCAGTCAACACTTTACCCTCAACAATCTATTTCACTTATTTTGAAAAAGGGAGGAAAAAAAACTTGAGTGTGGTTCAAATAGGCCAATTTCTTTACTGAATTGCGATGTAAAGACACTTTCTTAGATGATTGCCTCCCCTATGGCTGTAGTGCGCACAAATAATAATCTTTCATACGATTTCCAACTTCAATGTGGGACAAGACAGGGTTGTCCTCTATCCCCTCAGCTGTTTGCCATCGCAATTGAGCCTTTAGCCATAGCAGTACGTAATAATACCACTATCAAAGGTATTTGAAGAGGGGGCTTAGAGCATAAAGTTTCATTATATGCGGATGACATGCTATTATATATGTCTGACCCTTTAACTGATTTTTCAGAGATCCAGGTTCTACTAAAGACATTTGGGTAAGGTTAATCTATAAAAAAGTGAATTGATGCCTATTTATCCTTCTGCCACGCAAACTTGTGCCTTTCAGAGTGACCACACAGAAATTGAAATATTTGGGAATTTGGTTCACACACAATTTCAAATATCTCTATAAAGCCATAGAGATCTCTATTTCCCTCTCTTGATACTCCGCCTGAAACAAAATCTTGAACGCTATGATTTACTTTCTCTTTCTTTGGGGGGAAGAATTAACACTGTTAAAATTAATGTATTACTTAAGTTTTTATACTTATTTCAATGTATTCCTAACTTTCTAACACAATATTTTTTCATCTTCATAGATAAACTGAACTGTCTGCTTTTATCTGGAACAAGAAAAACCCTTGGATACGTAAGAGCGTAATGCAGAGATCTCGTCCCCAGGGTGGTCTAGCACTTCCAAACTTTCAATATTATTACTGGGCATCTAAAATAAGAATCATTCTATATTGGATGACAGAAATCCATGATGTTACAGGCCTGAAATGGTTGACCTTGGAGATCTCATCCTTTGGCCCCACCTCCTTAGCTGCCTTACTGTGCTCAAAACTTGTAATAGCTGAGCGAATACACAAAAAACACCATTGTGAAACATTTTATCTGTAATTTCCTGGTTTCTAAACTTCTACACTGTTCGTTCGATTTCATTTTATGTGAGAAAACAATCACTGAATAGTGTAGGGAATCATTGTACCATCTAAATCCGTGTGAAATATATTTTCAAAAACAAAATCTATTGTTTTTACAGCTGTTTGAAGCTGGTGGACCAAAGCCGAAAATCTCCGCCATGTTACGAGGAAATGGGGAGGGGGTAGGGCTGTGGCGGTGACCATATTACCGCCACACCAGCGATCACGAGTCTTAAAGGCAGTCAAATTCCATTTGACCGTTTATTCACGGTAATTAGGCTTCTCCAAGCTCTGATGATATTGATGGTCATTAGTAGTCTACCAAGCTAGCTAACTGCCTGGTACTCAGCACTCTGTTGTCCCTCTAATCACTCTGACATCAATGCAAATGTACTCGTAAATCTAATCAAACACTTCATGAGAGAACATTAGCTCATATTGCTCAACATTTCTATAGGCTTTGCAGTTGTGCAAGAAAACAGAGTGATGGCCTCTATTAGAAAGAGGAGGATCCATCAGCTTCCTATAGGCTAGGACTACTATATTTATTTCTCAACTTTTCTCAACTTTCCATTCTAAATCAAAACTAATTTCACACATGCTGTATATTAGTGAGAACATTCATCCACTTTACAAGGGGTGTAGAGCCTAACTGGCATACATAAGCAGAGCGTGGATTTCAAGTTTGGGGAAGATCATTTTCACCATTGAAATGCACCTTTATAATACAAACATTAAATGCATAATTACATTTGCTGTTACTTTTGATAATGGTGTTTTCTGTTAATGGAACATTTGTGCTTATAGCCTACTGCCATGTGTGCATTGCTGATCTTATAATGTGAAGAAATAGCCAAATAGTTGATCAACATTGTAAGGTAAACTTTCTGATCTTTTTATTTTTATTTAACCAGGTAGGCCAGTTGAGAACAAGTTCTCATTTACAACTGTGACCTGGCCAAGACAAAGCAAAGCAGTGAGACAAAAAACAACACAGAGTTACACATGAGAATAAACAAACGTACAGTCAATAACACAATAGAGAATCTATATACAGAGTGCAAATGTAGTGCAAAATGCAGTAAGGTTAGGATAAATAGACCATAGTGGTGAAATAAATTACAAATTTGAATTAACACTGGAGTGATAGATGTGCAAATGATGATGTGCAAATAGAGATACTGGAGTGCAAAATGAACAAAAATAATAAATATGGGGATGAGGTAGTAGGGTGGGCTATTTACAGAAGGGCTATATACAGGTATATCTGTATATAGCCCTTAAATATATATATCTTTGTGTCAGCTACATTGCATGAAACGTTTTTGATGCTAGTGGTTGTAGGATCTATCGCATCCCACAACTGTCCCAGACTACTGTATGTTTGGAACATTTATTTATCACGACTTGTGTACTATGGGGGATAGTAGTAGATTGACGTCGGCTAGTCTTTTGCTGTTCGTTAGACCTACTCATCTTGTTGGCTGACGAAAAGTAAATGTGGACAGTTCTTCCAATATTTTCAATATGCACCTCAGAATTGGATAAGGACGCCTAGTTGCGTCCCCAATGTGTCTGTCTTCACTTATAGCCTGTGAGAAAGACCCGATCAAGTGATGGAGCGAGTAGCACTCATGGATAAGGGCACAAGGAGTGAGTGATGTAGTGTGTACAGTCTGTGCAAAAAAACATGCCTTTCAAGCAACAAATCATCATTAGAGTCGCATCATGCAGCCTTACAATGTATAAAAAATCTAAACATAAAGCCCAACATTTGTAGAACAGATAAAGTTACATTAATAACTCTGAATTAAGCATATAGAAATACCTATTTCTTTGTTAATCGCTCAACACAGAATAGCCGCATGTGCTCACTCCCTTAAATCGCTTGGAGAAAATATCATTTATATTTTATTCAGCTTTGTTCAATTGTATTCTTCATACTATAAAACAATATAAAATAATGCCACGTAATTCAAAGCAAACCATGTCTGATAAATGAACTAGTGTTGCCCACATCCATCTGGCATCTGGCATCAGGACCTAACATAAGGACAACTCAGAGTACGCTATTCTGTTCTTCTGAAATATACTACATTTTCTTCATATCATGCTTCTTTAGACCTGTCTAAAATAAATAATGGATTTATTGTGAAGGTGTCGGCTAAATTACATGGATTTATTTTTTTAAATGTAGATGTTCCAAATGTCTGCATCAGTGGCTTGTAGGCTATGAATGGAAGACAGGAGATGATAAATGTGTTTATGTTATTTAACTGTCAATTACCGTGAGACTGACAGTTATTTGCTTGAAAATCACCAGCTGATGAAATTCCGTGACAGCCACGGCCCTAGGAGGGGGGAGATTTGTTCTAAATGCAGCCTAGTACTGGGGGAGAGTATAGGGGAGAAATTCTAGCACCTTTAAAGCTCGAATCATCCCGGAGAAGCATCTTCTCTTATAGATATGATAGGTTCTTGTGAGATGTAAAAGCACTTAGTCAAACTCATGTCCAATTATGTTCCTTACTTTTCCTTTCCAATAAACCCTGAGGATGTTTCCTATTGGCGCTAAGTGTGTGCCAGCGGAACCCTCAATTAGTTAGCTGACACACACACACACACACACACACACACACACACACACACACACACACACACACACACACACACACACACACACACACACACACACACACACACACACACACACACACACACACACACACACACACACACACACACACACACACACACACACACACACACACACACACACACAGTATGCTAAAAACATGCACAATCAAACACACACAGGCACATCTGATAGTGCAGATGGGTCTATGGCACAACACATACAATCAATTACCTCCCACCTACTGGCTATATGATAACGCCACTAGCTGTCATGACTAGATATGCATGTGTGCGTCTGTTGTGTGTGTGAACAAGTGTGTATGCATGAATGAGCGATTGGGTTTTTGGTATGTAAATATATTGGTGTGCACGAGTGTTCTCATGCTTTGTGATTGTGTGTGTGTGTTCTATGTATGTGATGCATGTTGAGCAGTCTGATGCCTCTCCTCGACGCCATGAATATATTCATGGTACTGCAGAGCAGTGGAGCGGAGACAGGCACCAGCTGTGTGTACAGTCTGACAGTATGCACTGCTTCTCACTACTGCCTTTCAGCCAGAAAGATACTGAGAGACAGACAGAGAGGGAGAGGGAGACACATAGGAAAAGAAGGAGAGGATGGGAATTGGGTTCAGGGCACAAGGGAAAAAAGAGAATCCGAAAGATGGACACAGGAAGAGAGAGGATGTGAGACAGAGACAAATGGTTTACGCAAAATTTTACGTGATATTCTAAATTTCACATGTGCTTTTGTAACTGACAGATTAGAACCTGGGTTTCCTACGGGAGCAGCCAATGTCTTGAACATTAGACACTGGGTTTCTCTTCCAACTACATGTATTATACACTTCTCTCAATCTCAGCATGTTGACTGTTCAATTCAAAATATGGCTGTCAAACGTTTAAACATTTCATTGAGGTTAGTCGTAGGATTTGCTGTGATAAATCACGATTAATCACAAATTCATAATTTGCTCAAATTGAGCTTATTTAAGATGTGTATATAAAAAGCATTACAAGAATATTGATGTCTGATTTTGTAACATTTAGCAAAATCTGGTGAATTTACTTTAACCTCAATGTCAATTATCGTTTTTAACTATATAGATTAAGTATTTGTGTACATTCATTCCAATAGCAAACACATTCACACAAAATCCCTTTTAGGCCTGTGTATTAAATGTAACAAAAACTAATAGACAGCTAACAATAACAGAATCCATAAATAGCTAGCTAAGACGAAATGCAAGGCTAGCTATCGCCTATCACTAAGATAGCTAGCGGTTAACAATTAACAATTAGCGGTTAACAACTTCTGACCCACTGAGAATGTGATTAAATAAATAAAAGCTGAAATAAATAATTCTCTCTACTATTATTCTGACATTTCACATTCTTAAAATAAAGCGGTGATCCTAACTGACCTAAGACAGGGGATTTTTACTAGGATTAAATGTCAGGAATTGTGAAAAACTGAGTTTAATTGTATTTGGCTAAGGTGTATGTAAACTTTCGACTTCAACTGTATGTGTGTGTATGTTTGTTTGTGTTGTCGATATGCGTGTGTGTTATATGTGCGTGTGCGTGTGTAGTGTATGTGAATGTGTGTGGGTTTTGTGTGAGAGTGTCAGTGCAGTGTGTGTAAATACAGTATGTATATAGTAGTGTGTAGTCTTGTGAGTGTGCATAGAGTCAGTGCAGATAGTCCTGGTAAACATTAATTAACTATTTATCAGTCATGAGTTTTTAGGAGTCTTATGGCTTGTGGGTAGAAGCTGACTCAGGTAGAGACGGATGTAGATTTCAAAGGCTTTTGACCATTCATTCATCTTCACCTACAGAGATGGATGGATAGATGGATGAATGGATTGATTGATTGATGATTGAAGGACGAGTGGAATTATTGGACAAATTGATGAAAGAATGAAGATGAAACAGATGGATGAAAGGAGAGCAGGGAAGAAAGGGTAACGTTTTCTCGTCCTGTCTTCTTCTCTCTTGTCAGTCCGGTAATTAGGGGCCCGATAGCGTAAAACACCACCTTGGTCTCAGCTCAGCATTATTAAGCTCACTGTAGAAGGCAAGGAAGATTATTGAACTGCCCAGTTTCTGTGTTGTAAAATGCAAATAGGATATCACCAGCAACAGACTTCTCTCTTTCTCTTTCTCTCTCTCTTTGTCTAATGCTCTACTTTTACTGCCTCTCTGCGTCTCTATTTCTCTGTGCCTCTTAACTCCTGCATAAACTCTCTCCTTTCTCTCTCTATCTTCCAGGATCACGTTCGTCCACCTGCCCTTCCAGAGTAAATGGCTGTACATCGGCACAGAGAAAGGAAACATCCACATCGTCAACGTGGAGTCTTTCACACTCTCAGGCTACGTCATCATGTGGAACAAAGCCATCGAATTGTGAGTGACAACACCACCCTCTTCGCCTCGTCACACTGTCACAAGGGCTTGTGGTGGAATGGATATACAGTCGGAAGTTTACATACACTTAGGTTGAAGTCATTAAAACTCATTTTTCAACCACTCCACAGATTTCATGTTAACAAACTATAGTTTTGGCAAGTCGGTTTGGACATCTACTTTGTGCATGACACAAGTAATTATTCCAACAATTGTTTACAGAAAGATTATTTCACTTATAATTCCCTATATCACAATTCCAGTGGGTCATATGTTTAGATACACTAAGTTGACTGTGCCTTTAAACAGCTTGGAAAATTCCAGAAATTCAATTGGAGGTGTACCTGTGGATGTATTTCAAGGCCCACCTTCAAACTCAGTGCCTTTTTGCTCGACATTATGGGAAACTCTAAAGAAATGGTAGACCTCCACAAGTCTAGTTCATCCTTGGGAGCAATTTCCAAACGCCACGTTCATCTGTACAAACAATAGTACGCAAGTATAAACACCATGGGACCACACAGCCGTCATACCACTCAGGAAGGAGACGTGTTCTGTCTCCTAGAGATTAACGTACTTTGGTGCGAAAAGTGCAAATCAATCCCAGAACAACAGCAAAGGACCTTGTGAAGATCCTGGAGGAAACAGGTACAAAAGTATCTATATCCACAGTAAAACGAGTCCTATATCAACATAACCTGAAAGGCCGCTCAGCAAGGAAGAAGCCACTGCTCCAAAACCGCCATAAAAAAGCCAGACTACGGTTTGCAACTGCACATGGGGACAAAGATCGTACTTTTTGGAGAAATGTCCTCTGGTCTGATGAAACAAAAATGGAACTGTTTGGCCATAAGGACCATTGTTATGTTTGGAGGAAAAAGGGGGAAGCTTGCAAGCCGAAGAACACCATCCCAACCGTGAAGCACGGGGGTGGCAGCATCATGTTGTGCGGGTGCTTTGCTGCAGGAGGGACTGGTGAACTTCACAAAGTAGATGGCATCATGAGGAAGGAAAATTATGTGGATATATTGAAGCAACATCTCAAGACATCAGTCAGGAAGTTAAAGATTGGTCTCAAATGGGTCTTCCAAATGGACAATGACCCCAAGCATACTTCCAAAGTTGTGCCAAAATGGCTTAAGGACAACAAAGTCAAGGTATTGGAGTGGCCATTACAAAGCCCTGACCTCAAATTTGTGGGGAGAACTGAAAAAAGTGTGTGCGAGCAAGGAGGCCTACAAACCTGACTCAGTTACACCAGCCCTGTCAGGAGGAATGGGCCGATATTCACCCAACTAATTGTGGGAAGCTTGTGGAAGGCTATCCGAAACGTTTGACCAAAGTTAAACAATTTAAAGGCAATGCTTCCAAATACTAATTGAGTGTATGTAAACTTCTGACCCACTGGGAATGTGATGAAATAAATAAAAGCTGAAATAAATCATTCTCTCTACTATTATTCATTTCACATTCTTAAAATAAAGTGGTGATCCTAAAACAGGGAACTCTTACCAGGATTAAATGTCAGGAATTGTGAAAAACTGAGTTTAAATGTATTTGGCTAAGGTGTATGTAAACTTCCGACTTCAACTGTAGCTATCAAAGAGCCTCTTTGTCACCTCTAGGCTTCATTCACACCTGGTGGTTTCAGTAACTGCAGGTGTGATGGAAAAAGGATTTGAATCACCATCTGACTCTTATTTAGTAGGCCTCTTCAGCATGAGGTTAAAGTTATTGTAAGATACTGTGCTATTTCACTGGGTATTTGTGATGCTGTTGATATCCTCCATTTTGTTTCTGCTCTAGAGCTCTTGCATAATTCACTCTTGAGTTTTGTAGCATTTTCCCAATCCTGTCTCTTCCAGTCTAATAATGAGGGGCGGAACAGATGTCTGTTAAGATCAGTGTTGGGCATGTACAGACGTCCTGTCTCAACAGTGCTGAGTGGAAACGGAGGAGGAGAGGAGAGGGGGAAAGGAGAGGAGAGGGAGAGAAGAAGGGGGAGAGAGGACAGGGAAGAGAGGAGAGGTGAGGAGTTGATAGAGGAGGGTGGGGGGTTAGGAGAGAAGGAGAGGTGAGGGGATAGAGGAGCATGGGGGGTTAGGAGAGAAGGAGAGGTGAGGGGATAGAGGAGAGGAAGGAAAGAAGGGGTAGAGAAAGGGAAGTTGGTTCGAGGTAGACAAGCAGAGGAACAAGAGTGGTGGAGGAGATAAACGGGTGACAGTATGGGTCTCTGAGGAGTATTGCCTGACAGTCCTGGAGCTGCCATGGTATTCCCTGACTAAAGAGACACATCAACACACTCTTATATATCCTCTACTAAACACAGTGTGTCCTCCTCTCCCATCCTTATCTCATCCCCTGCTTCTCTCACTTTCACGCTCTCTTTTCAAAAAGCTGAACTCAAAATCTCACCTTAACCCATACACGCTTTGAAAAACATGTGTTTATGTGGGCGTGTGTGTCTCTGTGTGAGTGTGTGTACAGTGCCTTCAGAAAGTTTTTCCACATTTTGTTGTGTTACAAGGTGGGATAAAATGAATTTCATTGTCCTTTTTTGTCAATGATCTACACAAAATACTTTGTAACGTCAAAGTGGAAGACAAATTCTAAAACTTTCAACAGCAAAAAAAGAAAAAGAAAACACTCATTTCAATACATGTTAGAATCACGATTACAGCTGTGAGTGTTTCTGGGTAAGTCTGTAAGAGCTTTGCACAACTGGATTGTACAATTTATGCGCATTGTTCTTTAAAAAAATTCTTCAAGCTCTGTCAAGTTGGTTGTTGATCCTTGCTAGACAGGCATTTTCAAGTCTTGCCATATATTTCCAAGCCAATTTATGTATTTAACTGTAACTAGGCCACTCAAGGAACATTCACGGTCTTCTTTGTAAGGTACTCCAGTGTAGATTTGTCCTTGTAGTTCAAGATGTTGTCCTGCTGAAAGGTGAATTAATCTCCCAGTGTCTGGTATAAAACAGACTGAACCAGGTTTTCCTCTACGATGTTGCCTGTGCTTTGCTCTATTCCATTTCTTTTTATCCTGAAAAACTCCCCAGTCCTTATCGATGACAAGCATACCCATAACATGATGCAGCCTCCACCATACCCATAACATGATGCAGCCTCCACCATACCCATAACATGATGCAGCCACCACCAAACCCATAACATGATGCAGCCTCCACCATACCCATAACATGATGCAGCCTCCACCATACCCATAACATGATGCAGCCTCCACCATACCCATAACATGATGCAGCCTCCACCATACCCATAACATGATGCAGCCTCCACCATACCCATAACATGATGCAGCCACCACCATACCCATAACATGATGCAGCCTCCACCATACCCATAACATGATGCAGCCTCCACCATACCCATAACATGATGCAGCCTCCACCATACCCATAACATGATGCAGCCTCCACCATACCCATAACATGATGCAGCCTCCACCATACCCATAACATGATGCAGCCACCACCATACCCATAACATGATGCAGCCTCCACCATACCCATAACATGATGCAGCCTCCACCATACCCATAACATGATGCAGCCACCACCATACCCATAACATGATGCAGCCACCACTGTGCTTGAAAATATGAAGAGTCGTACTCAGTGGTGTGTTGTATTGGATTTGACCCAAACATAAGGGTTTATTTTCAGGACGTACTGTAAAGTTAATTTCACTGCCACATATTTTTGCAGTTTTACTTATTGCAATCAGGATGCGTGTTTTAGAATATTTGTAATTCTGTACAGGCTTCTTTCTTTTCACTCTGTCTGTAACTGTACAGTTACAAACTGTCACACTGTCACAAGGGCTTGTGACTTTTTTTTTTGTACTTTTTACCTATTTTTCACTCGGGAGGCCCTTGTTTAACAAATGTGGACTCCTTTTCACTACGTATTCAGGCTTGCCATAACAAAGGGGTTGAATACTTGTTGACTCAAAACATTTCATCTTTTCATTTTTAATGAATTAGTACACATTTCTAAAAACATAATTCCCCTTTCACAATATGGGTGATTGGGTGTAGTAGTGATGCACTGATACAGGGCTGTTACAGTGACCGTATTACCGCCACACCGGCAGTCAAGAGTCATGACCGCAGTCAAATTCCATGTGACCGTTTTGTCACGGTAATTAGGCTTCTCCAAGCTCTGATGCTGCTGATGGTCATTAGTAACCTACCAAACATGCTAACTGCCTGGTACTCAGCACTCTATTGTCCCTCTAATCACTGACATCAATGTATTCAGCTAAAGGGCACAACGGCCACTGGCCGCAAAAGGCATGGATTGTTTTAGAGGGCATTACGGACACACTAGGGGAAGGCCGGCAGGAAATTCAAGGCATTATCAAGTGCTTGTCAAATTGTGAATGAGAGACTGATGCAAGTAACAAAGCAGAGCTCATGCTCAAAACATATATCCCAACGTTTGCATCACATAAATAACTCTAAATGAAGCATATAGGAGGACCTGTTTCTTCGTTAACAGCTCAACACAGAATTGCCGCATGTGCGCACTCCCTCAGAAATCGTTTGAAATCATCCTTTCTATTTTATTCAACTATGTTCAATTGTATTCTTCATACTTTAAAATAATGCCTCAGAATTCTAAGCAAACCATGTCTGCTAAATGAACAAGTGTTGCCCACATCCATCTGGCACAGCCAGATCAGGACCTAACATAAGAACAACTCAGAGTATGCTATTCTGTTCTTCTGAAAGTTTCTTTAGACCTGCCTAAAATAAATAATGGATTTATTGTGAAGGTGTCGGCTATATTACATGGATTTATTTTTAAAATGTAGATGTTCCAAATGTCTGCATCAGTGGTTTGTAGGCTATGAATGGAAGACAGGAGATGATAAATGTGTTTATGTTAATTAACGGTCAATTACCGTGAGACTGACAGTTGTTTGCTTGAAAATCACTGGCTGACAAGATTTCATGACCGCCACAGCCTTATGTGGGTCAGCTGTTTGTTCACCCGCCATTGCAACTGCCCGACTATATGTGATAAAGTGAATGTCTGAGGCCCGCACCTGACCCTAACCCACTAATATAGAAAATGCGCTGTAGGCTACAGTCATAGATGGCAGAACTATTTATTTGACAGGGGGTGCAGTATTTATTCTGCATGTAATTTCTGACATGTTGGTAGGCTATTTGTTAGTCAACTTGTATATAATTAGATACATGCATCTTTTCTTCTGTCATTATATGTTGCCCTAGAAGACTAAATAATCCCTAACTCACCAGAATAATGTCATAGATGATAGAATGCGGAGCAAAGACGTTTAGGGACAGGGGGGAAAAAAACGGAATGATTATCTGTGCACCATTTCCAAATTACATCAGTTTGACCAACTAGCTAGCTGCAATCACTAGCAAAGTGAAAGTACAAAAAAAAAAAATATATATATATAACCAATCTCTCTCTCTCTCTATTGCTTCTCCTTCATTTAGAATAAATGTATTTGTTCAAACTGTTCAACTATTGTCTATTGTCAACTACTCACCACATGTTATGTACTGCAGTGCTAGCTAGCTGTAGCTTATACTTTCAGTACTAGATTAATTCTCTGATCCTTTGATTGGATGGACAACATGTCAGTTCATGCTGCAAGAGCTCTGATAGGTTGGACGTCCTCCAGAAGTTGACATAATTACTGTATAAGTCTATGGAAGAGGGTGAGAACCATGAGCCTCCTAGGTTTTGTTTTGAAGTCAATGTACCCAGAGGAGGACAGTAGCTAGCTATCCTCCGGCTACACCATGGTGCTGCCCTACAGCGGTACAGCTGAGGCTATTGTAGACCTTCTTTGCAAAACAGTGTGTTTTAATAAATTATTTGGTGACGTGAATATATTTAGCATAGTTTTATCTAAAAAGGATAACTTTTTTAATGTTTCACTATAAACATTTTTTTTTAAATTTACTTAGGAGGATGGTTCTCCTCTTCCTCTTCCGAGGAGCCTCCGCTGCTAAAGACGGTATCTAACTGAGCATTCACATTCTCTCAATAAATCATTTTTGCCTACATTTGGTGTATCATTTTACTGCAAGAAATGAAAATCTCCCTCCTTTCGCTGCTTCTCTCGCTCCCTCCTCTCTCTCCTTCTCTCTCTCCTTCTCTCTCTCCCTCCTCTCTCTCCTTCTCTCTCTCCCTCCTCTCTCTCCTTCTCTCTCTCCCTCCTCTCTCTCCTTCTCTCTCTCCCTCCTCTCTCTCCTTCTCACTTTCTCTCTCGTCTTATTCTGGGCTGCTGGAATGAACGTCAGATACCCCGACTGCCTTTATCTTCTCCTATTGTCCTCTTTTGATGCTGTCATCCGAGAGGGACAGTGGTGTGGGGGCGGCTGAGGGAACAATGAATATGGTGCTCTCCATATTACACCAACTCAGTATTCCACTGCATACACAGAAATACACAAGATCAGAGCACTGAACATTACAGAGTGGAACCGAACACTGGCAAGCAGATTACTAGGAAATACTGCAGCACTTAATACTAGAGCAGAACACTGCAGTTCAGTTATGTTCTAGTTTAGTACACCAAGTACTTCTAGGTAACAGTAAGGTATACAGTGGAGTTGTGTTGTAGATTAGACTAGGCATTGTGAAGAACAGTACCACCAGTTTACTAGTATGTGACATACAGCAGTGGCGATAGTGGGACATACAACGCCAGTCATCACCGTCCCTGTAGTCACATGTTGAAAGCACCGAGCTGTCTGTTTAAACCACTAGCACACAGCTCAGACACCCATGCATGCCCCACAAGACATGCCATCAGAGGTCTCTTCACAGTCCCCAAGTCCAGAACAGACTATGGGAGGTGCACAGTACTACATAGAGCCATGACTACATGGAACTCTATTCCACATCAGGTAACTGATGCTATCAGTAGAATCTGATTTTAAAAACAGATAAAAATACATCTTATGGAACAGCGGGGACTGTGAAGTAACACAAATATAGGCACAGACACATGCATACACACACATGATAACATACTCACTATACATACACGTACACATGGATTTTGTGTTGTAGATATGTGGTAGTGGAGTATGGGCCTGAGGGCACACACTTACTGTATTGTGAATTATTTAATGAATGTAATGTAATGTAATGTTTTAAATTGTATAACTATCTTAATTTTGTTGGACCCCAGGAAGAGTAGCTGCTGCCTTGGCAGGAACTAATGGGGATTCATAATAAACCCCAGGAAGAGTAGCTGCTGCCTTGGCAGGAACTGATGGGGATCCATAATAAACCCCAGGAAGAGTAGCTGCTGCCTTGGCAGGAACTAATGGGGATTCATAATAAACCCCAGGAAGAGTAGCTGCTGCCTTGGCAGGAACTGATGGGGATCCATAATAAACCCCAGGAAGAGTAGCTGCTGCCTTGCTGCCTTGGCAGGAACTAATGGGGATCCATAATAAACCCCAGGAAGAGTAGCTGCTGCCTTGACAGGAACTAATGTGGATCCATAATAAACCCCAGGAAGAGTAGCTGCTGCCTTGGCAGGAACTAATGGGGATCCATAATAAACCCCAGGAAGAGTAGCTGCTGCCTTGACAGGAACTAATGGGGATCCATAATAAACCCCAGGAAGAGTAGCTGCTGCCTTGGCAGGAACTAATGGGGATCCATAATAAACCCCAGGAAGAGAAGCTGCTGCCTTGGCAGGAACTGATGGGGATCCATAATAAACCCCAGGAAGAGTAGCTGCTGCCTTGGCAGGAACTAATGGGGATTCATAATAAACCCCAGGAAGAGTAGCTGCTGCCTTGGCAGGAACTGATGGGGATCCATAATAAACCCCAGGAAGAGTAGCTGCTGCCTTGCTGCCTTGGCAGGAACTAATGGGGATCCATAATAAACCCCAGGAAGAGTAGCTGCTGCCTTGACAGGAACTAATGTGGATCCATAATAAACCCCAGGAAGAGTAGCTGCTGCCTTGGCAGGAACTAATGGGGATCCATAATAAACCCCAGGAAGAGTAGCTGCTGCCTTGACAGGAACTAATGGGGATCCATAATAAACCCCAGGAAGAGTAGCTGCTGCCTTGGCAGGAACTAATGGGGATCCATAATAAACCCCAGGAAGAGTAGCTGCTGCCTTGACAGGAACTAATGGGGATCCATAATAAACCCCAGGAAGAGTAGCTGCTGCCTTGGCAGGAACTAATGGGGATCCATAATAAACCCCAGGAAGAGTAGCTGCTGCCTTGGCAGGAACTAATGGGGATCCATAATAAACCCCAGGAAGAGTAGCTGCTGCCTTGACAGGAACTAATGGGGATCCATAATAAACCCCAGGAAGAGTAGCTGCTGCCTTGGCAGGAACTAATGGGGATCCATAATAAACCCCAGGAAGAGAAGCTGCTGCCTTGGCAGGAACTGATGGGGATCCATAATAAACCCCAGGAAGAGTAGCTGCTGCCTTGGCAGGAACTAATGGGGATTCATAATAAACCCCAGGAAGAGTAGCTGCTGCCTTGGCAGGAACTGATGGGGATCCATAATAAACCCCAGGAAGAGTAGCTGCTGCCTTGCTGCCTTGGCAGGAACTAATGGGGATCCATAATAAACCCCAGGAAGAGTAGCTGCTGCCTTGACAGGAACTAATGTGGATCCATAATAAACCCCAGGAAGAGTAGCTGCTGCCTTGGCAGGAACTAATGGGGATCCATAATAAACCCCAGGAAGAGTAGCTGCTGCCTTGACAGGAACTAATGGGGATCCATAATAAACCCCAGGAAGAGTAGCTGCTGCCTTGGCAGGAACTAATGGGGATCCATAATAAACCCCAGGAAGAGTAGCTGCTGCCTTGACAGGAACTAATGGGGATCCATAATAAACCCCAGGAAGAGTAGCTGCTGCCTTGGCAGGAACTAATGGGGATCCATAATAAACCCCAGGAAGAGTAGCTGCTGCCTTGGCAGGAACTAATGGGGATCCATAATAAACCCCAGGAAGAGTAGCTGCTGCCTTGACAGGAACTAATGGGGATCCATAATAAACCCCAGGAAGAGTAGCTGCTGCCTTGGCAGGAACTAATGGGGATCCATAATAAACCCCAGGAAGAGTAGCTGCTGCCTTGGCAGGAACTGATGGGGATCCATTATAAATACAAATACAAATACATAACCAGTCATCATAGCCCAGCTCAGTATCCCAGGTCAGAATGTAGTGAGGCTGGTAGAGTTGTCTATTAGCTATCCTCCCTCTCTCCAACAATGGCTAGCTAGGTTCTGTTCTGTGCTTCAGTGTATGGTAAACATCCCCAGGCCCCTGCTATTTAAAGACTGCATTTAGTAACCATACCTCTGTGTGTGTGTGTATGAGTGTGTGTGTGTGTGTGTGTGTGTGTGTGTGTGTGTGTGTGTGTGTGTGTGTGTGTTTGTGTGTGTGTGTGTGTGTGTGTGTGTGTGTGTGTGTGTGTGTGTGTGTGTGTGTGTGTGTGTGTGTGTGTGTGTGTGTACAAGGGAAGGCTATAACAGTAGTTAAGGACAGCATAATGTTAACACCATAGTGTGTTCTCTCTCCCCTCCCCCCCTGTATTCCTGTCTGTTGCTGCCACTCTGTGTGTCACAGGAAGTTGGTGGCACCTTAATTGGGTAGGATGGGCTCATGGAAATGGAGGTATCAAATACAGTGAAACTGTATCAAATACATCAAACACATGGTTTCCATGGTTTCCATGTGTTTGATGCCATTCTATTTACTCAGTTCCAGCGATTATTATGAGCCGTCCTCCCTTCAGCAGCCTCCACTGGTGTGTGTGTGAATGAAAATGCATAATTCAGTCATGACTTTGCCCTGCATCCTGAGTGAGTTTGTGTGTGAGAGAGAGAGCCCCATGCAGTCAGTGTTTTCCAACTTGGCCCAGACACAGAGGGAGCCCAGCCTCAGCTGGCAACAGCAGACTGTCCCTGTCACACAGACAGAATCCCAGAGACAGACCTCCCTAGACCTTCCTAGACCCAGACATCTAACCCCCACACCCTCCCCAGTCTCCCCAGGCCCAGGGCTCTGGAGACTTCTCTCCCACCAACCCTTAATCCTCACTGGGCATAGAGATTTAACATCAACCCCTACTGTACCATCCAGACCTCCAGGCCTGTTGGGAGTGGTGCTCCAGGGATAGACCCAGCTCTGTGACTTCTCCAGTGGGGAGACAGTGATCTAATCAGCCAGTCCTCCAGGGGACCCAGACTCCACTCCACTCCACCACAGAGGTCGGCTGCAATTGGCTCACGATTACAGGCTGAAATAAAGAATGAAAGCCTTGGATTGAATGTTACCCTCTCTGATGTATGTTTCCCTCTCTGATGTATGTTTCCCTCTCTGATGAATGTTATCCTCTCTGATGACTGTTACCCTTGCTGATGAATGTTACCCTCTCTGATGAATGTTACCCTCTCTGATGAATGTTACCCTCTCTGATGAATGTTACCCTCTCTGATTAATGTTATCCTCTCTGATGAATGTTACCCTCTCTGATGAATGTTACCCTCTCTGATGAATGTTATCCTCTCTGATGAATGTTATCCTCGCTGATGAATGTTACCCTCTCTGATGAATGTTACCCTCTCTGAAGAAGGTTACCTTCTCCTCTCTGATGAATGTTACCCTCTCTGATGAATGTTACCCTCTCTGATGAAAGTTTCCCTCTCTGATGAATGTTTCCCTCTCTGATTAATGTTTCCCTCTCTGATTAATGTTACCCGACTACCATTCTTCTTTCCTCTTCCACCATTGCTATTTATTTATTTATTTATTTTGTTCGTGCATTGTGACAACCTACAATATACCACTTTCCCGAATACACATAGTGTAAACAGGTAGTCAAAACATATAGTCTTGGCATGTTGCCATCATTGATGCTAGGGGTGTTAATGCCATGATGCCATATGTTAGGGTGACTGTGTTTTCGCTGTTTTAGTGTTGCCTGCAGATACAACAGTTGTTCTGAGCTTTGTGTGAGTATGGGAGCTGAGCTAGGAGCAGAGCGAGATTTCCAAAGGCTGGAGCATCGGTCTTCTCGCCCGCCCCAATATCACTCCAGTAGCTCTCACTTCAAGCGCTCAGGGCATGCCCGGCCCAGCATGCATTTGTAGCCTACTTGTTTGCTGCTCTAGCCCCTTGCTTTATCTACTGTAATTGAGTTTGCTAAATAGTTTCATAAAGAAACTGATCAAACACACAGGTGCTAAATCAAGGTGACTTACAAAGATGAGGACCAAGAGATAGAGAGGGAGTGTTGTGTTGTAATGTCCACAACTACAGAATCATAGTGGAATCTGAAAAGACACGTATCCAGAAAGCATGATGGTGTACTTACTACGTGCACATGCTAACAGACAGGAACGCGCTGGGTAGATAACTAAGTGTGTCATTGTAGAAAAGTATTTATAAACTAAAAATCTGATCTCTTAATCGTTTCATTTTTTTCTGCGCTAATAGTTGGCGAGCCAGAACATAATTAGCATATAATATTAGCACAATTAATTGGTCTACACTACAAATTGAACAACATTTTTAACACGTCTGATTAATACATAATACATTCAGTGACAATAACATAATCATTTCGGTCTGATTACGCTCATAAAATCACCAATGTTTCTATTCAATGATTATGTTTTTCTATTTCTCTGTGCATAGATTGGTGTGGAAAAAAAGGTCTATGTAGCCTATTGTAGAATACACTACTTTTTTAGCTTGATAGCAAGAAAAAATAATGTCGCTCTCAAAAAGTATCTAAAGAAAGGTGGATAAGTTTCAAGGAAGAATGGACAGAGAGATGTGCGTTCAATTTACCAAGCCACTGTGTCTTATTTGCAATGAAGATGTCGCTGCTTGCAAAGAATTCAATCTCAGATCAGTCATTATGAATATAAGCATGGAACTTTCAAAGGGGCCTTCCCGCCCCAGACAGAGGTCCGACGCAGAAACATTGAAGCGTTAACTGCAAGCTACACACACATTCTGTCACTTAAACTGGTTAAATCTTCAGTTACAAGGAAGAGGGAAACCAGTCATGTACATGGTGGAAAAACATATCAAAGGCTATTGCACTTTAGGACACTGAAGAAACGACAGACAGAGGGACCAGGCCGCAGCATTGTCACAGAGGTGATGGAAGATTTCATTAAGCAGTTGAGGGACACCTTCTCCACCAGATTTCAAGACTACTGCATGCCCAAGGATATCATTGCGTTTGTACGTGATCGTCTCACAGTCCGTCCAGTTGGAGAATTGTTCTCCCTTGCTAAATAAGAAAACAATATCCTCGCTGGATGAGGCCGCAATTCAAACTGAGCTGATTGAATTCCAGACATCGAGCGAAATCAGGGATGCGCTCAGGAGTGCCGAGTACTTGTGTGTGGCATTCTCCGTGGAATACAGCACAATAAAGAAACTTGGATTTTATGTGCTAACAATGTGTGGATGGACTTACACCTGCGGGTCCTCATTTTCCTCTATGAACGCAATATACTGTATACTCACGACAGGAACCGGCTTTCACATAAATTAGACTGCCTGCGCATTAAAATCACATCCATCTCACCCGACATCCACAAGATCGTGTCCGAGTAAGTAACTTAGTGGACTATGTGACTGTATTTATTAAAAACTAACATTATTGTTAGTGCGTATGCGGGGCTATTTTGGTCTCGAACTGACTCCCGATACAGACATTCAGACACAGACATCGCCTTTTGTATTTATTTATTATTGTTTCATGTAGGATGCTACATTTTTGACCAGTTACATTTCTATTATATTTGTTTGGGTGAAAGATGCTGTTAAGCCTCATAGCATACCTCAGCCAGTTGAGTTATATAGGCCTAGGCTCGGGAGAAATAGGCTCCAATTAAGGCCTCTTGTTGTTTTCTAAAGTCAAATTATTGTTGAAATTAATTACTCGACTGATGTAGGTTTTCTCCATCTGTTGCTATGCAACACTTGCATAACAAGTTAGCTATGTTTTCAGCACCAGGCGCTGTTCACCTCCTATTGGCTGCGCTGCGGTTGTAGCTTTACGTTTCAGCACCAGGCGCTGTTCACCTCCTATTGGCTGCGCTGCGGTTGTAGCTTTATGTTTCAGCACCAGGCGCTGTTCACCTCCTATTGGCTGCGCTGCGGTTGTAGCTTTACGTTTCAGCTCCACTAAATGGTTCACTGTCTGCTTTACTAGTTAACTGTCTCCTGCATTCTCTTTCCTCATGAATACAGTTAAAATGTAACTTTTGCATTATTTAGGTCGGGTAACTTCCTGCTCGGGACCTTTGATTTGAGGCTTTTTGCATCTCTTTTTGCATCTTGGGTTCATTATTTTAAATGAAAAAAAATATTTAGAGGGGGGGGGGGGGGGGCAAATAATATTGCTAGTGGGCCAGGAACCCTGATCGATACAATAGGCCATAACTGATTTGGCCCTATAGGCCTGGCATGTTCTCATGTTCAAGGAGCGTTCTGTTTGATTGGGTTATTTTGCCTAAAAACCTTGTAGGCCTACCTATAGAAACATTTAAAAACAACTCTGCCCAGCCTGGCTAGAGTGACCAACAGGCTGTTGAGCATCCCCAGTGGATCTGCAAGTGAGGAGAGGATATTCTCCGCTGCTGGCCGGCTTTCCAGGCACCATCGCATGAGCCTGAAGCCACAGACTGGCCGAACTTTCTAAAAATGAATTCTAAAAATGAATTCAAAGGCACTAATAAGTCATTCTTCATTTAATTTGTATTTTATTCTAAGCAAGTCACAACCTATATGCGCAATTTATAGACTATAAAAATGTTATTTAAATGCTGAGCGTTTTATGGCCCTACCAGCCTCTCAAATGCTTCACAATGTATTTCTTTGTAGGCTATAGCCTTTAAATAACTGAAATAATATAGACTAAATAATACATTATCGTTCCTTCTTAGGCTCCCTGTCTGGCTCCGGACCTTTTTATAATGTTTATATGCTGTTTAATATGAAATGTAGCCTATTTGAAATGAAGTGCGCTTCACCTTACCATGTTTATTCAAATACTTTTCATTCAAATCCATGTGGTTTGGTTTCAATATTTGAAAACTGAATGGTAGGTCCAGGTAGTCACACAAATAAATGGGTTTTGGTTTATTTGTGATTTTAATGAATGGGGCGAATTTGGAGTGTCAGTGTTTTTCCTGTGAGCGCAGAGCGTTTTTAGCGGAGCGGTTGGAAAGGACATGAAGCAGAAGCGGTACGCAAGCAATGAGTGGGATTTCCAAACGCTCAACTCAGCTCACATGCTCTAGTGTGTGTGTGTGTGTGTGTGTGTGTGTGTGTGTGTGTGTGTGTGTGTGTGTGTGTGTGTGTGTGTGTGTGTGTGTGTGTGTGTGTGTCTGCTGATACTATCCATTTGTGATACACACCATAGGTGGTTGATGGTCTTTGATGGTGTTTGTGTGTATGATATCCGCTATGGGACATTGATTGATTGATGGCGTAAGAATGATGTGTATGTGTGTGTATAGAAGTCAGATTCCACAGCAGGTGCTATTAATTATGAGAGAAGTATGGAATTCAAGCCTTTTAGGGGTTGCTGCTGAGACAGTAAAGATATCTTGGTCCCTGCCCCCAACACAACTCGTCTCTAAGTCTTTTCGGTACACTTGACTAGATCTAGTGAGGAAGGCTTCCGATTTTTTTGCTATCACAGTGACAACCTGAAGTGAGATAGTGTGTGTACTAGCTTTCCTAGTAGCCCCTCCCTCTTTAGACCTTACAGAACAGGTGAGACACCCCTACTTAGTTTAAGAACATCCTCTGAATACCCAATGCACTTTTCTCCTCATTGTATGTTGCCCTAGAAGAATAAATAAACCCTTGCTCACCAGAATAATGTCATAAGTCGATAGAATTAATGCTTCAATCTAGTTGACATTGGTCAAGTTTTCTTTGTCAGACTTTTAGCGACCGGGGAGAAAAATAAATCACAGAAAAAAATGTCCAAATGACATCAGTTTGTAAGGAAATAGAAAGGTGTGAAAATGACCCGACATGTTTCTGATAGATTTCAGTTCGGCTTGGATGCATATTTTATGTGGTTGAAATACTATCAGCTTTTATGATGCTGATAAAGATAGAACAAGTACAGATGGTAACTAACTGCACCTCCACTCCAGTTCCCTAGTAAAATGTTGCCTAAATTTGGTGTATAATTTTACAGCAAAAAAATACTAAATTCTGCTGGAGATAATATTAAGTCTATGTGTGAGACGTTATAGACCTACAGTCAGTGTCCAGGTTTCAGTTTCCATTTAATCTGAACAGTAGGCTACAGTTCCCTTGACGTGTCATACTTTGGGGGCGGCAGGTAGCCCAGTGGTTAGAGTGTTGGGCCCATAACCGAAAGGTTGCTGGATCTAATCACCGAGCTGACAAGGTAAAAATCTGTCGTTCTGCCCCTGAACAAGGCAGTTAACCCACTGTTCCTAGGCCGTCATTGAAAATAAGAAGGTAAAGGTAAAAAAAAAATACTGTAGGCCTATTTGAAGCATCTTGTGACTGTGAAATGTGTATAGCGCCTCACAATCATCACGCATAGGTTAACATAGCCAGCACTGCTATCATCCTCTTATAGGCTTCACAAAATCCTTCCCAAACATTTATTTTCTCTTTATTTTCAACTCTCAATTTCGCAGCTTTTCTCTTATTAAATGAAACTTTGACATTGCAATATTTTCCTCCGTGGATTGACGTTGACTTTTTCTGCCTGTTCCCAAAAGCATTTGGCGGTCGCTTTTACAGTTAGACCCTGAGGCTTAGGTTTACGCACTAATGCCAGATAGCCTAAGATAATTATTGAAAAACCTAAATGTAGGCTATAGATATGAATTGCACAATAATTATATGTTTTTATTCAACCCAGCCGCAACCCACCCGCCCTTCATCCACACACCCACCCGCCCTTCATCCACACAATATTTAATGACCCTAAACCCATCCATCCCGTGGGTCAACCCGCACATCACTAGTGTGTGAGTGGGTGTGGGTGTGTTTGTGCTTGCCTCTGTGTGGTTGCTGCATGTTTTCGGGAGGCTCTCTACACTCTGCCCAACCTGCCTCTGTTGCCATGGTGATCCCTTCTCCAAAACCTTGCCATGTCCTGTGTGTATGTTTGTATGCGTGTGTGCGCGTATATGTGCGTGTGTGTGTGTGCGCAGCAGAGAATGGGCTGGTCTTTAAATAACAGTGAGACAGTGGAGAGGGGGTTTGGATAAATAAACAACTCCAGCTGCAGTAACACTGAGGTAATAACAGTATCTGGTTAACACTGCTAAATATAGACCCTCCTAGCCATGGCTTCCTCTCCTCTCCTTCATGAACCCAGTCATCACCATCTTCATCCTCTCTGTTAGCCGTGGTGGCAGTCTACCGCCTGTTCCCCCCAACCATTTATTAAAGAACAACTTTGGTTTGAGCACCGAAAAACGGTCTCCCGCTGTCTTATTTTATTGTGAGTTTCGCGTCTGACTCCCGTGGAGAATGTGGACACAACCCTCCAATGCTCTGAACTCATAATAAAATAAGAAGCCGGTGTTCATCATGGAAGATGCTGTAACTCAGCTGGTGCAAGCCCAAATGCAGCAAGCCTACAGCCTCCTTGCCCTTCAGGAGGCCGTCACACAGCTTAGCCAAGCCGTGGTCCGGCTGAACCAAATGACAGAACCAGGCAAGGTCCTCACCAAGCTAACTGCTGAAGATGACATTGAAGCTTATCTAGAGGTATTTAAACGCACTGCAGAGAGAGAGCGATGACCCAAGGAGGACTGGCCTGGCAAAGTGGCCCCCTTTCTGACTGGAAAAGCCCAGAGGGCCTGTATGGAATTGGCATTGGTGGACGTCGACAACTATGCTGCTCTTAAAACTGCCATCTTGGCCCATTATGGGCACAACCTACCAACCAGGGCCCAACTGTTCCACTCCTGGGCCTGTGATGGCCATGCCCTGGTAAGACTTCAAATACGTAGCTTCAAGAACAGCTTTGGGGAAAAGGAGAACGTTCCCGATGTAGAAGCGTCATACCAGCCTGTGCCGCCACTTCCCAGCCCACCTCTTCAGACTCTGTGGAGGTCCCAGCCGATCCCACCCCCCTTGGCTCCCGGTAATGAAAGAAATGTGCAGGATCTAAAAAAAATCTATTCAATCCATTTTGAATTCAGGCTCTAACTCAACAACATGTGGAATAAGTCAAGGGGCACTGTATTTTCCCATCAAGCAACATTAATTCAAGTCAATGCCAATTGATTTCTGATTGTATATAACCTCCTTAGATGCTGTCTGATGTATATAACCTCCCTTTGATGCTGTCTGATGTATATAACCTCCCTTTGATGCTGTCTGATGTATATAACCTCCCTTTGATGCTGTCTGATGTATATAACCTCCCTTTGATGCTGTCTGATGTATATAACCTCCCTTTGATGCTGTCTGATGTATATAACCTCCCTTTGATGCTGTCTGATGTATATAACCTCCCTTTGATGCTGTCTGATGTATATAACCTCCCTTTGATGCTGTCTGATGTATATAACCTCCCTTTGATGCTGCCTGATGTATATAACCTCCTTTGATGCTGTCTGATGTATATAACTCCCTTTGATGCTGTCTGATGTATATAACCTCCCTTTGATGCTGTCTGATGTATATAACCTCCCTTTGATGCTGTCTGATGTATATAACCTCCCTTTGATGCTGTCTGATGTATATAACCTCCCTTTGATGCTGTCTGATGTATATAACCTCCCTTTGATGCTGCCTGATGTATATAACCTCCCTTTGATGCTGTCTGATGTATATAACCTCCTTAGATGCTGTCTGATGTATATAACCTCCCTTTGATGCTGTCTGATGTATATAACCTCCCTTTGATGCTGCCTGATGTATATAACCTCCCTTTGATGCTGCCTGATGTATATAACCTCCCTTTGATGCTGTCTGATGTATATAACCTCCCTTTGATGCTGCCTGATGTATATAACCTCCCTTTGATGCTGTCTGATGTATATAACCTCCCTTTGATGCTGTCTGATGTATATAAACTCCCTTTGATGCTGTCTGATGTATATAACCTCCCTTTGATGCTGCCTGATGTATATAACCTCCCTTTGATGCTGTCTGATGTATATAACCTCCCTTTGATGCTGTCTGATGTATATAACCTCCTTAGATGCTGTCTGATGTATATAACCTCCCTTTGATGCTGTCTGATGTATATAACCTCCCTTTGATGCTGCCTGATGTATATAACCTCCCTTTGATGCTGCCTGATGTATATAACCTCCCTTTGATGCTGTCTGATGTATATAACCTCCCTTTGATGCTGCCTGATGTATATAACCTCCCTTTGATGCTGTCTGATGTATATAACCTCCCTTTGATGCTGTCTGATGTATATAAACTCCCTTTGATGCTGTCTGATGTATATAACCTCCCTTTGATGCTGCCTGATGTATATAACCTCCCTTTGATGCTGTCTGATGTATATAACCTCCCTTTGATGCTGTCTGATGTATATAACCTCCCTTTGATGCTGCCTGATGTATATAACCTCCCTTTGATGCTGTCTGATGTATATAACCTCCCTTTGATGCTGTCTGATGTATATAACCTCCCTTTGATGCTGTCTGATGTATATAACCTCCTTTGATGCTGTCTGATGTATATAACCCCCCTTTGATGCTGTCTGATGTATATAACCCCCCTTTGATGCTGTCTGATGTATATAACCTCCCTTTGATGCTGTCTGATGTATATAACTCCCTTTGATGCTGTCTGATGTATATAACCTCCCTTTGATGCTGTCTGATGTATATAACCTCCCTTTGATGCTACTGAGGTGAATGTTGTTTCTCACTGCTCTTTCTTTCTTATTTGCTCTCTTTCTTTCTCTCAGATCCTCCAAGGCCCACCCAGGTCCTGTGGTCCACATAAGTGACAACCCCATGGATGAGGGAAAGGTATAGAGTGGCTCTCTGCCCACATATTGTGTACATTACATCTACGTGTGTATCTATCCTTGTTAATGTTGAAGAGTGTGCCATGCCCCCCCATCCTTGATGAGTCTGCAGACAGACAGAAAGACTGACAGTCATGTGGATGATGAATGAGACCTTGATGGCTTATTCGAACAGGCAACACAAAGCCTTTTTAAGTACAGCCTACTCAAAGACCTAACTTCTCCAATGAAGACAGACACTTTGCTTTCTCCTCTCCTCTCCTCTCCTCTCCTCTCCTCTCCTCTCCTCTCCTCTCCTCTCCTCTCCTCTCCTCTCCTCTCCTCTCCTCTCCTCTCCTCTCCTCTCCTCTCCTCTCCTCTCCTCTCCATATTCTCCTCTCCTCTCCATATTCTCCTCTCCTCTCCATATTCTCCTCTCCTCTCCTCTCCTCTCCTCTCCTCTCCTCTCCTCTCCTCTCCTCTCCTCTCCTCTCCTCTCCTCTCCTCTCCTCTCCTCTCCTCTCCTCTCCTCTCCTCTCCTCTCCTCTCCTCTCCTCTCCTCTCCTCTCCTCTCCTCTCCTCTCCTCTCCTCTCCTCTCCTCTCCCTCTCCTCTCCTCTCCCTCTACCACTCTCTACACGTACTGTAGGTTTAGCCTTTATAAAACATTAAAGCTAGCTGGATCAGTTTTCATATTTTATTTGAACACACAGATAATTGCTTTTGATAGATTCATTACTTGTGAGCCGCAGTTGTTGACACGTTTGTCTATCAATTATCAGTGTTTCAGGACTAGTGGTGCAAGAGTTGCAAGTTCTAAAGAATAAATTAAACAAATAATACAATTAAAAATAATTATTTATCATTTGATTTCATTGAAAAGAGTCCATTGTTTGGAATATGTTGATAGTATCAACTTTAAAGGGCATGGTTTGGTTAACCGATAACAACAAAAAATGAAACAAAATGCACTTAACCTTCTTGCTTTTGGTTTAGAACCAAGGTCAAAAGGCGACCCCTATAAGCTGTGTATCCTGTAACACCCCCTCACCCCGCCCCGCCACAGCCTGCCGTGTGGATGTTGAGCATATTATTCCATCTCTGACGTGGGTCTATCTGCTGTCGTCTTCTCACCGGGCCAAATCTCACTGGCTGCCTGTCACTTTTCCATTCCAGCTTATAATTGGATATGAGTCTGGGATCGTGGTCCTGTGGGATCTGAAATCAAAGAAGGCAGACCACCGCTACACTTATGACGAGGTAGGCACCATCTCCCACAATGCCTTTCAGCGCCTCTCTTCCCGTGATCTGGGGAATGCATGAAAATACTAAAAGAGAAATAAAATATTAATAAACTGCTTTGTATAAATAGATGTGTGTACTGTATATACAGTATGTGTGTGTGTACTGTGTGCATACTGTGTGTGTACAGTGTGTGTACAGGGTGTGTACAGTGTGCATACTGTGTGTACTGCGTGCTTGTATGCCATATACATTGTTTACCTTTGCGAGATTACATCTATGGTCTTTAGAGTCTGTGGAGGACTAGAGATGTAGTGGAGGCATGTATCTACTCTGATACCTACTCTACTCCCACACAGGTGCACACACAAACACACACACACGTTAATACCTACTCGACATACCCCAACACTCGTCTCAGCCGTCTGTGTTGTTGTGTGGGTCTGATGTGACATGTTCATCAGGGATCTAAGCCGCGCAGCGCTGGAGAGGAGAGAAGGCTTGTCTCGGCTCACCGCAGGCTCAATTTTGGAAATGGAATAGGACCTCTCTGTCTCACATCACTGTGGGATTTACAGTAGGGATTCTTGGCATAGAAAACTCTGAGTCTGTGTGATGGTTTGAAGTATTATATTGGGTTTTGTCAGCCGATATTGAAGAAGGAATAGAACGGGATTGTTTGGTGTTTGTTTGTTTACCTATACTGAGTTACAAGAGATGGGAACCCAGTACTACAGTAGGCTACACACAGTGTGTAGTCTCTTTTAGAACCACAGACGTCCTACTGTCTCTCCTGGGGCCCTTATTTTGTTCATAATACTCAAGTTAAGAACGCGTCAGAAACCCTGGTGCCTTGTAGTAAAAGTTTAAGCGTATTGAGTGGTTTTACTTAGACACACAGAGACAGAGTCAGGGTTACAGTAATTAGTTTATGATAAAAAGAATCCACAAGCACAACATCGCCCTGTGTTGACTCTCCCTGCTGAATCGACTGCTCCCCCTTTCTTGTGCATTCTGTCTCAGTTTTTCTCTCCTCTCGCTCTCTCGCTCTCTCGCTCTCTCGCTCTCTCCCCTCCTTCCCTCCCTCACCCCTCCTTCCCTCTCCCCTGGGTGAGATTATATTTATGTCTCCTCTCCCTGGTCCTAAGGCTTACGTAGTGATCCTCCTTGGCAGCCATGTTGTTTTCTCCTGGGAGTGGTTGTGTCTCTCCTCTCCAACTCTGTAGTAACCCCTCCCCAGAGGCCGACTGCTCTACAGATGTTGACTTAGTACTCTGGGGCTCATTAACACTGGGGAAAACATCACAGTATTCACATCACTGCCATGCTGTGGCATTACAGCTAATGTACTCCTGTCATCGCCTGCTGCTAATGACTAACTCAGGGTCAGTCTGAACCCTAGGTATTAAAATGTGGTTATGATGACTATATTATGAGTTGGATGATAACCCTGGATTCCTGTATCAACAAATAGTATTTCCTGCCAAATAATAGTTTTTGTGTGATTTGCAGAGATACACCTCCCCTCGTCAAACATACATGTGCAACCAGACAATGATTGATTGAATGGAGACAGCTTGTGTCAATCACTGCGCCTCCATTTCCACACCAAAAAAGCATGTCCCTAAGTATAGTACACAGGTGATGTAGTAAATGATATAGGGAATACAGCTTGGAGCATAGGGTAGAGGACATGTAGCCTAGTCCTTAAGTTTCTCTAAACCTTTTTCTTATATAACCTCACAAATGACAGTAAACTCTCACCATCTTTGTCACACCTAACCACAGTGTGTATGTATAGGAATTTCAACACCCCCAAACAGCTGAGAGAGCATTCTTCCTTCCCTTGCGTCTCTCCCAGTCTTTTTGTTGTTCATGGTTCAGTGCTATCTCTGCGGGTGCAGTGACTGTGAGCACCAGAGGGAAGATGGAGATGGAGATGGAGAGAGCATCCGTCACCTCAGCCCCTAAATGCCTCACCATGATGAACAGCCTGGCTACACTGGAACCTGCCTCTCATTTCTATATCCCTCTCTTTCTCTCTCTCTCTCTCTCTCTCTCTCTCTCTCTCTCTCTCTCTCTCTCTCTCTCTCTCTCTCTCTCTCTCTCTCTCTCTCTCTCTCTCTCTCTCTCTCTCTCTCTCTCTCTCTCTCTCTCTCTCTCTCTCTCTCTAAGATATCTCTTCTCCTCTGCCTGCTGCTGCTCTCATTTGTTTTTCCTGCCTCCTTCATCTCTCACTCTCCCGCTTGCTGAACAAATGCAAGCAGGTGTGAGGGTAAAAACACACACATGCGCGTACATGCACACTCACACACACGCACTTGAAAGGCTCTTACAGCAGTGGGATTGGAGGTGACAGAAGTACCCTGTGTATGTATGTATGTATGTATGTATGTATGTATGTATGTATGTATGTATGTACAGCGGGTGAAATAAGTATTGAACACGTCACCATTTGTCTCAGTAAATATATTTCCAAAGGTGCTATTGACATGAAATTTTCACCAGATGCTGGTAACAACCCAAGTAATCCACACATACAAAGAAACCAAAACAAATAAGTTCAGAAATTAAGTTATGTGTAATAATGTGAAATGACACAGGGAAAAAGTATTGAACACATGAAGAAAGGGAGGTGCAAAAAGGCATGGAAAGCCAAGACAACAGCTGAAAACTATCAGTAATTAAAAAGCAATCCAGCCCCCTGTCAGTGCAAATTAATATCAGCTGGTTCAGTCCCAACTGATGGCCTACAAAAAGATCTCATTGCCAAGGTGTCACACAAGACACATCTCATGATGGGTAAAAGCAAAGAGCTGTCTCAAGACCTTCGCAACCTAATTGTTGCAAAACATAATGATGGCATTGGTTATAGGCGCATTTCTAAGCTTCTGAATGTTCCAGTAAGCACTGTTGGGGCTATAATACGGAAGTGGAAAGACAATCATTTCACCATAAATTTGCCTCAACCAGGTGCTCCTCGCAAGATTTCTGACAGAGGAGTGAAAAGAATAATCAGAAGAGTTGTCCAAGAGCCAAGGACCACTTGTGGAGAGCTTCAAAAATACCTGCAATTAGCAGGTACTGTTGTCTCAAAGAAAACAGTAAGTAATGCACTCCACCGCCATGGCCTGTATGCATGCTCACCACGCAAGACTCCATTGCTGAAAAAAAAGCATGTTGAAGCTCGTTTAAAGTTTGCTGCACAACATTTGGAAAAGCCAGTGAAATACTGGGAGAATATAGTGTGGTCAGATGAGAGCAAAATTGAACTGTTTGGATGTCATAATACACACCATGTTTGGAAGAGAAATGGCACTGCACATCACCCTAAAAACACCATACCAACAGTGAAGTTTGGAGGTGGGAACATCATGGTGTGGGGCTGCTTTTCAGCAAATGGTACTGGCAAACTTCACATAATTGAAGGAAGGATGAATGGGCAAATTTACCGAGACATTCTTGACAAAAATCTGCTGCCATCTACCAGGATGATGAAGATGAAACGAGGGTGGACATTTCAGCAAGACAATGATCCCAAACACACAGCCAAGGAAACTCTCAATTGGTTTCAAAGAAAGAAAATAAAGCTGTTAGAACGGCCCAGCCAATCACCTGACTTAAATCCCATTGAAAATCTATGGAAAGAACTGAAGATCAAGATTCATAGAAGAGGCCCACGAAACCTTCAAGATTTGAAGACTGTTTGTGTGGAAGAATGGGCCAAAATCACACCAGAGCAATGCATGCGACTAGTTTCTCCATACAGGAGGCGTCTTGAAGCTGTCATTACCAACAAAGGCTTTTTTACAAAGTATTAAATAAATATCAGTAAGTGTGTTCAATACTTTTTCCCTGTGTCATTTCAAATTATTACACATAACTTAATTTCTGAACTTATTTGTTTTGGTTTCTTTGTATGTATGGATTACTTGGGTTGTTACCAACATCTGGTGAAAATGTCATGTCAATAGCACCTTTGGAAATATATTTACTGAGAAAAATGGTGACGTGTTCAATACTTATTTCACCCGCTGTATGTATGTATGTATGTATGTATGTATGTATGTATGTATGTATGTATGTATGTATGTATGTATGTATGTATGTATGTATGTATGTATGTATGTATGTATGTATGTATGTATGTTTGCACTCAAAAGAAAACACTCTCTCATACTCAAGACAATATGATGACTTTCCAGATAGTGATTATAAAGGCTTGAGACCTAAACTATACACAATTCAAATTGCTCCTATTGAATGGCGTACACTGGGGCATCTAAAAAGCATCAGCTATTTCCAGTAGCCAGACAACACACATTTGCTCAGCAATTCATTGTGCGATGGGACACTTGGCAGACGTGGTATTAACTGCTCTCCCAGTTCCCGCCCCAGTCCCTGCATCCAGTGACTTGAGGGAGGTCTGTCAAATGCTCAGTCTATTCTGCTCTCACGTGGTTGGCCAGGGACATCTTGGCAAAGTCTCAGCTCACTCAACAAATAGCTGCAGATGACCCTATGCCTGTTAGCTCTAATGGGAATGAGCTGAATACCCCCTTTGACTTTAAATCTCGTAGGGGGCTTGGTTTTAAAAATTTACACAATTGACATTTGGGTACAGGACTCGTGTCCTGACATTCTGTCTCTCTCGGAAACATGGTTAAATGGTTTTGCATCTGATAAAGACATTGAAGTAAATTATTATAATTTATTTGGATGTGACAGATTACAGAAAGTGTAACTGATTTAAAAATTACTTGACAGATAGAACTCAATGTGGTTTCCTGGATATTATGAAAGGTGTCCCGCAGGGGTCGATTCTGGGTCCTTTACTGTTTACTGTTTACATTAACAATATCGATGTGTCTGTAACAAACTGTAACCTGAACTTGTATGTTGATGATACTGTTGTGTATGTTATTGACCCACAGTTGACCAGGCTCTATCTGAACTACAGTCTGCCTTCATCCAGCCTGTATCACAAACGGCCGTGATTGGGAGTCCCATAGGGCGGCGCACAATTGGCCCAGCGTCGTCCGAGTTTGGCAAATGTATTAAAAATAAAAAATCACCTTTACATAAGTATTCAGACCCTTTACACAGTACTTTGTTGTTGGCAGCAATTACAGCCTTGAGTCTTCTTGGGTATAAGGCTACAAGCTTGGAATTCACGCAAAACTGAAACAGTGAATAACAGTGTAGTTATTCCCTCCGTAAGGCAATCAAACAGGCAAAACATAATTCAACGACTCAGACACCAGTCGTATGTGGCAGGGTCTACAGACACCAGTCGTATGTGGCAGGGTCTACAGACACCAGTCGTATGTGGCAGGGTCTACAGACATCAGTCGTATGTGGCAGGGTCTACAGACACCAGTCGTATGTGGCAGGGTCTACAGACACCAGTCGTATGTGGCAGGGTCTACAGACACCAGACGTATGTGGCAGGGTCTACAGACACCAGTCGTATGTGGCAGGATCTACAGACACCAGTCGTATGTGGCAGGGTCTACAGACACCAGTCGTATGTGGCAGGGTCTACAGACACCAGTCGTATGTGGCAGGGTCTACAGACACCAGACGTATGTGGCAGGGTCTACAGACAATCAAGGACTACAAAGGTCAAAACAGCCACATCGCAGACAACGATGTCTTGCTTCCGAACAAGCTAAACACCTTATTCGCCTGCTTTGAGGATAACACAGCGCCACCGACGCTGCCCACTACCGAGGACTGTGGGCTCTCCTTCTCCGTGGCCGACATGAGTAAGACATTCAAGCGTGTTAACCCTCGCAAGGCTGCCGGCCCAGATGGCATCCCTAGCCGCGTCCTCAGAGCATGCACAGACCAGCTGGCTGGAGTGTTTACGGACATATTCAATCTCTCCCTATCCCAGTCTGCTGTCCCCACATGCTTAAAGATGTCCCCCATTGTTCCTGTACCCAAGCTCTTTCAGAGTGACCATTGGGTTCTTGGTCACCTCCCCGATTGCTCAGTTTGGCCGGGCGGCCAGCTCTAGGAAGAGTCTGGGTGATTCCAATCTTCTTCCATTTAACAATGGTGGAGGCCACTGTGTTCTTTAGGATGCTGCCGTTCTTCAGTGCTGCCAACATTTTTTCTTACTCTTCCCCAGATCTGTGCCTCGACACAATCCTGTCTCGGAGTTCTACGGACATTTCCTTAGACCTCATGGCTTGGTTTTTGCTCTGACATGCACTGTCAACTGTGAGACCTTACATAGACAGGTGTGTACCTTTCCAAATCATGTCCAATCAATTTAATTTACCACAGGTGGACTCCAATCAAGTTGTAGAAACATCTTAAGGATGATCAATGGAAACAGGATGCACCTGAGCTCAATTTCGAGTGATACAGCCTAGTGGGCTAGTGGGCTACTTCAAAACATAGCCTTGTTTAGCAAAGAAAAAACCTAGAAGAATGGACGTTACATGCAATCTGCCTGTCAATTGAAGTCAACAAAAGCATGCATAACTGCAGAGTAAGCAAACATTTAGTGAAGTAAACTCCTTTCGTTAGCAAAAGTGTCAGAAAATCAAGCGCAAGTATTGAGGATGACTGAAGACAAGGAAAATTACGCTATTGAGGTTGATTTGCAGGACGACGAAGAATTGGTTCAAAAAAAGGGGGCCTCTGTTGTTTGGAACCTCGACCAACAGTACTGCAATCTTTTTCAGTACTGTACTGCAATAAATTTGCAGAATGCGTGCAATAAACCCCCGGAGCAGCGGAGCAAGTCCCAAGACATCTTCAAGCCAGACCCGCACTCAGCTATCACTCAAGGCATCGTTCTTTAGTGGTACTCCCTATGACAAGAAGAGCCAGAAGTGGAATGAGAGAACGAGTGCAATTATGTATCACATAGCGAAAGACATGGAACCAATTCAAACTGTGGAGAAAGACGCTTTCAGAAAGTTGAATCGAACTCTAGACCCAAGATACGAGATCCCGAGCCGTAAATACTTCAGCAAAACATGTCTGCCAGAACTCTACACAGAATGTTGAGACAGAGTTGCCAACGAAATCCGTAATGCTGCATTCTTCTCCACCACTGCCGACTTATGGTCAAGCCGGACCACAGAGCCACACATTAGCCTCACGATTCATTACATTGACAACAACTGGAAGCTGCAAAGCAAATGCCTTCAGACATCTTATTTCCTAGACGACCACAGCGGAGAAATAATTGCAGCTGGGCTGAGGGAGGCACTTTCATCCTGGGGCTTTGAAAGAGTCACGTCAAGAGCTGTTGGGGTGTTAGGACCTAGTTTAACAATTAGGCATCCATCCATCTGTGAGTAAGTCTCTGGTCTGTAATCACTCATTCACTCAGGACTTATTCATTCAGCACTCATTAATTCAGGACTGTATATACATATTCATATACAGTTGTTATATCATATCACGTGCAATATTGTAAGTCATTCTAGGAAACTGAACTTACGTAGTCATTCATCCAGGACTGTACATTAGTATCCTGTCAGTAGTATATTTTTTCATTACATATAGTATATGAAATGTACAATACGTATATTTATCTGTAATTAAACCTTGTACTAGGGACTGTATTTTAAGGGAGTTATTATTATTATTACCCCAATTTATATCATACGCACATTTTGCTATTTAAGTATATTTTACTGCCGTCTACCTGTATAGTTAACCATGCAAATATTTTGTATTTATTTATTTTATATCAACATTTTTTCACCTAACACTCTATAACAATGTATAGTGTACATATTCTGTCTGTCTGTCTGTCTGTCTGTCTGTCTGTCTGTCTGTCTGTCTGTCTGTCTGTCTGTCTGTCTGTCTGTCTGTCTGTCTGTCTGTCTGTCTGTCTGTCTGCCTGCCTGCCTGCCTGCCTGCCTGCCTGCCTGCCTGCCTGCCTGCCTGCCTGCCTGCCTGCCTGCCTGCCTGCCTGCCTGTCTGTCTGTCTGTCTGTCTGTCTGTCTGTCTGTCTGTCTGTCTGTCTGTCTGTCTATCTATCTATCTATCTATCTAATGACAGTGGATCGAACTGGTCAAAGCATTGGAGCTGAACAAATGGACAAGACTAGGATTATGTTTCAGACACAGGCTACACATTGCTATTGGTAAGTTTCAATGTCCAAAACACACAGAACTAGGTAGAAAAATAACATAACTTAAAAACAACATAACTTAAAATGCAGAATAACTATTGTATTCCTTATCTCCCCTGTTTAAAGTTATAGCGGACTACACTGCCTGATTCTTCTTATACGTTAAGCCGACTATATACAGCTATACAAATCTATAATATTTGTAATTTGTAAATGTGTGCAATATCCTAACATTACATGGATTACATTGCTTTTATTTATAATTGATACATTAGCCCATGGTTTCAGTATATTAATCTATCTTCTCCTTCAATAAGAAATAGCTTACTCAATAAATGATCCCGTTTTTTAAAGTAGCAACATCTCTCTTAATCACAACCGTTGTATGTAAATCTATAGATGGATTACATGTGTAATCATGTTCAGTGGCCATGCTGTAAACTGTTGTTCTATTGAACAATTGTGATTAATATGTCATTCTTTTTCACCTTTTTATTTTTCAGAGAGGAGTGTCCAAAACGAACCTCGGGTTTCCCGGGCCACAGCAGTGTGCAAGAAAGTTGACAGCACATGTTGCTATAGTTAGATGAAGCAGAAGGCCCTGACAACTGAGCCTGTCCCTCCACAAGCTCACCACGGAATCCCTGACAAGGTGGGGATCTCGACTGCAGATGATGGAAAGAGTCCTGGAGCAGGAAAAGGCCATCACACAAGTCCTGGAGCAAGAAAAGGCCATCACACAAGTCCCGGAGCAAGAAAAGGCCATCACACAAGTCCCGGAGCAAGAAAAGGCCATCACACAAGTCCCGGAGCAGGTCTTTGAATCTATCACGGCAGCACTTAAGCCCCTATAGGATTTCACAGATGCCTTGTCAGCAGAGACACACGTGAGTGTGTCCTATCTGAAGCCGGTCCTCCATTTGTTCAAGACGGAGGTTCTGAAATCAAATGAGGGTGAAGAGAGCATTTAGCACTGGGGGCAATGTGATCTCATGCCACAGGGCAACTTTGAAGCCAGAAAATGTCAATAGGCTGGTGTTCCTGGCACGGAACTTATGAAGAGGAAGGCATTGAATTGTTACATGGTGAACTGAGAAACATACAGACTGTCTGGTTAATGTTTGAAGAAGTTAGTTTGATAAGGTTTACAACTTGAATTCATAATGACAAGTGTTCTTAAATTTAGCAGGAAGAAGTTGTTATTCTTTCTTGAATTTTCTTTACATCCTGAGTACTTTAAATATGTATTATTATTTAATATTACTGTTAAGGCATTTACCTTTGTGAATGTTTCATGTTTGCACAGGTTTACCACAGAAGTAAAAAAAATAAAAACAAAAAAATATTTATTAACTTTAAAATAAAATGTTTTTATAAAAATTGTACAGTATATCATGATATTATATCGTTATCGTCCGGACAGTGGAAAATATTGTGATATGAATTGTAGTTGATATCGTCCACCCCTAACAACCAGTAGGCTACCTGCGAATGTATCCAAACAGTGCACTGTGCACTCGCACCTTGTGGTTTTACAAAAACCCCCAGAAGTGTAATGACATTCAACGATTGTCATTGGGTCTACACCCCTGGAGCCTGAATTAAATGACGAGTCTTGCTGACAAAAGGACCTTTTTTGTAGAAAGAAAAGTTGGGACACCTGAAAAGGGGCTGAGATATGGGACTGTCCAAGGATGACAAGTGCATCCACTTGGAGAATTTCTTTTTTTTTCAACCGTGGCACACAGGTAGAGGTGTTTGTTTAATTTGGAATAAGATTTATTTTTATATTTACTACAGTACAAATGGCATTTTACACAAATAGGAGAATAGTTAAATTTGCATTATTTATAGACCCTCCCCGACTCTTGACTTTGTTGCGTTTAGGGGGACTCGTGTCTCATTCAGGAGGTGTGAGACACCCCTGGGCCCCCCATAATTCGCACTCTGCAGTCAGGTCCAAAATCATTAGCACCCTTACTGTAGAATATTATAGTACACACTGTAGTATCCCTCGATCATGTCTAGTACTTACTATAGAATGTTGTAGAATACGGTAGTAAACACTAAAGTCCGCAAAAAACACTACACTTTTTAAACTATAGTAAATACTACAGTGTATACCCTGCCGATTCCCCTCCCCCACATCCCAATGTGTGCCACCAATAAGTGAGAAACCAATACAGCTAGTATAGACCATATTGTGTTTTATACAGGCTACAGAAAAGAGCAGAGCTACCTGTTCAGACCTACCTACCTACAGGTTATGGAAAAGTAGCGAATATTCATATTTCTCCAAAAGGTTTCCTCAAGGAGAAAGATAATTAAACAAAACCAAAAACTATAGCAAATACTACAGTAATTTCTGCAAAAACACTCCAGTAAATACTGCAGTATACTAAAGTCTGCAAGAACACTCCAGTAAATACTACAGTATACTAATGTTTGCAAGCACACTCCAGTTAATACTACAGTATACTAAAGTCTGCAAGAACACTCCAGTAAATACTACAGTATACTAAAGTTTGCAAGAACACTCCAGTAAATACTACAGTATACTAAAGTCTGCAAGAACACTCCAGTAAATACTACAGTATACTAAAGTCTGCAAGAACACTCCAGTAAATACTACAGTATACTAAAGTTTGCAAGAACACTCCAGTAAATACTACAGTATACTAAAGTCTGCAAGAACACTCCAGTAAATACTACAGTATACTAAAGTCTGCAAGAACACTCCAGTAAATACTACAGTATAGTAAAGTCTGCAAGAACACTCCAGTAAATACTACAGTATACTAAAGTTTGCAAGAACACTCCAGTAAATACTACAGTATACTAAAGTCTGCAAGAACACTCCAGTAAATACTACAGTATACTAAAGTCTGCAAGAACACTCCAGTAAATTCTACAGTATACTAAAGTCCGCAAAAACACTCCAGTAAATACTACATTATAAAGTGGGTGGTTTGAGCCCTGAATGCTGATTGGCTGACAGCCATGGTATACCACAGGTGTGACAGAACATCTATTTTTACTGCTCTAATTACGTTGATAACCAGTTTATAATAGCAATAAGGCACCTCTGAGGTTTGTGATATATGTCCAATATACCACGGCTAAGGGTTCTTGTGTCCAAGAACTCTGCATTGCGTCGTGCATAAGAACAGCCCTTAGCCGTGGTATATACCACACCCCCCTCGGGCCTTATTGCTTAAATATATTACACCCGCAAAATCACTATATTAATTAGTATAGTATATACTACAGTTTTTTTTTACAACAGTATTTACACTTTAGTTCTCTGTAAATACTATATTACACTACAGTAAATGCTACAGTATATGTATATATGTGTATCACTGTCTCATCCCAAAGACCATTCTCTGAAAGGAGCATAATGTAATCAATCATGAAAATAGTTTGATATGATGACTGCCATGTGTTTCAATTACCTGCTCATTGTCAAATTAAGCCCAGCGTATTATCTCTGCTTGGTGGGACTGTCAAACTGAACAATGCACTGAAATATTTCCATAGCATGTTGAAGTGACTCACTGTGTATGTTTAGATGTCCTATTGAGACATTCACCTTAAAATGCTTGAGCTGAGAAATGTTTTATAAATATTTAAATATTGGTGGGTGTGTGTGTGTGTGTTCGTGTGTGTGTGTGCACCAGTTCTAATTATGAGCAGTAAGACAGAAGGTAGCCGGTCTGACCTTTCCAGAGTGCATTAATAATGATGTAGCAGCCATTTCATTGATTTGTTGTCGGTTGCTAAATCACTTCCTGCCTTCCCAAAATAGAAACAAAGCTGTTTGGATTATGCAAAGCAGAGGAAGAGCATTCTTAATGACAAAATAATGAGACTTCAAATTCAAGCCACCACATCATAATTCCTCCCTACCCCCATCCCAACGCATATCTGTCTGTCTTCCTCTCCTATCTCTGTAACTCCCTCTCCCTCTCTTATCTCTGTAACTCCCTCTCTTATCTCTGTAACTCCCTCTCCCTCTCTTATCTCTGTAACTCCCTCTCCCTCTCCTATCTCTGTAACTCCCTCTCCCTCTCTTATCTCTGTAACTCCCTCTCTTATCTCTGTAACTCCCTCTCCCTCTCTTATCTCTGTAACTCCCTCTCTTATCTCTGTAACTCCCTCTCCCTCTCTTATCTCTGTAACTCCCTCTCCCTCTCTTATCTCTGTAACTCCCTCTCTTATCTCTGTAACTCCCTCTCCCTCTCTTATCTCTGTAACTCCCTCTCCCTCTCTTATCTCTGTAACTCCCTCTCTTATCTCTGTAACTCCCTCTCCCTCTCTTATCTCTGTAACTCCCTCTCCCTCTCTTATCTCTGTAACTCCCTCTCCCTCTCTTATCTCTGTAACTCCCTCTCTTATCTCTGTAACTCCCTCTCCCTCTCTTATCTCTGTAACTCCCTCTCTTATCTCTGTAACTCCCTCTCTTATCTCTGTAACTCCCTCTCCCTCTCTTATCTCTGTAACTCCCTCTCCTATCTCTGTAACTCCCTCTCCCTCTCTTATCTCTGTAACTCCCTCTCTTATCTCTGTAACTCCCTCTCCCTCTCTTATCTCTGTAACTCCCTCTCTTATCTCTGTAACTCCCTCTCCCTCTCTTATCTCTGTAACTCCCTCTCCCTCTCCTATCTCTGTAACTCCCTCTCCCTCTCTTATCTCTGTAACTCCCTCTCTTATCTCTGTAACTCCCTCTCTTATCTCTGTAACTCCCTCTCCTATCTCTGTAACTCCCTCTCCCTCTCTTATCTCTGTAACTCCCTCTCTTATCTCTGTAACTCCCTCTCCCTCTCTTATCTCTGTAACTCCCTCTCCCTCTCTTATCTCTGTAACTCCCTCTCTTATCTCTGTAACTCCCTCTCCCTCTCTTATCTCTGTAACTCCCTCTCCCTCTCTTATCTCTGTAACTCCCTCTCTTATCTCTGTAACTCCCTCTCCCTCTCTTATCTCTGTAACTCCCTCTCCCTCTCTTATCTCTGTAACTCCCTCTCTTATCTCTGTAACTCCCTCTCCCTCTCTTATCTCTGTAACTCCCTCTCTTATCTCTGTAACTCCCTCTCCCTCTCTTATGTCTGTAACTCCCTCTCCCTCTCTTATCTCTGTAACTCCCTCTCCCTCTCTTATCTCTGTAACTCCCTCTCCCTCTCTTATCTCTGTAACTCCCTCTCCCTCTCTTATCTCTGTAACTCCCTCTCCGTCTCTTATCTCTGTAACTCCCTCTCCCTCTCTTATCTCTGTAACTCCCTCTCCCTCTCTTATCTCTGTAACTCCCTCTCCCTCTCTTATCTCTGTAACTCCCTCTCCGTCTCTTATCTCTGTAACTCCCTCTCCCTCTCTTATCTCTGTAACTCCCTCTCTTATCTCTGTAACTCCCTCTCTTATCTCTGTAACTCCCTCTCCCTCTCTTATCTCTGTAACTCCCTCTCCGTCTCTTATCTCTGTAACTCCCTCTCTTATCTCTGTAACTCCCTCTCTTATCTCTGTAACTCCCTCTCTTATCTCTGTAACTCCCTCTCCCTCTCTTATCTCTGTAACTCCCTCTCCGTCTCTTATCTCTGTAACTCCCTCTCTTATCTCTGTAACTCCCTCTCCCTCTCTTATCTCTGTAACTCCCTCTCTTATCTCTGTAACTCCCTCTCCCTCTCTTATCTCTGTAACTCCCTCTCCGTCTCTTATCTCTGTAACTCCCTCTCTTATCTCTGTAACTCCCTCTCTTATCTCTGTAACTCCCTCTCCCTCTCTTATCTCTGT
Source organism: Thymallus thymallus (assembly GCA_023634145.1). NCBI lineage: Eukaryota > Metazoa > Chordata > Actinopteri > Salmoniformes > Salmonidae > Thymallus > Thymallus thymallus. Next base: position 1,263,867 of record CM042411.1, on the reverse strand, counting down.
AACTCCCTCTCCGTCTCTTATCTCTGTAACTCCCTCTCTTATCTCTGTAACTCCCTCTCGTATCTCTGTAACTCCCTCTCTTATCTCTGTAACTCCCTCTCCCTCTCTTATCTCTGTAACTCCCTCTCCCTCTCTTATCTCTGTATCTCCCTCTCCCTCTCTTATCTCTGTAACTCCCTCTCCCTCTCTTATCTCTGTATCTCCCTCTCCCTCTCTTATCTCTGTAACTCCCTCTCCCTCTCTTATCTCTGTAACTCCCTCTCCCTCTCTTATCTCTGTAACTCCCTCTCTTATCTCTGTAACTCCCTCTCCCTCTCTCGCTGTATCTCTCTCCCTCTATATATCTCTTTCTGTTTATTTATATCTCTGTGTGTATCTGTCTCTCTTCTCTCTGTATCTCTCTCTCTCTTTCTCTGTATCTTTCTCTCTCTCTCCCACAACCTCCCACAACCTACGTCTTGTTCCTTTCATCTCTCTCGACCTTGCTCTTTTTCACTCTCTTGGGGAGAACACAGTCGCTGTCCATGGTTGCACATTTCAACCACCTTTATGTGTTGTGATTGTATATAAGTCACTTAGACATGATGTGTTATGAATGCTTATACTGTAGTTCTATAATGCATCATGAAGGACAATTCATTTATAATGCACCATGAAGGACAATTCATTTATAATGCACCATGAAGGACAATTCATTTATAATGCATCATGAAGGACAATTCATTTATAATGCATCATGAAGGACAATTCATTTATAATGCACCATGAAGGACAATTCATTTATAATGCATCATGAAGGACAATTCATTTATAATGCATCATGAAGGACAATTCATTTATAATGCATCATGAAGGACAATTCATTTATAATGCATCATGAAGGACAATTCATTTATAATGCACCATGAAGGACAATTCATTTATAATGCATCATGAAGGACAATTCATTTATAATGCATCATGAAGGACAATTCATTTATAATGCATCATGACGGACAATTCATTTATAATGCATGCTACACAGGTGGTTGATAGAACATGTTATCATGTAGCTGGGATGTACATGATGTAACCATGTATAAACTATTCAACAATAGCCATCTGCTGAACAATAGTATAATCCAAACTAAAGAGTGCGTGTAATAGTCACATGTGAACTCACCGTATGTCCAAAGGTGTAACCCTATACATACGGTATATGTGTGTGAGAGGTACAGTTATACCTGGTACTGGTACAAATGGTGTCCCATTGTGATTAAGTGACACCCTGCTTCCTGTCCCTCACTTCCTGCGGTCTCCTAGGCGATCCACTCGGTTGCCTGGCACCATGAGGGCAAGCAGTTCATCTGTAGTCACTCAGACGGAACGCTCACCATATGGAACATTAAGGGCCAGGGCAAGCCATTTCAGACAATCACCCCACACGGTAAGGTTGAACACACACACACACACACACACACACACACACACACACACACACACACACACACACACACACACACACACACACACACATATACACACACATACACACACATACACACACACACACACGCATATACACACATATACACACCCATACACACACACACACACACACACACACACACACACACACACACACCACACACACACAAACACACACACACACACACACACACACACACACACACACACACACACACACACACACACACACACACACACACACACACACACACATATACACACACACACACACACACACATATACACACACACACATATACACACATATACACACATATACACACACACACACACACACACACACACACACACACACACACACACACACACACACACACACACACACACACACACACACACACACACACACACACACACACACACACACATACACACACACACCACACACCCTTTTACCTCTCCTCACCCTTTCTCTCCTCACCCTCTCTCTCCTCACCCTTTTATCTCTCCTCACCCTCTCTCTCCTCACCCTCTCTCTCCTCACCCTCTCTCTCCTCACCCTTTTACCTCTCCTCACCCTTTTACCTCTCCTCACCCTCTCTCTCCTCACCCTCTCTCTCCTCACCCTTTTATCTCTCCTCACCCTCTCTCTCCTCACCCTCTCTCTCCTCACCCTCTCTCTCCTCACCCTTTTACCTCTCCTCCCCCTCTCTCTCCTCACCCTTTTACCTCTCCTCACCCTTTTACCTCTCCTCCCCCCTCTCTCCTCACCCTTTTACCTCTCCTCTCCCTTTTATCTCTCCTCACCCTCTCTCTCCTCACCCTTTTACCTCTCCTCACCCTCTCTCTCCTCACCCCTCAAGCAGTGTCACAACATAAGCAAATAAAGCGAGAGACACAGAGAAAGTATAGAGAGAGATAGAAGAGAGAAAACCAACAGAAATGGAATAGAAATTTGAGCCCCTTTTTCTAAAAGTACAGTTTCCTTGCTGTTGCATGTGATGTAATGTATAAGGATTCCATTGGAACTGTTTGTAATTAGTAGATTCTCCCACTGCTGCATGCATAATCAGTTTAGTATTTAATGAACAATTATGAAAACTTGTGTGTCAGGTTTATGTGAAATTAAAAAAGTATTCCTTTAAGCAATTTAATTAACTGTAAATCATTAAAATAATTTATTATTAAATTCTTCCTCTGTATTGTAGATTTATTTGACTAACTCTTAGGTTTACTTAATTTGGTCTTTATTCACAATTGTATCTCTCATTCCCTCTCTCTGATGGATAGACCCGAGTAACTGTCTCTCTTTGATGGATAGACCCGAGTAACTGTCTCTCTTTGATGGATAGACCTGAGCAGCATTACTGGGTATTACTGGGTATTTCTGCAGCATTACTGGGTATTACTGCAGCATTAATGGGTATTACTGCAGAATTACTGGGTATTACTGGGTATTACTGGGTATTACTGCAGCATTACTGGGTATTACTGGGTATTACTGGGTATTACTGGGCAGTACTGGGTATTACTGGGTATTACTGGGTATAACTGGGTATTACTGCAGCATCAGGGAACAAGGGTGGAAGAAAGAAGTAGAGAGCAGGAGGGAATAAAGAAGAAAGCTGAAGTGGTCTGTCAGTGGTCTGTCCGCTGTCTGTCAGTGATCTGTCAGTGGTATGTCAGTGGTCTGTCAGTGGTCTATTTCAGGAAAACAGCCCAAGGATGGAAAGAAGGGAACTAACAAGCTAAAGTGGTCTGTCCGTGTCTATTCCAGGAAAACAGCCCAAGGATGGAAAGAAGCCAGAGCCTTGCAAACCCATTCTCAAAGTGGAGTACAA